>CM076854.1:39292-494094 GCA_039519185.1 Astragalus membranaceus | reverse complement strand
TTTAATTGGCCAGGAAATAACCTAATTACCCTTGGCTCACTAATTCCCACTTAAGCCCAATTTTAGCTTACTCAAACATAATCAGTCACACATTCAATCATATACTTCCCAACAATAATTTATATAACCCATATAACTTAGCAATTATGTATTGCTTTCGCGGCACTCGCAGATACTAGACTAAATTTATTATTTAATCGAATAATAAATTACTAGTTAATTTCGTAAACCGAAATTAAAGGAGTTAGGGATGTTACACTTAACCTGCATATCAAAGCTCTCCAGACTTTTGTAAAGAAGGGCGAGGAAGAAAGAGCCCCAGGCGTACTTCTGGCCTGTTTGCAGCAATTGGACAAACACGGAGAGTTCCTTGACAACACCGAAAGATTTAGTGCTGAAGAAGAATTTGTTGAAAAAATACATCAAGAAGGCGTGGTGTTCTCCATCGGTAACAGGTCCCGCAGACCTGGCGTTTTTAGATAGAAGGTTTGAAAAGGAAGAAGCAAAGATAAAAGGGGGGGTCTTCACCCATAAAGTCAGGATTGGCAAGAACCTCCAGGCCACCGGCGGGGAGTCCCAGAATGGCAACCACATCCAATAGAGTGGGGGTCAGGATGCCCCAGGGGAAAACGAAGACGTTGATGGTGGTCGACCAAAAGGACATCAACGGGAACAAGAGGTTGGCAGCGTGGGAAACCTCTTGAGTTGACACCATGATCATGTCATAGATCCCCCACTCCTTCCAAGAAGAACCTTTGTGCGTAGGCAAGCGGTTTACCCAAGCGTTGTACTCGGCATTACCCATCGGCCACCCCTTGAGATCGACGAACTTCGCCTCGGCGTTATACCAAGCGAACTTAAGAGGGAGGTCGCAGGAACCAAACCTTTGTCGAAAGAGCGTGAAGTCATGATCAGCGCTGGTGGTGGTGGGCCGTAGAACAAAAAGGGGGCCAATGGAGGAAAAAATTGAGGGAACAGTGCTCTGGGAAGAAGAAGCCATGGTTGAGCGAAGGAGAAAATCGCAAGGAAGACAAAGGGGTTTTGTTTGGGAAAACAGAAATGAAAGCATAGGCATCATTGCTATTTACAGCCTTGGGTCACAACCGTCGTGTCATTGGGAACCATCGAGCAATCACTTTGATTAGCGCGAAGCGCCACGTGTCACGGAATGGCAGGATAGTCATTTCAGAATGGTCACATCAAGTCATCTCAAAAAGTTTTTGCACTATAAGTCACGTCCTCGCGGTCACACGACAGCACAAAAAGGGGGGCAATTGTTAACACCCAAAAATAATTAGGTCGTAGGCCGAGGACTGAATGAAGAAGGCAGTAGAGTTGGAGTATTGAGGCAGGTCACTAGACAAGGATTTTAAGAGGTAATTGCCTGATAAAATGATCAAGGGAAGCCCTCGGGGCATATCACTAGATAATTCTCCGAGGAAGGGGTTATCCCGAGGAGCAATGAGCGAGACAGAGGGAGAGTGTATCATCCCCAATTTCGCTAATTTAAATTATTTAAATTAGCAAGAGGTCAAGATGATTAATTAGCTTAGTTGATTAAGTGAGTTATGTTATGCTTGGGTGCGAAATTATATTAGTACTTGAATTGTCGATTAAATGGTGAGCTAATTGGGATTTTAAGAGAGAATACTAGGATAGGGGTATTTTTGTCTTTTCCACACATTAATGAGTTTCAGCTGACCCATCTCTCACCAAACACACCTATTTGCTATATTTAATTATTCTATAAATTATTGGTTGATAATACAAAAAAAATGAATTAAGTAGAGTTTAAAAGAGAATTAGAAAGCCATGGGCGTTTTAGTCTTTTCCCCTCATTTAATGACCCTCAGCTGGCCAAACACTAAAACACACAGCATTACCTCTCATTCCTCATTTTAGTGAAAACCAGAAACAGAAATAGAGATCTGGGAGAGAGGGAGAAACCGTAGAGAGAGAGAGAGAGGAAAGGAGGGAAGAGTTCTTTCTCCATTCTCCATGCATGTTGCTTTTCTTTACTCCATTCAAACCAGCTTCTCATCCTCTTCATTCTGATACCCAGAACACAGTCCACACCCATCTCTATCTCCATTCACCATTGATGCACCTTCAAGCTCAAATGGAGAAGACAATGAGGTTTTATGGAGCCTTGGAGTCTTGCATGTCTATTTGAGACTAGATGGTAAGTAAAGCTGAGTTTACCTTGATGATTGTACTAGTTAGAAGAGAGTTTCAGTAACTAGAAGTGTTTGAGGTTTATTTTGGAGCTCAAATTCATGGTTATAAATGGTTGAGGATTGAGGTTACAAGTTCAACAAAAGTTCAGCTGGAAACCCGTAGGAACCCTCTCCGGGATTTAACTAATATCTCTCTGTACACAACTCAAATGAACGTGATTCCTGATGATTCAGAAACTAGACACGAAAGGCTTCGAATTAGGCACAAGAATGAACCGATTTCATTGAGTATGGTGGAAGAAAAATGAATTACAAGTTTCAGTTTTGGATTAGAGACAGTTTTGACCCAGTCCACTTGTTTCTGTTACAACTCCCTGAAGAATTGTCGAATCGGTTTGAAGTCTGTACCATATGAAACTAGACAAAATTGTCTACACAATGGGCACTGGTTTGAGGGGTTTTAGTTAAGAATTGACCTAGATACATTGGTTGCAAATCTGCTCATTGATGCCGTGAAAAAAGAATCGGAGTTGGGAACGTCGGTTCGTCAAGTTTCGGTTCGAATCGCCAAAGTTCGAGAGACGCCGATTCCGTAGACAAGAAGGAAGTTCAGTAGCTGGGATTTGTGTTTGGGTGCTGTTCCGAAGTTAGAATCGAGTCCTAGACGAGTTCGTGACACTTTGGAGCGGAATCGGGATAGTTTGCGAGTTTCGGTTCGTTCGAGTTCACGGAGCTTTGGTATTTTGTGCGATTTTCATCGCAAGAGGTGAGTTCTATACTCGCTTAGGGATGTTTTGATATTGAATCGTTAAATTTCTGAAACGAAATCTTTAAAATCCGCTTTGTGAAAATTAGCGACGAAACCGTTTTATCGAAAAACCGTTAATTGTAAACAGCTCGAATAGATGAAATTGTTGATTGATGATATGATAATATGTATTGTTTGATTGTTTAATCACTTTCGCTGGACTGGAATAATATTCGTTATGTTAGGATTTTGACCGGAACGAAATTGGAATCGAAACGGATTTGGAAAAAATGACACGAAACTGAAAAATTGGCCACTGTCAAGGACGCACGGATTGTGCCTCACAAGGGCACGGGTCGTGCGCCTGGTTCGGTATCAGACTGAAAGTGAATTTTTGATACAGCACGGGTCGTGCCCCCTGGGCACGGACCGTGCGTGACCTACGCAAAACAGGCTTTTTAAAAATCTTAAGACACGCACGGATCGTGCGCCTGGGTGGCACGGACCATGCGCCCCGTAACATTTTCAAACTGAGTTTTTATTGATACGCACGGGTCGTGCGCCTCTGGAGCACGGACTGTGCGGATCCTTCTATTACCCTAATTCAAAATCCTTTTTAATCCGTTCCAAACGATTCCGATTCCTTTCCGATTGATTACCCAATGTTTCCCAAGAATGGAAACACACTTATGTCATGAAATGAAAGAAGTTTGAGGTAAATCTCACAAGTTATAAATCTTAAGGAACACCGTACATTAGTAAGATGCGAGTGTACACACGTTAATTCATACAAGTCAAGATAAGAAATGTTTAATTCAAAGACAAGATACCATCCCTTGAGGAAGGGTAGACGGTACATGAATGAATTTTAGACGGCCCAATGCGGGTACATGTATATATATATATAAAATATATAATTGAGGTCAAGGGTGACGACCCTTAGAGGATTAGCATACTAGGGGAGGGGAAGTCATGAGCCCCAAAACCTAGACTCAACATGTTTCGCCCACTAGTAATAGCGGGATGGGTTCACCGAGAGCCAAAGAAGTGCCTAAGAATAGGTAGGCTTGAGGTGTTATGCTAGAATGATAAAAGTAAAATAAATGTAATGTGTAGTCGCTTATTAGGGCTACAAATTACAAGAGGTAAAATATGATATGCTTCATGTGTCGCTTAGAAGGGCCATGAGCATAAAGGTTAAAGAAAATAATTAATGTAACGAGTAGTTGCTTAGTAGGGCTACACGTTACAAGATATACTTCATGCGTCGCTTAGGAGGGCCATGAGTATGAAGCAAAGGAAATATGAACCGCTAGAGTTAGTAAGGGGTCTCGATAGGACTCACTGAGATAATGTTTATCTCACCCTTCATAATTGTGGTTTTTACAGAGAAACAGGGGAAAGCAAAGGCGCAGAAGCACGGTTAGCCGGTGCGACTCTTGGAGTCATTGAAGATTGAGTTTCATGTTTAGACCTTTGTCCCATTTACTGTTTCTATGTTATCGATTGTATAAATATCATGTATCAGTTGTAAAATCGTTTCCGCTACTTTATGTTTTGATTATTGAACACCAGGATTGTGTAAGTCTTAAGCTGTGGAACTTAAGCATTTTCAGACAGTTAATGAGGTTCAGAGAACCATTTGATATGTATTATCAAAATTTTAGTTTGTGTTCAATATTCATTAACAGGAAGTCACTCTGATGTATGCCATTTAGTGCATTTCGGTAGTTCTACATGTTAGAATTTATCGGAGTGTTACATTATGGTACCAGAGCAGTTCGACCTAGTCGGGCTAAGTTTAGTTTAGGGTTGAGTCGATTCCTTTTTAGTCTTTGTTATGATTATACTTGTGATGCTAAGAGACATTGAGCCTGATCAACTCAATACTTGGTGTATCATAAGCGGAATTATGGAAGGATGATCAAAACTTAGTCCTCGACCAAGACCGGAGTTCCTTAAAACCGTTTCGTCTTAGGGAATGTTGGAACGAAGAAGGTAGTTAAGCCATCAACTCCGAATGCAAAGTTAAAAGGTAATCTATCAATGAAAAGGAAGTGCAGTCGTATTATTCCTCAAGATTCTCCAAGTGTTTTGCTGGTAGGAAGCGTATTATTCCTCACAATTTGGGAAGCCCTTGTGACCTAAAAGGGGGTAGAACCTATGATCTAAGGCACTTTAGGGACCTAAAAGGGGGTAGCCCTTGTGCTTCGGACAATAATTTATCTATCTTCATGCGTTTGCTCTTTTATTTTCCCCTTTTTTGTGCCCCAATTTTTGCCTGGACCGCTCTTTGCGAGTTTTCAATCCACCGGGCGCTCTTTTTTGCCTAGACCGCCCTTTGCGGGTTTTCAACCTAGCGAGCTTATTTTATCTTTTTTATTTATTATATATTTTTTAGAAAGACTTGCACTAAAGGAATATGATACCGACCAGGAAAATTAGTGATCACCGAATTGCCCCAGCATGGAGGACTTGAAGTGTTAGTGGGAATGAACCAAAAGTCAAGTATGCACTGATGTGAGAGAATATGCGCTTTAGGGGTGGACGGGGCGGGATTAGACTTGGATGGGGAATGATGATAAATGAAGGAAATTGACTGACTCAAACAAGAGAAACTGCATGTGGCATGCATGCTTACTAGAAGAACGCTTCACAGAGAGTTAACATTGGTTAAAACATTATATGAAAACCTTTTTTTTGATGAACTGTTTCAGTCTTTTATCATGGAATGGATGAGATGTAATGTCCTTCTTTTTTTTTGAAGGAAATACAAATGAGCTATTGATGTGAAAAACTGAGTGCCTTGGAACACCTTGAGTTTGCGAATGAGTGAGGGTAAACATTTCCAAAAAGGAAAGATTACTTTGCAAGAACATCTCGTCTCTCATCACAACATTTTTGTTGTACGCAATGCATGGATGAAATGCATGAAAGCATATTCACTTGAAAAGTGTGATTATTCTAAAAGTTTTTTATTTTTGATGCTTTCTTTTTATGCAAGACGAAATATGAAATGCCAGTGCATCTTTGGATGATGAATGATGCAAGAATGATGCTTCTTCTCAAAATGATTTTTATAGAGGCAAGACACGATATGAAATGCCGATGCCCCCTTTTTCTTTTGAATGATGAAAGATGCAGGAATGATGATTTTTTTATAGAGGCAAGGCAAAGTATGAAATGCCAATGCCCCTTTTTTTCTTTTGAATGATGAAAGATGCAGGAATGATGCTTTTTTCTAAATGATGATTATTATTATTTTTTTTTAGAGGCAAGGCAAAGTATGAAATGCCAATGCCCCTTCCTTTTTGAAAGATGCATGTATGGAGGAATGATGTATTTGAACCAAAGTGATGAGGTTAATGAAATGGTGCATGAATACTACATTTTGAACAAATTTGATGATGATTTTTATTCATGATTATGAATGACATGCTTTCTTGTTTTCATTTTTTGTGCAATGAAATGCATGATACTCGCAAAAAAAACATGCGTGGGAAGACGTGGTTTTTATTGAATGGAAATGCATGTAAAATGAGAGGTTAATGTATTATTTTTCATGATGTGTGAAAAAGGACAACAATAATGCATGAGACGCGCTCCTAATAAGACACGATTTTTGGATCTTTCGAGAAAATTAGGGGAAAAAGCCTTAGTGAATGGAAACGCACACGTACGGAGAATGCACTCCTGACAAACCTAAATGAGATTGAGAAAAATGCATGTAGGAATTTTATCAAGTTTTTGTTTTATGCCTTGCAAATGATGTCTTTATATGAAAATGACGGCGATAATGCGACTTGAGATGCATATGAAAAATAAGATGAAAACATTTTTTGGTGACTGAAATTTTGGGAACATCACCTCATGTAGCCCGGTAAAAGAAAAGACAATGATGATTTTTTTGAAAGTTTTGATTTTTGCCTTTTTTGAAAATTTTGTTTTATGTAATGCAAGGATGTATGCAAATGATGATGTGAGGCAACCAATTGTCGTTACTCTGAGTAACTTGCATGAAACATTGAGTGGATCCTGGCTCAATACTTCACGCAATATACTGAAATGCTTCGACATTTGGTTAACTCAAACTTATTCTCTTATTTGAAAACAAACCCCACTTGATAGGGTCAAAGTGCCCCGATACCGTAGAGTAACATCTCAAATTTGTAGTGCACAAACAAATTTGAGATATTACTCTTCGTCATTCGAAGGTGCACTTTTACTCATTGAGCTTTTCTATTTTTTCTTTGTTTAGAGAAGATGCATGCATTGGAAACTTTTCATTTTTTTTATTTTTAGTTTTGGAACATGATTTTGAAAATTATTTGGGGATGCAAACGATTTATTGGAAAAAAAGGTTTTAGAAAAATGTGCTTGACGGGGTATGACCCGCTCCTACGTATCCCCATTGTAATGAGGAATCAAAGCTTACGTAGTTCTACCGGGTCTTTTTTTGAAATAATGCTTATGCATGAATGCCATGTTTTGGATGAACTTGGCGAGGAGCTTTTCCCTCTTTTTTGATTATAAACGAAATGCTTAAGCTATGAAGATGATGATTGTTTTTTCATTTTTATGCAATGAAATGAAATGCAAGATGAATAATTTTTTTCAAAATTGGAACTTTATTTAATGCAAATGACGCAATGATGCAATGATGCAGGATGCAAGATACTTTTTTTTTGAGGTTTCTGCATAAGGAGGGTATTCACAGGCGGAAATTAGAAAACTTTCACACTATATGCCACCTCATATAGGTGTTTAAGGGAAAATCATATCTTTTTTTTTTCGAAGATCTTTGAGGGAAAAATTAACTGGACGAAATGCAACGATGCAGCTCACAATTTGGGAAGCCCTTGTGACCTAAAAGGGGGTAGAACCTATGATCTAAGGCACTTTAGGGATAATCTTCTCACGTAGCTCTATTCACACCCTCACAAAGGCCATCAGAGCCACAGTCCCTCTCATGAAAATCCCCGTAAATGCAGCAAACTGCTAGATACGAAGCATCATAAAAGAGCACAACTCTGATTGAAACTTTCACGAGTAGCCAAACGGACAAAGGTCCTGATGGGCTCCCACTACTCGAATCCACTCATCCTATCGTATCCAAATAGACCTGGGTTATGGTCTCCTTCTCTAATCATATAGCCTCAAGGTACAAGTGTGTGTGTGCGAAGGGCATTTCCTTAAAAAACTACCCCACCTGCAAATGAAAATCCAGAACAGTCCAGACAATAGAAAGCAATAACATGTCGTCTACCCTAGGGTTCAATACCAATCAAATACAACTAATCTAGGGTGCCGACAATAATGCCCTACTTCCCTCAAGAAAGCGAGCAAAGAAGAAGGGGACGTGACAAGAGAGGGGAAATATGCATGAGGGAACTAAGCATTTAAGCAAAGAAGTAACTATCTATTATTTTAAACAAAAGCAAACATAGAAGAAGAATGCATATGGATGCAACATGCTTATGTAAAAGAAGAAGAATAGAGGCAAAGCAAGATGTTCAAATCAATCACACAAACCACACACTTAATTAATTAGGCTTGACCCACTTTTGAAAAATGTTTTTTAGTCCCCAGTAGAGTCGCCAGCTGTTGCGCCCGAAAAAGTCCCCGAGGGAGAACCTTCCTCGTTCACAACTTTTCTTAAGACAATGAAGCCGCCACCAATATTTATTAAGGAAAATATTAGGAAAACCTTTTTTGGAAAGCGATTGGTCTTGCGAAACCAGAGGATAGGAAAATATTAGCACCCCACACGTCCTCTCTACTGAGAGGGAACCTTTAATTAAATGTCTGGTTTTAGTGTGTTGACTTGAAAATACTTAATTTTGCCTCTCTACTTCTTATTGAAAAAAGTCTGAATGAAAATCTTTATTTATTAGGAAAAAGGGGGGAAAATGGGTTTTTAGAAAAAAAACGCTTGACGGGACATGGCCCGCTCCTACGTATCTCCCGGTGCGATGGAGAACTCAAAGCTACGTAGTTCTTCTTTGTCTTTTTGAAAAGTTTTTGTTTTTTAATCTTTTTTAGTGAGTTTTCGAAATGGGACGAGCATTAGCGAATGATTAAATTAGCGGAGGCTATGATGAATCATCACTAAATACTCAAAAAAAAAGAGTTGTACCGCTAGTCAAACGAACAAAGGTTCTGATGGACTATCAATAACTGCTCGTTTTTATTATCATTTTTGAAAGTGATTTTCGAAAGAGATTGATTTGCCCGATGATCAAACTAACAAAGGTTATGATGGATCATCATTTATTATTCTTTTGGGAAAAAGACATCGCCGCCAATGGCTAGACGAACAAAGGTTCTGGTTAGCCACTAGCGACAATGGGTTGAAAATGATTTTTAGAAAGGAAAAGGTTTTTGTTCTGAAAATGATCTTGGTTTGCAAAAATGATTCTTTTTTGTTATGAAAATAACTCTTTTCTTTTTATTATGCAAATGCTAAACTTTTTTATGGTTGCGCTTGACGAGAATGTGACTCGCTCCTACGTATCCCAAATGGGAATCAAAGCGACGTAGTTCTTACGAGCCTTGAAAATGAAAGTCTTTTTGCTTTGGTTTTGAAAAGTGAAGGGCGTTCATAATGATCAAACTAACAAAGGTTATGGGTGATCATTACTAAAACTTGCCTTGACTTTTGATGCTTAGGAAAATATCTTTGGAAATTGAAAGCATTCATGATAATCAAACTAACAAAGGTTATGGGTGATTATCACTAGTAGCTTTTGCATATGAAAACATCTTTTTTGTTTTTGAAATTTAGGCTCTTGGGACAACCAAACTAACAAAGGTTATGGGTGATTGTCACTAGTCACCATTTTCATGCTAAACTATTTAGAAAAGAAAGCAATGAATGCAAATCAAATCCTTAGGCAAGCAACAATCTCACTTGAATTCTTGAGCAAATATTAGCCTAGACTACACATGTTAGACCACAACACATAAATAGGCAAAGAAGGAACTTGAATTGGGCATTAAGCAAAAATATAAGAGTAGGCAAGATTGAACCTAAATGCACATCTAGTGGAAGATGCTAGGCGAGAACCATGCTCAAATATTTCTACAAAACGCAAGGGAATCTAAATGCGCATCTATTGGAAGATGCAATGTATGGAATTGACCTATCTAAGTGTTGATGATATTCTTATATGAGAGTGGACAATGAAATTGTTAGCTTAAGGAAAAGAGTTGCCTCAATCATGATCATAGCCAAGCATAAGCAAGCAAATTATTTAGCAACCAAAGTATCAAAGAATGTTGAATCACTTTGGTCAATCCTCACACTTAAGATTAGGTGCACAAGTGCACAAGTGTGAATCACCTTGCCAATCATCAACAAAAACAAGTTTATTAAAGCAAACCCAAACCATAATTTTTTATGTTAAAGCCTAGGAGCATACATACCCTAAATCAACTATTATTCATCCCCAAATCATGAAATAGACAAAATCATTCAAGAACCCTAAACCTAGGCCCATGGCCGAATGTCATCATACTTGAAATGACACTACTGCAAAAAAGACATTTGGAATCGGTTGTTTGGCACATTTGGAATCGGTTATTGACCGATTCGGATACTCCCGATTCTAAATGTGGGGACATTTTGAATCGGTTAAATAACTGATTCAAAATGTAACATTCAGAATCGGTTGTTTGAAACAACCGATTCAAAATGTGACATTCAGAATCAGTTGTTGCAAACAACCGATTCAAATTGCTTTTCCAGACACACGTTATGAACCTTACAAACAGGACATTTTGAATCGGTTATATAAACAACCGATTCCAAATGTCCTTAAAGAAACATACATTTAAAATCGGTTCTTTATATAACCGATTCCAAATGTCCAATTTTCTTTTTTTTACTTTTTTTTACTCAATTTTTTTTCCATTCACACCTATTAACCAATTTACTTCCGGCAACTCATACATCAACTCACCAATTTACATACACTCATAATAATTCATATACTTCCATTAAACTTAAAAGTACTATAAGTAGAATATTCCACCAATTCATTAAACTACATAGTAAAGAAATTACAACTTTATCATATGATATGGTAAGTGTTTTAATTACATGAGAATCTCAAAAATAACTTTAGCTCTCAAAGGTACTCTAACATAATTCCTAGCTGAGCAATATCTAACTCACATCAAAAAACACCTCCATCACTTGTCACCACAATTCCTGATAATTTAGAGGGATAAAGAATGAGCATTCCTGTACAAGAAAAAAAATGAGCTTCCAATAATTATCTAGTATTAATGTAACAGTAGGATGATTGACATAAAAAGGGGGGAAATAGAGTGCAAACTTTAATGCTCTACATATAGAATGAAATGCTAGAGTAAATGATATGAATTGACCACTTTCAAGGTTAGATAAATATTAGGCACGCCATCATCCCCATCATCATAAGAAATAGTGAGTCTTTTCATGAGTATAAGTATTGAAAGAGTTCAAGAGAGGATAGTGTTCAACACAGCACAACTAGATGACTCTATTCAACGAAATAGTTCCATCATCAACATAAATATACCAAAAGAAAAGGAGCTCAGCTGTTTAATTAGTACCTTATTGTTTAAGTTGGACTAGATTTTCCCTAGCTCCCTGAGAAGGATGCAAAGAAATCCATGAGCACACATACATGAATACCTCAAACCGTTAGAAAACTACGAATGACCGTTCTAATCTAATGCATTGTGAAGTAACTTAACATACAAAGTGTAAATGGCCAAACAATATATAAAAGTTAAAGAAAAGCTCAATCATCAAAGGACAGGGTTGAAATAGCCCATATATAGAACTATGAAGTATGAAGCATATTCTCAACAAGAGAGATAAATATAACTACCGCCTGTTTTGTCCTAGTAAAAGCTGAATTCTATCTTAATACTAGCATACTGAAAGAGTAATAAAAATTTCCAAGTAGACTAGAATGAATAGCAAAATATTCTAAATAAAAGATTGCAGCCATATGATATGTGATTATGAAGCACACTAAACTGAAGGCAACTAAAAAGATAAGCATGAAATATATTCTCAAATCCCACTTGTAATATTGGTCGCCAACGAAATCATCAATCACCTCAGTAGAAACTGAAAAAAGAAAAGTACAGTCCAAAAGAAGAAGTGACTTATACCTCACTTATGAAAACCTCAAGTGCTTCACCAGATATATCTTGATTTAAAATCTTTTTACAGCAACTTCCTACAAACCAAAGAATGGAAACGTGCTGTGAATGTAATAATCTACAATATAGAAGAGAACTCCACATAGAAGAAAGGAAATCCCACATCAATTATTTTGGACTACAGCAGCCACCATCTCACAATTCTTTCAACTAAACTATCAATTTAATGAATTAAACCAGCAAGGACTGTGTGATTTATCTTGCTCCACAGACATGATACAAAGCTAATGCTTCAGAACAAAATCTAATTACAAGCATATGCAAGTTAAAACACACCTGAGGATGAGATTTGCAAAAATCTGTAATCCTTTCACCAAATAACTTCCTTAGCAACAAAGTCCCACGCTCAGGTATCTTAGCATCAGGGTTTATAGTAACAAGAAGCTCTGGCTTCATACAACTTGACTGTTCATCAAACAGAAGTAACTTTTTAATACCAATGTAATGTGAGCCTCTAGAAGATCAAGAAATTTATATATAGTTGCTGGCTAAATGTAATGTGGTAGCTGTTAACTCAACTCATACAACACAAATCAATGCATGCTTTAAATAGTTAGATACTTAGGTGTAAATTGATGCACTAAATTATCAGCCTTCAATTTAAAACAATAAATGACATAGTGAAGCAACTGTAAATTGCAAAAGAACACTTACATGAGATGCCTCTCATTCCAAGTATGTATGAGAATATGAAGCTGAAAATTTTCCATCCATCCACCATCCTAGCAGTTAATTTTTCCCTATTATTTGTTGGGAATCTGTTCTATTTGGCAGTTACAAAACTACTATCCATTTTCTGTTCTCAACCCTTCAATATATGTTACTCTTGTAGCTATATAAGGGACCCTTGTATCTTCTTTTCAATTCAATGAAATTATTATTCAGTATAAGTTTTGTTACCTCATAATAGGTACCATCAACATCTAAAAACACAGGAAAAAGACAGGTTAAAAAGAGAAGAGAGCTTTAGGTATCAATTCTATCCAGTAATTGAAATCTAACAGCAAGTCAACCAGTTCTAATCATCTAATGTATCTACCTAATAAACCCTAAAATTTAAATAGGGACCAAAAGACAAAATTACCAAATGTGTAAGCATAAAAATATTTAACCCTATAAGAATCGTAAAGAGATAAACACCTATAAACAGTAGACAGAAACAGAGTGAACGAAATATAGAGAAGAGGCAAAATGAAATAGGAAAAGTGAAGAAGCAGTTTCTTTAGTAGATGGAAAGACATGCTCACGTCATTAAGAAGCAGCAACAGTAGCTTGAGGCGCGCGTCCTGAAGAAGAGGCAGCAGGAAGCAAAGCGCAACACCTGTTCCTTTCGTTTGCAGAAATGACAAGCCAGCAATCTTCAGTCTGATTGTGCTTTGCCACCTCATCGAAAGAGTGAAGCTTTGGATCTGAAGCCATTTTAATTTTTCACTGCACAAAATCAAAAAACCCAGAATAATTCAAGTCAAACCCCTAATTTTATTTTTCTTGAACTATGAAGAAACAGAGAATCTAAGGAAACAAGAAAAAAGAAAGGGAAAAAGAAGCATCAAATCATCACATGAGAGAATTGACAAAAAAAAAGTAAAACGAAATTCTTATCAATGAAAAGGGCTATGAAAAGGAGATTATTGAGTTGGGGAGGGGGTCAACAACACTCACCACGACGGCTCCTTCCCAGATTCTCAGTGACAGTCTCGTGTTGTGTCAAATCGCGTAATCTAAGCTTTGAAATGATGGCGGCAACGTAAGGGTTTGGGCACTGATAGGAAAGAACAGCAGTGATCGCAAACTGAGGGATTTGAAGAATGAGAGATCGCAAACTGAATCTGAAGGCAACATAATGGATTTGAAGAAAACCCTAACCAAAGGGAAAGAAAGTACAGAGAAAGAACTCACCTTTGAAGTAAACCCTAGAAAGTAGAGAAAAGCAAAGCTGAATCTGAAGGCAGCGAGAGGAACCTGAGGAACTTGAAGGTCCGGTGACGGCAACGTTCTTCCTCTCAGTACCTGAAGGCAGCGATGGAAGAGATTCGATAGAGTGAAGAGATACAGAGAAAGAGAATGTGAGAGGGAAGAGATACAGAGATAGAGAAAACGATGCGAGAAAGGGATGCGAGAGGCGTGAATAGAGGGAACTGAAATTTTAGGGTTTTTTTTAGTGAAAAACAGACTTTAACAATCGGTTGTTTACACAACTGATTCCAAAAGTCTAAATATGCACATTTGGAATCGGTTGTTTAAACAACCGATTCAAAATGTCTAAAAAAGTCTCTCCGACATCAATTTAATTGCAAAATTGCCACCGTGCCTACAATTGGAATCGGTTATCCTAACAACCGATTCCAAATAGTGTTTTTTAAAGCAGAGTTTGCACTAGTGTGAGTTTCTTATTTTGTGAAAGTCATGCAAACAAGAGTGAATATGCAAGGAAATGTGAGAAAACACAACAACAACTAGCAAATCACATTTTTATGAGAGTATGCGAAATACAACATGCCATAAAACAACATTTTATTTCATGAAAGGCAAGGATTAAGATCAACACAAATCAACATTTATCAAAGGGTGAGAAGCATCATAAGCACCCAAGCCTCCCTAAGTGCTTGTCAAAGTGCTTATGACACTTCTCACCAACAACAATCAACAATATGAGAATATGAAGATGATAGGATGAATGCTTTTTATATTTTTGAGGAAATACTCAAAGATGATGCAAGGTTTTAAGGATTACCTTAGCTTTGAGCTAGAAAGTGAGATGAGAAGATGAAGCTAGGCACAAATCAACAAAACTCCAATATCCTTCAAAGAAGTACCTACTTGATGATGATGCTTGAACTTTGAATGAGAAATGGAGGGAGTATGTGAAAGAGGGATGCAAATGAGGTGAGTTGTTTGTTAGGGTTTTTGGTGTAGGAGAAAATGGGAAGTGTCAAAGATCTAATGGGTTTAAAGTTGTGAGAGGGAAGTAAAGAAATTAGTGTGTATTTAGTGGTGTGGATAGAAGGAAGGTAAAAAATATGTTGTGTATTGAATGTTGTTGGACTCAAAGGTGTGCTTGTCATGATGAAAGGCTTTTGTGATGTGCACTTGATGGGGGGCTGAAGGTGATGGTGGCGTGGAGCATGAGGGTGGAGTGAGGGAAGTAAAGAAGTTAGTGTGTATTTAGTGATGTAGAGAGAAGGAAGGTAAAAAATATGTTGTGTATTGAATGTTGTTGGACTCAAAGGTGTGCTTGTCATGATGAAAGGCTTTTGTGATGTGCACTTGATGGGGGGCTGAAGGTGATGGTGGCGTGGAGCATGAGGGTGGAGTGAGGGAGGTTGTTTGCTTGTAGAATTAGTGCTCACTTTAGCCAAAAATGGATAAAAGCAAAAGCACCTAAAAAGGAATTAGCCCTAATTCTAAAAATACAATAAGCATCCAATATTATTTTGTTACTTATTTTTTTTATTTTGATTTCAGATTTCTATTTTTAATTATACATATTTTTGAGCCTTTTTGAAAGCGAGAGAAAAAAAAACCGTTATAATTGACCAAAATACCCTTTTTGACTCTAAAACCCTAATTTGCCCGAAAAATGCGTTCCAACCCTAAAAACGATTGCAAGAACCTTGGAATGCCTTCTAGGATCCGAAATGTAGTGCATAAGGCTCTTCGCTCTTCAATTTATTTATTTTTTGTGGAAAATTAGGGTTTTGACCTAAGCCGGACAAAATTGGGGTATGACAGCTGCCCCTCTTTATTTGGATTTTGACAAGGAATATGAATTGGCCGAAACATATTCCGAGGCAAAATAGAAATAAAGAACTCAAAAACTATACCAATTTTGTCCACTTGGGGAAATCCGAATTTTCTTTTTCCTTTTTCTCTATTTTGCTTATCTTTGTTATCTTATTTTTTCAGAAAGATAGACACTTTTGTGTCGATGCAAAAATAGTAAATGAACACTGACGTGCAGACAGAAAAGGTAAAATGGACACTTACGTGCAGACAGAAAAAGTAAAATGGGCACTTGCGTGCAGAAAGCGGTAAAATGAGCACTTGCGTGCAGACAGAAAAGTAAAATGGGCACTTGCGTGCAGAAAGCGGTAAAATGAGCACTTGCGTGCAGACAGAAAAGTAAACTGGGCACTTGCGTGCAAAAAGCGGTAAATTGCCCAGGCTGCCTAAAACCTGTAATCCTTAAACGAACTCTTGATGAATCCGAGTTTGCGCGTGGCTATGAGGAGCACGCTCTTCCTGTTGGCCTTTTTGAGCGACCGGGGGGATCGTTATCAGCTCCGGAACTGATATACAGATCAATGCACGGTGTCCACTGTATCTTAGGCTGATACAACTATTTCGTTGAACCTCACATGGGGCTGCGGTCCATCGCGTTGCTCGTACACGATGTGAGACCTGGGCAGAAGGGAGCGATGATCTCTCTGGGCTCCAATCCGCAATGCGCGCCTGAGCGCTCTATTTTCTTTTCTTTCTTTCTTTTCTTTTTTGTTTCTCTCCTTTCTTTCTCTCTCTCTCTTCTTTTCTTTTCTGTTTCTTTTTTCTTTTTTCTTTTCTCTCTTTTCTTTTTTCTCTTTTCTTTTCTTTTCTGTTTCTTTTTTCTTTTTTCTTTTCTCTCTTTTCTTTTTTCTCTTTTCTTTTCTTTTCTGTTTCTTTTTTCTTCTGAGCTCTCCCAACTCGGGGGAGCATTTTCTGGAATATGGGGGCGAGGGCTAACACCGAAGTGCTCATCCTCTCTTTGTACCTGCACCTGAAAATGAACAAATGCACGCAATGCAAATGCCATGATTACTGTTTTCTTTTTTTCTTATGATGAATGTAATGCAAACGTCTGAATTTCCTTTTTTTTTTACTTGCTCTTTTTATGAAGTGCGGGTATGCGAATGCAGAATTTTGGTGTTTGATGATATGTAATGCTCTTGCGTTTTGATGAAATGGCAGATGACATGCAATGGAAAACTTTTCCTTCCTTGCCTTTTTTCTATGAAATGTGAATATTGCTATGAAATGATGAATGACATGGGATGTTTTAGCTTTCTTTTCTTCTATGAGATGCAAGTATTGATGTGACGCAACTGTATTGCTTTGATGTTTGATGGGATGATGAATCTTTGGTTCTTTTTGTTTTATGGAATGCAAACATTACTATGATGTAGACGACACTGAATGTTTTCATTTGTCTCTTTTTTTTTTGGCATAGGGACCTTAGGATTCTTGAGTGATCAATTCAAGTGTCCTATCATGATGACTATTTCGAATGTACATTCGACTTAGTCTCCTATTTATTGAAAATGATTTTGTATTTTGAGACTTGACTCGATTTCTGATGCAATGATGATGAATGCTTGGTTTGCTAGAAAGAAAGCAGTAAATGAACACTTGGCGTGCTGATGAGAAAGCAGTAAATGAACACTTAGCGTGCTTTTAATGAACCACTTGGGACCCGAGGACATTTGAACTCCGAACTGAAGGAGTGACTGAGAATGAGATTTTGAGACTGACAAGTCCAGGATGACTGACTTGAGAATTAGATTGAAGATTGACACTTGAAGTGCTGATTCTTAGAATTAGGCATGAGGATTAACATCTTGTGTTCATCCGCATTTTGCTTAGCAATGCAATGAATGACACATGTAATGCAGACATACGCCATGATTGATGTCTTGAATATTATGGAATGCTTTTGTTCTTTTGTATCTGCTTCTTCTTTGTAGTTTATGAAATCCAAATATCAGCATAATGCTTTGATGTTTGAATGCAAGTGTATGCGGTGATTGATGCTTTGATGAATGGAATTCTCCTGTTCTAACTTCTGTTTGTTTCTTTTTGCTTCTTCTATGAAATGCAAACATTAATATGATGCAATGCTCTGATGTTTGATGCAATGATTTTTGTTCTTTTTCTTTTATGGAAATGCTAACGTTAGTATGATGCAAATGCACTGCTTTAATGTTTGATGATTGAATGACAAAGGAATGCTTGTGAAATGATGAATGATATGGAATTCTGGATGGCAAGGAATGTTTCTGTTCTTTTTGTTGTTTGTTTGGAGTTTGCAAGTGAGAGTCAACACTGGATGTGTTAATGAAAAAGCAATGAATGAGAAGACATGAAATGAGGATCGCTTGGGATCAAGGGAGTAGCTTTGAATTATGGACGCAAAGGTCTGGTTTATGGGTCAACATATGTCTGTATTGATCTAATGGTCAGAAGAAATTTTGATGATGCAATGGTGCATGCAATGATTAGTATCTTGTGGAATGGTGAATGACATGGAATGATTTTGTTCTTTTCCTTTTTATGAAGTGCGAACATTAATATGATGCCAATGCAATGAAAAGATTTCTGCTTTTTCTTCTTTACTATTTTCCTCTATGAAATGCAAGTATTAATATGGTGCAACTGACGTGGAACGTTTTTCTTTTTGCTATGTGATGAATGCACAAAATGTGAAGATGCAAATGTAATGCTTCGATGCATATGCATTAATGAATAGATTGAAATGCCTAGGTGCATGAGGTAAGCATTTTGTGAAGATGAGATGCGAGACTTTGAATGCAATGAATTGAGATGACTATTGCCCATTCTGTTGAAAAATTGAATTTGATTCAAACTCCGGTGTTCTCAAGGTTTTTATTTACAAACAACCTCACTTGTTTTCTCTTTCTTTCCATGATGACTGAATTTTAGATATCACGTAAACAACTTGTGCTCTCTCTTTTGAAGCATTGTCTAGTAAGCATGCATAGGAGTGCAAATATGAATGAATGAGTCGGTTAACTTGGAATTGGTTTAGGACATGGACATTTATGGTAAGTGAAGGAATGACCGACATGGCTATTGCCGAAGCTTATGAGGGATCAAGAGATACAAGATTGCCCCAATTCAGGTCTTTGATGAGTGAATAGTTTGCCCCTGTCTAGTGGTAACAATAACTAGGGGCGTAGAGGATGATGAATTGGGAATGCTTCGGCTTTTGAAAGGGAAAGTGGATCAAAAGAGATTTTGTCTCAACCCATAAAGTTTGATGTTGCCCCAGTCATAACAAGGACAAAGCTGCCCCAATTAGAATGACAAGGCCTTGTTTAGGATAGTGAGTGGAGAGATTGCCCCGGTGAGGTTTTATAGGAATGAATGAGGTGAAGGAATGGGAACGCACTTGCCCCCACTTTCGAATGACATTTCAAATGGTTTCTTTGAGTGTGGTTGTGAAAGGCGACAGAGTTATGGTGATGGTTATGAACTGAGGGTAATATATGAATGGGGTGGGCAATGAACAAACCTCCCCAAAGTTGAGTGGAGTGAGGGGTGAAGGGAATGCCCCCTAGTACACACTTTTGGTTTTCTTTAAGAACAACTCAAATGCAATGAAAGTTTTGACTTTTTAGTGTGATGAGAGGCTCCACTTGGTGACCACTAGACCTTGTTTTAATGCAACACGAATGCATCTTGGAGTGCAAGTCCTTCTTCTTTTTTACCAACTTTCCTTTTTTGATTGTTTGTTTTTTCTTTTTGAGCAGCTTTCTTTTTTCTGCTTGCTTGTTTTTTCTTTTGAGCAAACACGTCGCAAATAGATAAACTTATTTGTCCTAAGATTAAAACTCGAGAGAACAAAAGCAATTAGTCACTGATCGGAGTGGACTTTCTAGGGTTGTGATGTGGAGAAGGGGATGATGAAGCTTAATGAAGCGTTTGGGGGTTGATGGGGAGGATGGGTCTTATTCGGTGTTGGCCGATGGTCAATGGTTTATGAAGGAAATGGTTATTAGGTTTGATGAGGCGTTTTTTTGAAGGTTTTATGAAAGAAGAGATGGTTAAACCCAATGAATTGAGGGCTTCTTTGAAAGGAGAACCGATTGAACCCATTGGATCAGAGGGCCTCTTTGAAGGGGAGCTCTTATGCTTCATGACAAAATGTATTGACTCTTAATTTATACTCCCTTTGTTTTCCTTTCTTTGTTTTGGGATTCTCCTTTTTGAAACTTTGTTATTCCCCTCCTTTTGTGGATTTCCTTTCCTTTTGACTTGGGTGAGAATGATATACCATCTTTGATGTGGAATTAACCCTCGTCCAGAGTGATGGGGATATCTTGGGCTTTTCTTGGCTTAAGATGGGTAACAAAGGGTATTTTTGTGATTTTGAATCTTTGGCTTAAGAGAGGTAGGAAATGGACTTTCTGGGATTTTAGGTTCTTGAGGGTAAGGAGAGATGGCCAAATTTCATTTCAAATCCTGATTGCTTATTTCTGTAAGACTTAACTTTAGGACAATAATTTATCTATCTTCATGCGTTTGCTATTTTATTTTCCCCTTTTTTGTGCCCTAATTTTTGCCTGGACCGCTCTTTGCGAGTTTTCAATCCACCGGGCGCTCTTTTTTGCCTAGGCCGCCCTTTGCGGGTTTTCAACCTAGCGAGCTTATTTTATCTTTTTTATTTATTATATATTTTTTAGAAAGACTTGCACTAAAGGAATATGATACCGACAAGGAAAATTAGTGATCACCGAATTGCCCCAGCATGGAGGACTTGAAGTGTTAGTGGGAATGAACCAAAAGTCAAGTATGCACTGATGGGAGAGAATATGCGCTTTAGGGGTGGACGGGGCGGGATTAGACTTGGATGGGGAATGATGATAAATGAAGGAAATTGACTGACTCAAACAAGAGAAACTGCATGTGGCATGCATGCTTACTAGAAGAACGCTTCACAGAGAGTTAACATTGGTTAAAACATGATATGAAAACCTTTTTTTTGATGAACTGTTTCAGTCTTTTATCATGGAATGGATGAGATGTAATGTCCTTCTTTTTTTTTGAAGGAAATACAAATGAGCTATTGATGTGAAAAACTGAGTGCCTTGGAACACCTTGAGTTTGCGAATGAGTGAGGGTAAACATTTCCAAAAAGGAAAGATTACTTTGCAAGAACATCTCGTCTCTCATCACAACATTTTTGTTGACGCAATGCATGGATGAAATGCATGAAAGCATATTCACTTGAAAAGTGTGATTATTCTAAAAGTTTTTTCTTTTTGATGCTTTCTTTTTATGCAAGACGAAATATGAAATGCCAGTGCATCTTTGGATGATGAATGATGCAAGAATGATGCTTCTTCTCAAAATGATTTTTATAGAGGCAAGACACGATATGAAATGCCGATGCCCCCTTTTTCTTTTGAATGATGAAAGATGCAGGAATGATGATTTTTTTATAGAGGCAAGGCAAAGTATGAAATGCCAATGCCCCTTTTTTTCTTTTGAATGATGAAAGATGCAGGAATGATGCTTTTTTCTAAATGATGATTATTATTATTTTTTTTTAGAGGCAAGGCAAAGTATGAAATGCCAATGCCCCTTCCTTTTTGAAAGATGCATGTATGGAGGAATGATGTATTTGAACCAAAGTGATGAGGTTAATGAAATGGTGCATGAATGCTACATTTTGAACAAATTTGATGATGATTTTTATTCATGATTATGAATGAGATGCTTTCTTGTTTTCATTTTTTGTGCAATGAAATGCATGATACTCGCAAAAAAAACATGCGTGGGAAGACGTGGTTTTTATTGAATGGAAATGCATGTAAAATGAGAGGTTAATGTATTATTTTTCATGATGTGTGAAAAAGGACAACAATAATGCATGAGACGCACTCCTAATAAGACACGATTTTTGGATCTTTCGAGAAAATTAAGGGAAAAAGCCTTAGTGAATGGAAACGCACACGTACGGAGAATGCACTCCTGACAAACCTAAATGAGATTGAGAAAAATGCATGTAGGAATTTTATCAAGTTTTTGTTTTATGCCATGCAAATGATGTCTTTATATGAAAATGACGGCGATAATGCGACTTGACATGCATATGAAAAATAAGATGAAAACATTTTTTGGTGACTGAAATTTTGGGAACATCACCTCATGTAGCCCGGTAAAAGAAAAGACAATGATGATTTTTTTGAAAGTTTTGATTTTTGCCTTTTTTGAAAATTTTGTTTTATGTAATGCAAGGATGTATGCAAATGATGATGTGAGGCAACCAATTGTCGTTACTCTGAGTAACTTGCATGAAACATTGAGTGGATCCTGGCTCAATACTTCACGCAATATACTGAAATGCTTCGACATTTGGTTAACTCAAACTTATTCTCTTATTTGAAAACAAACCCCACTTAATAGGGTCAAAGTGCCCCGATACCGTAGAGTAACATCTCAAATTTGTAGTGCACAAACAAATTTGAGATATTACCCTTCGTCATTCGAAGGTGCACTTTTACTCATTGAGCTTTTCTATTTTTTCTTTGTTTAGAGAAGATGCATGCATTGGAAACTTTTCATTTTTTTTATTTTTAGTTTTGGAACATGATTTTGAAAATTATTTGGGGATGCAAACGATTTATTGGAAAAAAAGGTTTTAGAAAAATGTGCTTGACGGGGTATGACCCGCTCCTACGTATCCCCATTGTAACGAGGAATCAAAGCTTACGTAGTTCTACCGGGTCTTTTTTTGAAATAATGCTTATGCATGAATGCCATGTTTTGGATGAACTTGGCGAGGAGCTTTTCCCTCTTTTTTGATTATAAACGAAATGCTTAAGTTATGAAGATGATGATTGTTTTTTCATTTTTATGCAATGAAATGAAATGCAAGATGAATAATTTTTTTCAAAATTGGAACTTTGTTTAATGCAAATGACGCAATGATGCAGGATGCAAGATACTTTTTTTTTGAGGTTTCTGCATAAGGAGGGTATTCACAGGCGGAAATTAGAAAACTTTCACACTATATGCCACCTCATATAGGTGTTTAAGGGAAAATCATATCTTTTTTTTTTTCGAAGATCTTTGAGGGAAAAATTAACTGGACGGAATGCAACGATGCAGCTCACAATTTGGGAAGCCCTTGTGACCTAAAAGGGGGTAGAACCTATGATCTAAGGCACTTTAGGGATAATCTTCTCACGTAGCTCTATTCACACCCTCACAAAGGCCATCAGAGCCACAGTCCCTCTCATGAAAATCCCCGTAAATGCAGCAAACTGCTAGATACGAAGCATCATAAAAGAGCACAACTCTGATTGAAACTTTCGCGAGTAGCCAAACGGACAAAGGTCCTGATGGGCTCCCACTACTCGAATCCACTCATCCTATGGTATCCAAATAGACCTGGGTTATGGTCTCCTAGTCTAATCATATAGCCTCAAGGTACAAGTGTGTGTGTGCGAAGGGCATTTCCTTAAAAAACTACCCCACCTGCAAATGAAAATCCAGAACAGTCCAGACAATAGAAAGCAATAACATGTCGTCTACCCTAGGGTTCAATACCAATCAAATACAACTAATCTAGGGTGCCGACAATAATGCCCTACTTCCCTCAAGAAAGCGAGCAAAGAAGAAGGGGACGTGACAAGAGAGGGGAAATATGCATGAGGGAACTAAGCATTTAAGCAAAGAAGTAACTATCTATTATTTTAAACAAAAGCAAACATAGAAGAAGAATGCATATGGTTGCAACATGCTTATGTAAAAGAAGAAGAATAGAGGCAAAGCAAGATGTTCAAATCAATCACACAAACCACACACTTAATTAATTAGGCTTGACCCACTTTTGAAAAATGTTTTTTAGTCCCCAGCAGAGTCGCCAGCTGTTGCGCCCGAAAAAGTCCCCGAGGGAGAACCTTCCTCGTTCACAACTTTTCTTAAGACAATGAAGCCGCCACCAATATTTATTAAGGAAAATATTAGGAAAACCTTTTTTGGAAAGCGATTGGTCTTGCGAAACCAGAGGATAGGGTTCGGGGGTCGGTTACGCGCGGGGAAGGTATTAGCACCCCACACGTCCTCTCTACTGAGAGGGAACCTTTAATTAAATGTGTGGTTTTAGTGTGTTGACTTGAAAATACTTAGTTTTGCCTCTCTACTTCTTATTGAAAAAAGTCTGAATGAAAATCTTTATTTATTAGGAAAAAGGGGGGAAAATGGGTTTTTAGAAAAAAAAACGCATGACGGGACATGGCCCGCTCCTACGTATCTCCCGGTGCGATGGAGAACTCAAAGCTACATAGTTCTTCTTTGTCTTTTTGAAAAGTTTTTGTTTTTTAATCTTTTTTAGTGAGTTTTCGAAATTGGACGAGCATGAGCGAATGATTAAACTAGCGGAGGCTATGATGAATCATCACTAAATACTCAAAAAAAAAGAGTTGTACCGCTAGTCAAACGAACAAAGGTTCTGATGGACTATCAATAACTGCTCGTTTTTATTATCTTTTTTGAAAGTGATTTTTGAAAGAGATTGATTTGCCCGATGATCAAACTAACAAAGGTTACGATGGATCATCATTTATTATTCTTTTGGGAAAAAGACATCGCCGCCAATGGCTAGACGAACAAAGGTTCTGGTTAGCCACTAGCGACAATGGGTTGAAAATGATTTTTAGAAAGGAAAAGGTTTTTGTTCTGAAAATGATCTTGGTTTGCAAAAATGATTCTTTTTTGTTATGAAAATAACTCTTTTCTTTTTATTATGCAAATGCTAAACTTTTTTATGGTTGCGCTTGACGAGAATGTGACTCGCTCCTACGTATCCCAAATGGGAATCAAAGCGACGTAGTTCTTACGAGCCTTGAAAATGAAAGTCTTTTTGCTTTGGTTTTGAAAAGTGAAGGGCGTTCATAATGATCAAACTAACAAAGGTTATGGGTGATCATTACTAAAACTTGCCTTGACTTTTGATGCTTAGGAAAATATTTTTGGAAATTGAAAGCATTCATGATAATCAAACTAACAAAGGTTATGGGTGATTATCACTAGTAGCTTTTGCATATGAAAACATCTTTTTTGTTTTTGAAATTTAGGCTCTTGGGACAACCAAACTAACAAAGGTTATGGGTGATTGTCACTAGTCACCATTTTCATGCTAAACTATTTAGAAAAGAAAGCAATGAATGCAAATCAAATCCTTAGGCAAGCAACAATCTCACTTGAATTCTTGAACAAATATTAGCCTAGACTACACATGTTAGACCACAACACATAAATAGGCAAAGAAGGAACTTGAATTGGGCATTAAGCAAAAATATAAGAGTAGGCAAGATTGAACCTAAATGCACATCTAGTGGAAGATGCTAGGCGAGAACCATGCTCAAATATTTCTACAAAACGCAAGGGAATCTAAATGCGCATCTATTGGAAGATGCAATGTATGGAATTGACCTATCTAAGTGTTGATGATATTCTTATATGAGAGTGGACAATGAAATTGTTAGCTTAAGGAAAAGAGTTGCCTCAATCATGATCATAGCCAAGCATAAGCAAGCAAATTATTTAGCAACCAAAGTATCAAAGAATGTTGAATCACTTTGGTCAATCCTCACACTTAAGATTAGGTGCACAAGTGCACAAGTGTGAATCACCTTGCCAATCATCAACAAAAACAAGTTTATTAAAGCAAACCCAAACCCTAATTTTTTATGTTAAAGCCTAGGAGCATACATACCCTAAATCAACTATTATTCATCCCCAAATCATGAAATAGACAAAAGCATTCAAGAACCCTAAACCTAGGCCCATGGCCGAATGTCATCATACTTGAAATGAGTTTCTTATTTTGTGAAAGTCATGCAAACAAGAGTGAATATGAAAGGAAATGTGAGAAAACACAACAACAACTAGCAAATCACATTTTTATGAGAGTATGCGAAATACAACATGCCATAAAACAACATTTTATTTCATGAAAGGTGTTGACTCCCAATCATATGATGTAAGTTAGGCATTTTTAGGACCAATTGTGCAGGATTTTTATTGTATAACAGTCATTAGCTGGGATTTAGTTCAGTTTTAGATCATTGTAGTAGGAAGTTCAATTGTAAGTTATTCCTTCACTTTTGGAGCTAAATGGGACTTGAAGACCTCTTAAGTGGTTGTGGCATCTTTCGGCGAACCAGACACTTGCCCGGAAATGCAGCAATCTGGAGGAAATTGCATAGTCAGAACTTTCTGTCATTCTTCGCGTCGCGACCAGGAGGGTTCGCGACGCGATCTGGAGGAATTTTTACAAGCCAGAACTTTCTGTCATTCTTCGCGTCGCGACCAGGAGGGTTCGCGACGCGACCTGGAGCAGTTTTGCGAGGCCTGAAGTTTCTGTCATTTGTCGCGACGCGACGGCCACGGGCCGCGTCGCGATGGTGCGTAAAAATTAGGGTTTTTAAAGCCGTTTCAGCAATTTTACAAGGGACTTCGTTTTGGGGGATTGGAGCTACGATTTGGAGCAGCTGGAGGTGCGAATTTGGAGCCTTCTCACCACTTGGGAACAAGGGATTGAAGGTTCTAAATGTCTTCCTTTATGTTTGTTTTCTATTCTATGTTGGTTTCCACCCTTAGGATGATCTGTAACTAATTCTTTAGATTAGGGAGAGATGAATCTCCCAACCCTATCATGTGAACCATTGATTTAGTTAATTCAGTTGTTATTCGATTTGCTTGTCTAATTACCTATGTTCTTAACGCTTTTCAATTACATATGATAATTGCGATGATCCAGGCTAGTGATTGCATAGGGATATGAATTAGTAGCTGGAAATTGGGTATTTAGATCACATGCTAGTAATCACCATAGGAATATGTGATAGCTTATGTGAATTCTTATTAATTCTTAATCTTAATGCGTTACCCTCTGGCATGACTCACCTAAGGAATTAGGGTAACTCTTAGGGTAATAGGGGTCTTGAGACAAGGAATTGCCCTTGACCTAAATTGGTGAATTGAATCTAGAAATTGAATAATTAACTTGAATTGGCTGAGGTTCATGTGATAGGCGAGGTGAGAGGATTCGATCCCTAGTCGTTTTTCTTTCATTATTAATTCACGTTCGTATTCTGTCACCAAAATACTCGATTAATCACCTATCTACAATCTACGAATTTACAAATTTGCTATTGTTGTCAACGCGCAATCCCTGTGGATCGACCGGTTCTTACCGATAAATTGTATTACTTGCGACAATTGGTACACTTGCCAAATTGTTAACAAGTTTTTGGCGCCGTTGCCGGGGATTGTTGACTTTGTTGTCGACAAGGCAAACGAGTTGATCCTAGATTTTTAGTTTTTGATTGTTTTGTTTTATCTTTAGTTACTTAAATTTGTTGATTCATAGGTGCACATATATTCTTTTTAGTCTTTTGTTAAATTTTTATTTATTATTTTAGTTGTTTAATTCTTAGCATTTAATTTTATGTTTTGTTGATTACTGTTTATTGTATTTCATTTAAAATGTTGAGTCTAATTTCTCTGTCTAGTTACTTAGTTATTGTGTTGGACTTGTTGACGGTTTGTTTAAGTGTTGCAGAGAAGTTGTTTACGCGGGGGCAAAATTCGCAAGAATTGTTGTTTGACCCCGTGATTGAGAAAACAGAAAAGGCGGACCGGAAGAAAGCTAAACTAGCAAGGCAACAAGCCAAAGGAGGGTCCCAGGTACACTCAACTGCAACCCCCATTCCGGAAGATGGACCAAGGCAAGAGGAAGTTATGGCCGGAATCCCACTCACAAGACGCATTCTCAATGACTTTGGGAGGAGAAATCAGGGCGTTCAGGCTTACACATTCCGACCAGCATGGGCCACTACCTTTGACATTAAGTCTTCTGTTCTCACTGCACTAAAATCAGAGCAGTTTGCAGGGTCAGATGCTGAAGACCCCATCCAACACCTCTCCCAGTTCCATGAGATTTGTGAAACCACCTATCCTGAGGGGGTTGATGAAAACTCCAAGAAAGTGCGCCTGTTTCCATTCACTCTAACAGGCCGGGCAAAAGATTGGCTGAACACTATCCCTCCAGGAACTGTCAATGGTTGGAGTGATCTTGAAAACAAGTACCTAGAACGATTCTTCCCTATCTCCAAGTTCATCAAGAAGAGAACTGAAATCTTCAACTTTTCACAAGGGGATTCCGAGTCATTGTATGATTCCTGGGAAAGATTCAAGTTGTCAGTTCTGAAATGTCCTGGGCATGGCATAGAAGATTTTCTGCAGATGCAAACCTTCTGTTATGGATTGCACCCTCAAACCCGGATGATGTTAGATGCCGCGGCAGGAGGCTCTTTGGGTACTAAAACTTGGGAGGAAGCCAAACAGCTAGTGGAGGACATGAGTTCAAATGAGTACAGCATGCAAAATGACTGTGGAGCTGTAATTACAAAGGGTATGTTGGAGTTGGACACTAATAGTAAAATTTTGGCTCAACAAAAGCTAATGTCGCTTCAAATTGAATCTCTCACCCAACAAGTGGCTGCTGCTTTGGAAGTGAGGTCTCAAACTCCAGCAACTGCTCAAGCAATGCAAGTTCATGACCAAGGAACTTATTTGGACGATGCTCTGACACAGTGCATGCAATTGATCAAGAACACCTTCCAATCTCAAGAGCAAGCTATGAAGGGTATGGAGAAAAACCATGAAAATGCTATGAAGAACTTAGAGGGTCAAGTTGGGGAGTTGTCAAAGAAACTTACAGAAGCATGTAACAAGCTCTCTTCCGCTAGTACTAGTCACAACTTTCAACACGAAATTTGTAATGCTATTTCATTGAGAAGTGGTAGAGAGCTGCACCCTGCTGAAGTGCCCACACCCAAGCCTAGAGAAGGAAGCGGAGAAATTGAGGAGTTGAGGGAGGAGTTGACAAAGAAAAATGAAGGTGTCGAAAATGAGTTGAGAAGAAAAAACGAGGGAGCCGTGAAGTCTAACCAAAAAGAAAATTTGTTTAATGAAAATTTGCAGGTAGACGAGAAGCCCAAAGAAATTCCTTCATACATAAGGTTGCCATACCCTCAAAGGAGCCAGAAGGATCAGAAAGATGAGCAGTTCTCCAAGTTTATGGATATTTTCAAACGCCTTCAAATCAACATACCTTTTGCAGAGGCACTTGAGCAAATGCCGGTTTATGCCAAGTTCATGAAGGAGTTGTTGACAAAGAAAAGGAAGTTCAAGGGAGATGAGACAGTGGCCTTGACAGCTGAGTGTAGTGCCATTATTCAAAGAAAACTGCCTCCTAAGTTGAAAGATGCCGGGAGCTTCACCATGCCTTGTGCAATTGGTGGTGTAACAATAGACAAGACTCTTTGTGACTTAGGGGAAAGCATTAATCTGATGCCATTGGCTATGTGGGAAAAACTTGGCGGAGGGGAGGTGAAACCGACCAACATGACGTTGCAACTTGCGGATCGGTCTATAAGGTATCCTTGGGGGGTTGTCGAAGATGTCTTGGTAAAGGTTGACAAATTCCTCTTCCCAGTGGATTTTGTGGTTCTTGACATGGATGAAGACAATGACACCCCGTTGATTTTGGGAAGACCCTTCCTAGCAACTAATAGAGCTGAAGTTGACATGGCAGATGGAACCTTGACCTTGAGAGTCCAAGATGAAGATGTGAATTTTAATGAGCTAAAGTCCATATGCCTAGAGAAGGAAAAAGAAGGGTATTGTGGTAGTGAGGCGCCTGATTCCATTGTTGCAAACAGAATTCGCCCCCACTCATCCCTTGAGAACTCTCTTATGGTATCGAAAGATTCTAAAAAAGTTATGGGTATGTCTGTGGATCCTCTGCTACATTCCTCTCATGCATCATCTAGCGAGAGGAACGGCAACCTGAAAGGAAAATGTACCCAAGAAGAATTTAAAGAGGCATTGGAGAGGCTGAGTTCTCCACCTGAGCCAGACTGAGTCATCCTCTGACAACCGTCAAGCTAGTGACGTTAAAGAAGCGCTTAGTGGGAGGCAACCCACTGGTGAGAGCCACTTACCATTTGTTAGTACTTTCTTTTTTTTGCACCCCATTCTGACTTTATTTCGCACTTTGGTCTGTACTTATTATTATAACTTACTCTGTGATAGTGGGGCACCACTGCCCTATATTTTGTTTTTGTTTTGTTAAAGCAGCTTCAATAGTGATGACCTGCGGCATTTGGGGTCGCATGTTTGCATTTTCCTTTTGACACTCGCACTTCAAGTTTTATCATCAAGTAATAGCAGGGGTCATGACAAACGTTGCGGAAGTTCTTTATCATCTGTGAGCAGCATCTTTCAAGTTCCATCTCTATGATCCCAACTGTGAGGTTTGAGCCTAAACACGTTCTTATATATATTGTGTGTGTATTCCTTACCTGCATTAGTCTGCAGAACTTGACATTGTGCTTAATTATTTTTTGCATTTGATTTTCATACACACTGAGGCAATTCTTTTGGCACCCCTGAGCCTTTCAAGCCAACCTATTAATGTTTATCCTCTGCTAGCCCCTCTGAGCCTGTTGTTAAAAATTGTATGTTGTTTCTCTGACAATCATAGCCTAGTTAATTCTTAACTTGGAGTTAGGTAACAAAAGCTGTGAGAGTGGGGAAAGTCTTAAGTTTGGGGTTGCTCGTGGAATAGCAACGTACTAAGTTTGGGGTGGTATACAAGAGAAGGAACAAGAAAACAAAGAAAGAAAAAAAAGTCATGAAAATACATATATACATATCAAAAAAAAAAAAAAAGAGAAAAGTAAACAAATAATTTCCTTCTCTTGTTTTGTTATATGCTATGGGGAAAATGGGTGAGTATTGCGTGAAATTGACAAAAAGAGAGGTAGGCCTAACTCCAAGTGCAACCTACTTATCCAAATGTATCCACCCTTACCTAAGCCCCGCTATAACCCTTAAAGTCCTCAAAATGTGTGTATGCATTTCATTTGTTTAAGATGATATAGAACTCTGTCAAGCCTATGAAACGATGATGCAGGTACTGTGAATTGAGTGAATACCCAAAACACCTCAAGAGTGAAACACTGGTGAGATGTGCGTACAGAGAAAACTTGAGAATGTTGCCTGCTTATGATTCGGTATTTCCAATTAAGTTGTCATGCCACTGTATTAGATTGATGATGATAATTGATGTGCTGATGTGTTTAAGGTTGATGTATTATATGTAACAGCTAAATAGAAAGAAAAACAGCCACAGTCTGAATTGATTGTTTGCTTGAGGACAAGCAAAAGTTTAAGTTTGGGGTTGTGTTGACTCCCAATCATATGATGTAAGTTAGGCATTTTTAGGACCAATTGTGCAGGATTTTTATTGTATAACAGTCATTAGCTGGGATTTAGTTCAGTTTTAGATCATTGTAGTAGGAAGTTCAATTGTAAGTTATTCCTTCACTTTTGGAGCTAAATGGGACTTGAAGACCTCTTAAGTGGTTGTGGCATCTTTCGGCGAACCAGACACTTGCCCGGAAATGCAGCAATCTGGAGGAAATTGCATAGTCAGAACTTTCTGTCATTCTTCGCGTCGCGACCAGGAGGGTTCGCGACGCGATCTGGAGGAATTTTTACAAGCCAGAACTTTCTGTCATTCTTCGCGTCGCGACCAGGAGGGTTCGCGACGCGACCTGGAGCAGTTTTGCGAGGCCTGAAGTTTCTGTCATTTGTCGCGACGCGACGGCCACGGGCCGCGTCGCGATGGTGCGTAAAAATTAGGGTTTTTAAAGCCGTTTCAGCAATTTTACAAGGGACTTCGTTTTGGGGGATTGGAGCTACGATTTGGAGCAGCTGGAGGTGCGAATTTGGAGCCTTCTCACCACTTGGGAACAAGGGATTGAAGGTTCTAAATGTCTTCCTTTATGTTTGTTTTCTATTCTATGTTGGTTTCCACCCTTAGGATGATCTGTAACTAATTCTTTAGATTAGGGAGAGATGAATCTCCCAACCCTATCATGTGAACCATTGATTTAGTTAATTCAGTTGTTATTCGATTTGCTTGTCTAATTACCTATGTTCTTAACGCTTTTCAATTACATATGATAATTGCGATGATCCAGGCTAGTGATTGCATAGGGATATGAATTAGTAGCTGGAAATTGGGTATTTAGATCACATGCTAGTAATCACCATAGGAATATGTGATAGCTTATGTGAATTCTTATTAATTCTTAATCTTAATGCGTTACCCTCTGGCATGACTCACCTAAGGAATTAGGGTAACTCTTAGGGTAATAGGGGTCTTGAGACAAGGAATTGCCCTTGACCTAAATTGGTGAATTGAATCTAGAAATTGAATAATTAACTTGAATTGGCTGAGGTTCATGTGATAGGCGAGGTGAGAGGATTCGATCCCTAGTCGTTTTTCTTTCATTATTAATTCACGTTCGTATTCTGTCACCAAAATACTCGATTAATCACCTATCTACAATCTACGAATTTACAAATTTGCTATTGTTGTCAACGCGCAATCCCTGTGGATCGACCGGTTCTTACCGATAAATTGTATTACTTGCGACAATTGGTACACTTGCCAAATTGTTAACAAAAGGCAAGGATTAAGATCAACACAAATCAACATTTATCAAAGGGTGAGAAGCATCATAAGCACCCAAGCCTCCCTAAGTGCTTGTCAAAGTGCTTATGACACTTCTCACCAACAACAATCAACAATATGAGAATATGAAGATGATAGGATGAATGCTTTTTATATTTTTGAGGAAATACTCAAAGATGATGCAAGGTTTTAAGGATTACCTTAGCTTTGAGCTAGAAAGTGAGATGAGAAGATGAAGCTAGGCACAAATCAACAAAACTCCAATATCCTTCAAAGAAGTACCTACTTGATGATGATGCTTGAACTTTGAATGAGAAATGGAGGGAGTATGTGAAAGAGGGATGCAAATGAGGTGAGTTGTTTGTTAGGGTTTTTGGTGTAGGAGAAAATGGGAAGTGTCAAAGATCTAATGGGTTTAAAGTTGTGAGAGGGAAGTAAAGAAATTAGTGTGTATTTAGTGGTGTGGATAGAAGGAAGGTAAAAAATATGTTGTGTATTGAATGTTGTTGGACTCAAAGGTGTGCTTGTCATGATGAAAGGCTTTTGTGATGTGCACTTGATGGGGGGCTGAAGGTGATGGTGGCGTGGAGCATGAGGGTGGAGTGAGGGAAGTAAAGAAGTTAGTGTGTATTTAGTGATGTAGAGAGAAGGAAGGTAAAAAATATGTTGTGTATTGAATGTTGTTGGACTAAAAGGTGTGCTTGTCATGATGAAAGGCTTTTGTGATGTGCACTTGATGGGGGGCTGAAGGTGATGGTGGCGTGGAGCATGAGGGTGGAGTGAGGGAGGTTGTTTGCTTGTAGAATTAGTGCTCACTTTAGCCAAAAATGGATAAAAGCAAAAGCACCTAAAAAGGAATTAGCCCTAATTCTAAAAATACAAAAAGCATCCAATATTATTTTGTTATTTATTTTTTTTATTTTGATTTCAGATTTCTATTTTTAATTATACATATTTTTGAGCCTTTTTGAAAGCGAGAGAAAAAAAAAACCGTTATAATTGACCAAAATACCCTTTTTGACTCTAAAACCCTAATTTGCCCGAAAAATGCGTTCCAACCCTAAAAACGATTTCAAGAACCTTGGAATGCCTTCTAGGATCCGAAATGTAGTGCATAAGGCTCTTCGCTCTTCAATTTATTTATTTTTTGTGGAAAATTAGGGTTTTGACCTAAGCCGGACAAAATTGAGGTATGACAGCTGCCCCTCTTTATTTGGATTTTGACAAGGAATATGAATTGGCCGAAACATATTCCGAGGCAAAATAGAAATAAAGAACTCAAAAACTATACCAATTTTGTCCACTTGGGGAAATCCGAATTTTCTTTTTCCTTTTTCTCTATTTTGCTTACACTTTGTTATCTTTTTTCCCTCAAGAGATTTAACACTGTTGCATGCCCAAGGCTGGATTCATACCCAGGACCTTGGTTATGCTGGTTTCATTAGTTTGTGTAAAACAACCTTGAAAGACACATAAAAAAGAACGAATGTAGTAGTTTGTTTTGGGAGTTTAATTGTTACGCACTATCAACTTAAACTCTTTTACAACCACAACTAATAACAAATCATAGCAAAGATGACATATAAGGTGATTACTAATTCATTTACTTCTTTTTATTTATGTATAAGCTTGTAATTAGTAGAGGAGTGCAAGCGGGGGTCTCGAGTTTAAACCCAGGAAACTAATATTCCCCCCTCATCCACGAATATTGGCCTATAACAAAAATTAGTAGTGTGTAAAATATTTATACATGAATTAAATCCTTCTGCCCTTGTTGTCAGCTAATTCGGTTCCTGTTGTGAACACTAACGGTGACAGTACAAACTTCAAAGCGTTATGGCAAACAACAGTTCCTTCAAAAATCTTGATCTTTGGTTGGAGATTAATTTTAAACGCTCTACCAGTGCGTGAGCTACTGGGAAGCAAATAGGTTATTCGTTCATAGGAGGGGGGCCTGTGCGTTTTTTGTAACAGTCATAGTGAGGATCTCCATCATCTCTTCCTTGATTGTGATCTTTTGAGAAAGGTTTGGAGGGAGATAGAGCGATGACTTGATGTCCAGTTGCCTATGTCTCTTACCTTATATCAACACTATATTCATTTTGGCGAGTTATGTTTGGGGAAGAAATCCAAGAAGGTTAAATACTTACTCTGGTTGACAATTTCTTGATGTGTTTGGCTTGCCCGGAATGAAGTTTGCTTTAGAGGGGAAAATGCCAAGATTGATTCGATTGTCGCTCGTATTAAGTTGTTGTCATGGTGTTGGTTTATTTCTGGTGTGGGTAGGGATTCTAGCTTGTATTCGCCTATTTGGTGGAACAATGCTTTGACTTGTATTAACAATTTCTAAGTTCTTATTGTATTTGTGGTTTTGAGCATCACTAACACTGTGATCAATGAATTATTGCTTATAGAAAAAGAAAAAAATCCTTCCGCCCTCTTTTCCCTAAAAATAAATACAATAAATTGTTAAGTGTAAAAATGTTTATGCCCACGGTGAGTGGGAGTTAAACTAATAATATTTGCTTCCGCTGTAAAAAAAATAATAATATTGGCTTCCCTCTGTTTGCGGAGATTAACCCTGACCTGATGCATGTCGGCAAGCCCTTAAACTGACAGCAACTGCTTCCGATCACGTCCGTACAACCAGCCATTCACCACCTCTGCTCCGCTGGATCCAAATTCCAAACCGAAATCAAACTTGCATTTCATTCCCTTTGGCCCTCTTCTAATTCCAATTTCTGTTTTCAAACACAAATATACAACAACATCATCCCCTCCCACAGATTGATAACGGTCCTGTTCTATAAAGGCCTTCTAGTTTTAGGTTTAATTATTGAAAGAGATTCATTATATAAATATACGTAGAGAGAGAGAGAGAGAGAGAGAGAGAGAGAGAGAGAGATAAACAAGAGGGAAAAGGAAAAGCTAAGGGTATACTTTTGGGTCCCAACCTCTACCACCTGCGCTTGTGTCTGTGTTCTGTGATTATAGGTGAGAAATCGAGAGGGGTTGGTTGGGTAGTGGGTGTGTGTGTGGGCGCGCATCACATAAAATTATGGGTTCGGAAATCAATGATCGTGCTTCTATGCCTTCCCATTCCAGACTACTTACTTTGCCCACCATTCTGACTCTAGGCCGTGTCGCCGCTATACCTCTTCTTGTTGCCAGTGAGATTCATTTTTCTGTTTTATATTTTACAATAAGACAATAAGATATAAGCCCATTTCAATAGATATAATTCATATTGTTTCTTTGTAATACCCGTTTTTTATTTTTCCGCACATTGATTTATTTGATCTTATAATTTCTCTGATATTTTACTTAGCCTTCTACATGGATGGTTGGCGAGGAACAGCTGTTACCACGAGTATTTTCACAGTTGCAGCAGTTACAGATTGGCTTGATGGCTATATTGCTCGCAAGGTGCCTCCTCTTAATTATTCAAACCCCTTCTCTTCCCTCACCATAAGTTTTATGGCAACATTTCCAATCTTCAATTTAACACATTTATTTAGTGTCATTAAAGAGTTTTCTCTTATGTACTTGCAATGCAGATGAAACTAAAATCTACATTTGGTGCTTTTTTAGATCCAGTAGCTGACAAGGTCCTTTTCCTTAGCTTTTTTCTTTTTGAATTATAGGTTTCTCTCAGTAATATGTGAATTTAATTAGTACTGAAACTGATTGCAGCTTATGGTTGCTGCCACATTGATCTTATTATGTACTAGACCTTTGAAAGTTGCTGTGTTAGGACAAGCACCGTGGCTCTTGATTATACCTTCAATCACCATAATTGGTAGAGAGGTAATGCAATTTCAAGGCTTTTTTTCAAATATTTTAGTCACCGGGAACCTAGCAAGCAATGTGTTCCTCCAATAAACTCATGCATTTGAATTCTTTTATATTTCCTCATCTCTCTTTTATTTATTCCATCGTGTTTATTTTCTAAAATGTGTCCCAGTGTTATACAATTAGCATCATAAGTCATACCAGGCTCTTGTAACTGTCATGGAATCCAAATTATTATTGGTCATTTTATCACCCTCGAAGAAGGCACCAAAGAATAGGTTTGGTTAATATTATTTGTCATGGTGAAAATAATGCAAATCCAATGTTATATGAATAGTGTGATTATAGTTAGAGTGAGAATTTGGGATCTTTTATGGTTGTTGTCCTACAACTCCAATGATATGACCGTGGAGATTTGAGACTGCCTGCAACCTTAGAGGATAGAATCAACGATGTTTCAATAATTAACATTAGCATTTAAAACATGGAAAAAGAATTGTAAAATTGATAGAAAGAAATGAAAAGAAAGAACATTTTTTAATTGAAAGAATGAGAATGGGAGAGAAGAATCTCCTCCAGGGGTTCCCACTTCTACAATGGATCCACTGCTTTATTCAATTGAAGTTTACAAATCTGAATGATCTCCCTCTCGTTGTGACCCCCAATTTATACCTGCAATTCTCTTTAATTTATCGACTACCCTATTTATTCCTAATGACTCTAGCTCTCCTTTATTCTTTATCCAAAAAAACCACATTACCACCCCATCAAAATTAACATTGTCCTCGAGGTTGCAATCTGATAGCAGGAATAAAATTTCTGTCAACAGCTTGTGAAAAATGTGCAATTCCTAAAAATTCAATTGTTTCCAAAGGCTATCCTAGTGAATGGTGAGTAAAACTCAGTCTAGATAATTTCCAGTCAAGATCCAGGTGAACCAACCCTACACATAGACAACCACATGTATCATTATTCAGCTGCAACCATTTAAGTTGGTCACTGTTGTCAGGACTCAGGAGCTTGTTTGGGAAATTAAAGAGACCGGTTTTACTCACCATGGTCCAGAGAGAGCTTTTGAATGTATTGAATTGGAAAGAATTGCTCATTCTACACAAGTTAATGACAATCTTTTTTTATCCCTATATGTATAAATAGGAGGACAAAGAGAGATCGTTCAGATACAGAAGGATTGAGTGAATAGAGAAGTGGCTCTGTTGTAGAAGGGGAAACCCTCGAAGGAGTGTATTCTCTCCTATTCTCATTCTTTCAATAAACTGTGTCGTACTTTTCGTTTTTTTTTCTTTCATTTTTCAATTCATTTTCTGGACTCATAACACCACTTTGTTGTTGTAGTGTGTAAAAACTCGTGTTGATGTAAACATTTACTAAAAACCAAAAAATCTGTGACTGACTTTCCAGTCCATTCTTCAATGTGAGAACAGAAGTAAATCTGAACTATTCTCTTACATTATATTATTTTTTTCATTTCACCTAACAATGGAAGTTATTATCAACGTGTTTTGTGCATTAGTGTAAAATTGCAACAAATATATGTATGCATCTTCCACAAGCGATACACCCCAACAAGTTTAGGATAATTTAAGATGCATGAGCACAAAAGGCCCCAGACTTTACCCTTATATTCTCTCAGGTTTTTCTGGGAGGCTGTTGTTTTTGTAGAGTTGAGGGGCTAGTTTATGATCATGCTTCAGAACATACAAACCTTACTTTGTTCAGAGCATTCTTCTGTTGAAGGTGTCCTGAATTATCCGTTGCCCATACTATCTGCACAGGACCTTTAGATTCAGTATTGTACAATTGCTTATTTTTGATGTTTACAAGGGGCTACAGCCCCACACAACCAACTAACTCAACAAAGAGAATCTGTCCCTATCCTCATTCAGCACATCCAAAATGGAGTGAGGAGGGGACTCAAAAATACAACAAATCTGCGAACTATTATTGCACTCCTTGGCAAGAATATCAGCTGGATGATTAGCTTCTCTGTGAATATGCTTCCACACCTTGCTTCCATCACCATCTCCAATATCCAAAATACTTCTGACCAGCTCACTGTAGGGATGGCCGGAAGGACAATCCCCATTAAGAAGATTAATAGCTTCATCAGAGTCAGACTCAACCACCAGACTCCTATGACCATGACCCCAGGCAATGCAAACACCATGGTAGATAGCCAATAACTCGGTCTCCAACACTGACGACGCATCCACTATATGAGTAAAGGCCAAAACAAACTCACCATTCCTGTTTCTCATCACACCACCACAACCAGCAGTGTCCCTATTAGCCGAAAAGGTGCCGTCACAGCACACTGAGATCGAGTTCCCAGCCGGAGGTTGCCAATGAACAGGAGACAAGGCACTACCCAATCTGAGAGGATTCAGGATCTCTTTCCTCTTCCAGTTTTTAGAGATGAACTCAACCTGCTCTATAATGCCCCAGCAAGGATTGACCAGAGGGGGTTTTAATATTGTACAATTGCTTGCTTGTGTTTGTGCATATTTGCTGGCATGTGTGCAAGCATACTTGTCTATATGGAATTTTAATTTACATTATACTCTCTTTCCTCTTACTTTTAAGGCATCATTATATTCAGAGTAATGTAGTATTGAGAGCAAATTCTTATAACTTGCTATACAGATAACCATGTCAGCACTCAGGGAATGGGCTGCTTCCCAGGGTAGTAAGGTTCTAGAGGTTTGTTTTGCCCCCTGTTCACTTGAATACTTTTACTGCTCGATACACGAAATTTTAAGCTTATACAATTAAACTAAAAATAATAGGCTGTTGCGGTTAATAATTTGGGGAAATGGAAAACAGCCACACAGATGACGGCTTTAACCATCCTGCTTGCTACCCGTGACTGCAGGTATTTGTATTATTTTCTTCCTGTGGAAACTATTATTTGTTATGAATAGTGAAACTGTTGATCAGTCTCTTTTTGACATATATGATATACGATTCTGTTTTTGTTTTCAGTCGCGGTGGACCTGCCATTTTGGTAGGCTGTGGTGTTGTCTTGCTTTATATTGCGGCAGGGCTTGCCATATGGTCATTTGTAGTATATTTGAGTAAAATGCGGAGGGCATTCCTGAGGTAGCGTGCTGATGGCTCTCTACTTTTACATGTATTCACTTCTTTGATGGGTTTGGTTCTCATGACTCATGACCATTACTTCTTACATAATTAGTTTAGTCAATGATGCCATGGAAGGGGAGATGCAGTTTTCGTGAGATATATTTGTAACGTTTACTCTCTGCATTGTCTAACTCTGCAAGGCGCTATTCCTCCCATTTATGAAAATTGTTTGCACAATTTTTTCAACCAAAAAAAAGAAAAGAGAAAAAGTACCAGGCAGTTTAAATTGGAAGAAGTCAGGTTATTTATTCATGGTTAAAGGATGTAGAAATGAATCCTAAACTATGGAGCCTTTGAAAGTTAGCCACCTGAGAAATTTCACCACTTGATTACTTTTTGTTCCGGACATATTATTTAACAGTGCTCAAGTACACCAGTTATTTTTCAATGTTTTCAGATGTTTAATAATTTTGAAATTTATGCCCCCGACTTATTTTTTTTTTTTTTATAAGCAAATATGTATTGAACAAAAGTGGACATATTTTTTCAAAAGTATATTGTCAAAAAAAAAGGAGTACTCGAAGTACTCAACCCGAATAACCAGGAATTCAGGCATCAAAGTGGATTTGCCCACCAATCCGAAATAGAACAAGATGAATTCCTACCCGACTTATCATAATTTAATTTGAATCCACTTCAGCTACAAAATCGTCTGATTTGTTTGAGGGACGAAATAGCTATCTTATCACCATCACCTGTATTTTAAGTTTGAATTTATTTGTTTGTTGGAGTGATTACTAGCAATCTCATCACAATCACTTGGGTCCACTTATATTTTTCCACCATCTTTTATAAAGTTAAGCACGTTGGAAGCTCCTTTGTCCTCGGCAATTCATTGACGGAAGGCAAAAGACGTTGGTAAAATTTAAAATACACAAAAATACTTGGAATGGAATCTAAGAGCCGGTAAAATTTAAAAGACACCAAAATACTTGGAATGAAATCCGTAGACTGCAAATTTTTGGACTAGCAAGGTGATGGTGGGGTCCGTTATCTCTCGAGGGGTGGTGAATTTGATGTAGGTATCGGCAGGAGGTGGGCATTAGGTCCAGGAAACAGGCAACCAAACCTCCAGTGCACTGGCTATTGAAGATATAGGTTGAATTATTGAATTAACAGCTATGCTATTTCTTACGAAATTACCAGGAAGAAACGCAAGAATCAGTGTTATACCTGACAAAGTATTATTTAGCACCTGTCTAACCCAACACGGGAGGGTAGAGGATCAAAGATGACCGGTTACGGTAAGTATTCTTCGCTTTCGTACGTGTATCCTTCGTAATTTTCAGTAATTCCCTTCGTAATTTTCAATAACAATATGCACTTCAGATAATCACCATATGCTCCTTACCTTAACACTGTTATTAATTGATGGAGATGGAATGCAATTGTGCACCTATTATGAGATTGTGGTATGACGATGGTTGGGAAAATCACATTCTGTAGCAATTGATAACATAGATAACCCTCTTGGTATGCATGTTTTACTCAAGTTTGATGATGTATATTAACGAGTTGGCTCAACATGGCTCAATTACATGCATACTAAGGTGAGATCTTTTTAAGTTGGAGTGTTGGAATAAATTAGGGTGTTTCATTTTTTGGTTTATGTAAATACGTTATTTATTCCCTACGTTCCTTTTCCTACGTGTGCGTTTTATTTTTTAGTTTATAAGTTCAAGATATCACTTTTGAAGAAGATGATACCAGAGACTAATGTGTCTCAAAAATGCAGGAGCCAATAGGTAATTTTTTTTAGGAAAATTAGAGGAGTTTACTGAAAGATTAATTTGGGTCGAAAAATGAAATTAGGTATTACTTAACTGACATGTAGGAAGTTAGTGTGCCATGGAGGCGGCATTTACCGATGATTTTAACTTTAGATGGACGAAGAAACTAACTTGTCTCTAAAAAGTTGTGAGAAACCAATTTATTCCCTGATAAAATTATGAGTAAACTGTTAATTTGGTCCTTAAATTATCACACTCTCTCGTATTTGACCATTAAACTATTATAATACAATAAATAGTCCCTATACTATGCTAAATTCATCAATCTTGTCCATGAACTATCTACCATCTCTCCTATTTAAAAGATATTTGAGAGACTAAATTGATAGATTTAGAATAGTTTAGAAACTATTTATTGTATTTTTTTAGTTTATGGACCAAATATGATAATATGATAGAGTGTGATAGTTTAGGACCAGATTGAGGGTTATTAGTCTAAAATTGTAAGAGACCGAATTGGGAATTTATTTAGCTTAAAGTTAATGACAAAAAAAATGCAAAAGTGGAGGAGGAGAATTGGATTTGGAGGGATATTGTAGCCCTGTAGGTGTGTTACAGAATGGGTCACGTGTCTGTCCTCTAGTCTTGGGTAATTATCTTGTTGGCAGAAAATAGTAATCCGTCCATTATTTATTTTTATTTTTATATATTAAAAAATAAAGAAATGAGGGAAACAAGCAAGTAACACCATCTGAACCAAGACGCATCCACAAAAGCAAATAACCGAGCATCGAAGATGAGCATGAGCAGCAGTACGAGTGGGAGGCTAATTGGAGTTTCTCCCTCTTCGATTCGTCCTCCTTCTACCGCGTTGTGCGGAAGAGTCAGAGTCGGAGTGAGAGTGAGAAGTATTATTAGGTGTGAGGTTGCTGTGGAAGAATCATCATCATCGTCGTCGTCGAGTTCAGCAGACAAGGTTGGAGCGAGGGTTAGGGTGAAAGTACCTCTGAAGGTTTACCACATCTCTAAAGTTCCGGAGGTTGATCTGACCGGTATGGAAGGGGAGATCAAGCAGTACGTCGCCCTCTGGAATGGTAAGCGAATCTCCGCAAATCTTCCTTATAAGGTTCAATTTCTCACCGATATCCCACCTCGCGGTCCTGTTAAGTTCTTTGCCCACCTCAAGGAAGATGAATTTGAATTTCTCTAGTTAATGAACCTCTTAATTCTCTCTTCTATTGATACTTACAAGTTACAGCTTCCTTTTCTTATTATTATTATTAAATATTAAATAATAATGAAATGTCCCCTTTGTGCACTGCACTCTTGTTTTGATTAACTTCATATCTAGCCAGGTCTACTTTGTTATTCATTCATTCATTCATTGGCAGGCATGATTGCATCGGCACATCTTTTATAATTAGCCTTGGTCATACATACATACATATTTTGGACTGCAACTTTCTCTACCATAATTTTAAAGATACAATGAATCAAATTATGGGTTTCCTTCTTCCATTTAATTCATTGTATCTTTAAAATCCTCCCTATATGTGGGAATTTCAGACTTTCCAAAACACTAACTAAGGAGGGTTGAAGGGTGGTGGGTTGTATAAAAAACTTGTTTTCTCCTCACTGAAATCTTTCCTTTTCCTTCTGTTGCCATCCAACACCCAAACATTTGGATGGTGGAACAGTAATACTATAACAGAGTAGTAAATAACAACAATGGAGCTCTAGGGTTCACTTAAGAACCGTTAAAGCTCGTGACCTAGCTCAGGAGCCGCAATGGAGAGAATGCAGCTCGTTGATGCTAAATCTAGGGTTTCCAGAGAGAGAAGGAGGTAAGAGAATATTTTTATGAAATTGATATTGATTGCCTGATTGAAAATAGGGCTGCTGCTTATATAGCAGTACAGCTCGTACAAATGGTGAGGTGACAGCAATGATTGTACAATTTACAGCTAATAATTGTACCAATCATTCACCAAAAGCGAATCCTAGGAAAATATCTAAAACCTAGGTCTGAAATATCCTTTCACAGCTTCTAAAAGCTGGAAAAATTCAATAAAACAGTAAAAGTAAATTCTGCAATCAATTTTAACTAAAATAACAATATGACAGGGGCTATACTGTCACAATACCCCCTCCATGGAGAACGCCCTTGTCCTCAAGGGTGAAAGTCAGGGAACCTCTTAAGTATCTCCTTGTAGAATTCCCAAGTAGCTTCTTCCACTGGTTTGTTTTCCCATTTGACAAGGATTTGTGTAGCAGCAGTGTGTCCACGTTTGACCATTTTTCTTCCCAAGATTGCCTCTGGTTTTGCAGCAGTATCAGTGGCTAGAGCATTAGGAGGCAAGTGAACTATATCAGTAGGATTAGGACATAGTTTTAACTGAGAAACATGGAAGACATTGTGGAACTGAGCAGTAGGGGGCAATTCCAATTTGTAAGCTGTGCTTCCAATCTTGTCAATAACTTTAAATGGTCCAAAAAACTTAGGGAGAAGTTTGTGATGATGGTGAGGTTTAACAGATAATTGCCTGTAGGAATGTAGCTTGACCAATACAAAATTACCAATATCAAAGTGTCTATCAGATCTATGCCGATTGGCACACTGAATCATATGATTTTGAGCTCTGTGAAGATGGAATTTAAGCAACTTGATCATTTCTTCTCTAGCAGATAGTGTTCTGTCAACAGAGATAGAGGAGGATTCCTTGGCCAAGTAAGGTAAATGGATAGGTGGAGGTTGACCATACACCAATTCATAGGGGGTGTGCCTTGTAGCAGTATGATAGGTAGTGTTGTACCACCATTCAGCAAGGGAGATCCATTTTGACCACTGTGATGGAGTGTCAGCACACATGCAACGCAAATATGTCTCAAGGCATTTGTTAACAACCTCTGTTTGACCATTAGTTTGTGGATGGTAAGCAGAGGACTTAAGCAAAGCCACACCTTGGAGTTTGAAAAATTCATTCCAAAACTCACTAATGAAGATAGGATCACGGTCACTAGTGATAGAAGTAGGCATCCCGTGTAGCTTAAAGATGTTATCGAGGAAGGCTTGAGCAATGTCAAGTGCTGTGTATGGGTGAGCAATTGGAACAAAGTGAGCATACTTAGAGAGTCTATCAACTACGACCCAAATAACTTGCTTGCCAAATGAATTTTGGAGCCCTTCGATAAAATCCATACTAATTTCAGACCATACAGTATTAGGGACTGGCAGAGGCTGAATCAAACCAGGATAAGCAGCCTGATCACTCTTGTTATGCTGACAAACAAGGCAGTTTCTGATGTAATTGGAAACTTCCTTAGCCATACCTTTCCAAAAGAAAAGTGTTTTGATTCTGGCCAAGGTAGCATCCCGGCCAGAGTGGCCTCCCAAGGGTGAATCATGGAGCCAACTCAAGATAGTTTTCTTAATAGTAGGATCAGATCCCACCACCAACTTGCCAAGCCTTCTGAGTTCACCATTGCTCCAAGTAAACTTGGAATGTGAGGTAGGAGAGACAGCTAAGTCAGTAATAATGGCCTGGAGAACAGAATCAGAAGACCAAGAAGATTTGATAGCTTCAAACAGCCCTTCATTAGCATTGCTCAGTAACATAGGAAGAAGCTCAGCACCCTGGTTTCTAGATAAAGCATCAGCAGCTTTATTAGTGTTGCCCTCCTTGTAGTGTATTTCAAACTCAAACTCCATGAGTTTACTCACCCAAACATGCTGGAAAGGAGTGTGCAGTCTCTGCTCAAGTATGTGTTTAATGCTCTGCTGGTCGGTTCGAATGATGAAAGGAGCATGACTGAGATAAGCACCATGGTAGTCAAACGCGCGCTTTAGATCGTAACATCGTACGATCTCACGCGATTTCCTCTCAGCACCATGGCAACGCGTGGAAGAAATCGCTGGCAGAGGCGGAGCGGTGGGCGCGGCGTGATAACGCGTGGGAGCTGCGATCTCTCTCATGCGACAGAAAGCCCAATAACACCCACGACCCAGTTCGCGACCCGGAAGACAAAACGTGACCTTATTCGAATTTCTACACATATTTCGGATAAAAATGCAATTAAAGGTACGCTGAATCAATTCATTGCAACGGTAACACCTCTTTGGGACTTATGCATCTTAATTACTTCCCAATTCCTAGATTCAACAATCATTCAAATTCATTCATCATTCATTCGATATCAGTGAAATGCTTTAATTCGTTCATCAATCATTCTCTGATATCAGGGAAATGGTTTAATACATTCATCAATCATTCTCTTCTATAAATCATAGTCAGTTCTCACCTCTTCTTAAAAACGACTCAAGTCTCAAACTCTCAATCAAACACTGAAACACCAGAATCCAGAATCCCACCTCTTCTTTCAGCCCCTCTGTTCTCCAATTTCTCTCAATCAACGACTCACCTTTCTATTTTATCATGTCTTCAATCCATGTTGCCGCCACACAAGAGGATTTGGAGATATCTAACCTTGATGATGAAATTGATGGAGTAGGAGCTGAAGATTGTATACGGAAGATGTTGGTTTTGACTACAATGCCTTGGATGAGTTCTTAAAGTAGTGTTTTTTAGATATTCTAGATGCTGATTGTATTTTTATTTTATGTTTGAGACTATGACAATTGTGGTTTATGATCAAATTAATGAAAATTTTATGCTTAGGTTATGTTGCTAGCATCTTAAATATAATTTGGTGTTTTTGGTGGGATCTTACGATCCGTGTTACGATCCCACGATTTACGCTTTTTCTATACCCAAGCGATCTTTGGTAAGATCTCGAGTTTGACAACCATGATAAGTACTCCATTTTTGCACTGCATAGACAATAGCTAGAAGTTCCCTCTCATAGATAGACATAGCTTGCTGTCTAGGGCCCAAAGCTTTGCTTATGTAAGCAATTGGATGATGATTCTGCATGAGTACAGCCCCTATACCCTTACCACTTGCATCAGTCTCGATAGTAAAGGTTTCTGTGAAATTAGGTAGAGCAAGAACAGGAGCAGAACTGAGAGCAATCTTGAGCCTTTGGAAAGCCTCTGTAGCATCAGAATTCCAGATAAATGAATCCTTCTTTAACAGATCAGTAAGTGGCTTAGCTATCTTTCCAAAATCTCTAATGAATCGTCTGTAATAGCCTGCCAAGCCTAAGAAACCACGTAGCTGCTTGATAGTGGTAGGAGTAGGCCAATAAGTGATAGCAGCAATCTTAGAGGGGTCAGTAGAAACACCTTCTGCAGTGATAAAATGGCCAAGATACTCCACTTTGTTGGTAGCAAAACAACACTTAGACTTATTGAGAAACAATGAGTGCTCTCTCAAAGTTTGAAAAGCAATAGTTAAGTGAGTAATATGATCTGCCAAAGACTTGCTATAGATCAAAATATCATCAAAAAACACAATGATGAATTTCCTCAAAAAAGGTTCAAAAACAAAATTCATAAGTGATTGAAAAGTTGCTGGAGCATTTGTTAGCCCAAAAGGCATAACAAGGTACTCAAAATGTCCAGCATGTGTTTTAAAAGCTGTTTTGAAAGCCTCACCAGGTGTCATCCTCACCTGATGGTAACCTGATTTGAGATCCAACTTAGAAAAGATAGTAGCACCACAGAGTTCATCTATGAGGTCCTCAACCAATGGAATAGGGAATCTATCTTTGATAGTGTGGCTATTAAGTCTCCTATAATCAACACAAAGTCTATAGGAACCATCTTTCTTTCTAACCAACACAGTAGGGGATGCGAAAGGACTGTTACTGTGTTGTATAATGCCCTGTTGCATTAATTCAAAAACTAGTTTGTCTACTACATTTTTCTGAATAATAGAGTACCTATATGGGTGTAGATTAAAGGGAATGGTGCCCTCCTTAAGAGGAATTTTGTGATCAAAAGTCAGTCTAGATGGAGGTAAACTGGAAGGCGCATTAAATATATCAGAGTAGGACTCAATGACAGCAAGAACTAGGCTAGGAACAGAAGTAGTTACCTCAGTAGTGTGCAACAAGTTACAAGAGGGAAGGAAGAAGTTAGCACCCTCATTATCCAAGTGCATGAAACACAATTCAGCACCTTGTGCGACTGCTTGAGCAAAGGATTTATTGTTAATGACCTTGACCTCAGGAGATTTGGCGCCTCTGAGCACGAACTTCTTGTTATTATAAGTGAATTCCATCTGGAGTTTGGAGAAGTCCCACATGACAGGGCCAAGAGATTTCAACCATTCCACACCCAATATAAGATCATAGCAACCAAGAGGCAAGACAAACACATCAGTAGTAAACTGTGTTTGCTGAAAAGTCCAAGTAAAACCACGACAAATATACATAACCTGAAGTTTATGACCACCACCACCAGTAATGCTTCTAGGGGAAATTTCTTCTAACTTGCAGCCTAGTTTGCGAGCCATGTCCAAATCTAGAAAGCTGTGGGTACTTCCACTGTCAAGGAGGACCTGAATCATCTTCTTTTCATATAAAGCAGTCACCCTCATAGTGTTATAAGTGGAGACACCAGTCAGAGCTTGCAAGGAGAGCTGAGGTGGGTCAGGAGGGTTGGTATTATCAGTTTGTGGCTCAGGTTGGGAGGGTGGGTCAGAAATGGGGGGGGGGGGGTTATCTTCTTCTTCATCATCCACTTCAAGGACAAAGATTTGGGATTTTCTGTGTTTGTATTGGTGGCCAGGTGTGAAAGGTTCATCACAGTAAATACAGAGACCCTTAAATGGGGGCCCGAAGGGTACCCAGTTTTGTAAACGGGAAAGCACGCACATTAAATGACCACCACACGCGCGCACCGCCGCCGTCGTCCGTCCGGCCGGGCCGGGCTTGTCTGGTGTAAAATAATTAATTATTATTTTTTGTGCGTTGCTTATCCAGATTCGTTGAACCGTCCGGATACGATGAACTAACCGTTGGCAACAAAAGATGGAATTTTTATTAACTGTGAAAAAGGCTGCTAATGTCTTGACTGATGAGATTCTAGTGGTAGATGAAACAGCAGAACAGGAAGCACGGGCTAAAACAGCCAAAGAGATAACACTATGGAACGAGCATGACTATCTCTGTAAGAATTTTATTCTTAATGGACTAAGTGATGATCTTTATGATTATTACAGCCCCTGTAAGTTCGCCAAAGACGTTTGGAATGCTCTGAAAAAGAAATATGACAATGAGGAAGCAGATACTAAAAAATATGCTGTGAGCCGCTACCTCAACTACAATATGACAGATGACAAATCTGTAGAGACTCAGTCACATGAGATACAGAAAATAGCTCATGAAATTATCTCTAAAGGCATGGCCTTAGATGAACAATTTCAAGTAGCTGTTATTATTGACAAACTTCCTCCTGCTTGGAAGGATTTCAAGAATTCTCTCAGGCACAAGACCAAAGAGTTTTCTTTGGAAAGTTTGATTACTCGACTCCGAATTGAGGAGGAATCTCGGAAGCAAGATCAGAAAGATGAAGTCTTGTTTGTTTCAAACAAGAGGGCAGGAGCGATTCTAAAGCCAACTGACAAACCTTTCAAGAATCAGAACTGTTGTCAGATTCAAAAGAACCGCAACAACAAGAATGGGAACACTCCAAAGTCCCCAAATGCTAAGCCTCAACCACCACCACAACCTAAGAATGATGCTGCTCCTCCATTCACTTGTTACAAATGTAGGAGACCTGGTCATATGGCACGCAAGTGTAGGAACAGGCCTAATCCTACTCCGTAGGCTAACCTGACTGAAGAGCAGAATTTTACTGCTATGATTTTCGAAATCAACATGGTTGGTGGATCTGATGAATGGTGGAATGATACTGGCTCATCTCGCCATGTATGCAATAATCGTGCTATGTTTAAAACATACAAGGCAGTTGATGACAAGAAAGTGTTGTTGGGCGATGCTCACACCACTATTGTTGCAGGTATTGGAGATGTTGAGCTGAAGTTCAGTTCTGGAAAGACTCTAATCTTGAAGGACGTGATGCACACTCCAGAGATAAGGAAGAATCTAGTTTCTGGCTTCCTTCTGAATAAGGCAGGGTTTACTCAGACTATTGAGGGAGATTTGTATACCTTGACTAAAAATGGTATTTTTGTTGGGAAAGGGTACGCCACTGATGGCATGTTCAAATTGAATGTTGAAATCAATAAAGTTTTTCCTTTTACTTATATGTTGTGTGATTTTCATATTTGGCACTCTCGTTTATGTCATGTCAAGAAGCGCGTTATTTCTAATATGAGCAATTTAGGAATAATTCCCAACTATCGTTAAATGATTTTCATAAATGCAAATTTTGTAGTCAAGCCAAAATTACAAAAGCATCTCACAAATCCGTCATTAGAGAATCAGAGCCGCTAGATTTGATACACTCTGATATTTGTGAACTAGACAGAACTTTGACCAGAAATGGTAAACGCTATTTTATCACTTTTGTTGGAACATTGGTGGTGAATTGAAAACGTCTCACATTGTTTGGAATAGGCACTTGAAGAATGCTTATAAGTGGGTAATTCACTCCTTTGGATTGGGGCCCGAAGGGTACCCAGTTTTGTAAACGGGAAAGCACACACATTAACTGACCACCACACGCGCGTCACCGTCTGCTAACCGGCTCGGTCGGGCCACGCTTGGGCTTGGCTTGTGAGGTGTAAATTTCTTTTTAGCGAAAATATTTAATTATTTTATTTTTGGTGCGTTGCTTGCCCAGATTCGTTGAACCGACCAGATATGACGAACTAACTGTTGCGTATCTAATATAGTCGTTTGTGGCCATTCTTATCCGTTATAGACTTGCAGCGCAAGCACTCCGTTCTTATCCGCTGATACTTGCGCAGCAAGTCGGATTTGAAGCCTATAAATAGGCCCCTCCCTCACTTCATTCCACACACCGCTTGACGTTAAATCATACCTCAAGCTCTTTCTCCTTTCTCGAAATTTTCTTCTCTTCTACTCCTTGGCCTATGAGCCATATTCTTGAGTGGCCTACGTGCTATATTTCAGAGTGGTTATTAACCATATTGAGGTGTATTTCTTGAGCGATTATTCACTGTGTAGTGATAATCGTTACTGGGTTGTTTTATCCTGGGGGCATCGTGGTTGATAGTCTGCTTGCACCTTCGAGCAGTGCCGCGAAACGTCTTAAAGAGAGTGACTTAGTCCGCGACTCATCCCGGTAATTTTTTCGGTACAATTTTCGAAAACTCAAAAACAACTTTTATTGACGATTGCTCAGACTACACCTTTGTATATCTTGTGAAAAATAAAAGTGAAGCGCTTGACATGTTCAAAATTTTTGTAAAGGAGATTGAAAATCAATTTGGGAAAAGGATAAAGCGTTTTCGAAGTGATAGAGGAACCGAGTATGATTCCCAGTTATTTAATGATTTGTATAAGTTGAATGGAATCATACATGAAACGACTGCACCATATTCACCTGAAATGAATGGTAAAGCAAAAAGGAAAAATAGAACCCTTACCGAATTGACTATTGCTATTATGCTTAATTCTGGCACTGCAACTCACTAGTGGGGGGAAATTTAACTAACTGTATGTTATGTACTGAACAGAGTTCCTAAGTCTAGGAATAAAATTTCTCCTTATGAAATGATAAAGAAAAGACAACCAAATGTGTCTTATTTTCGAACTTGGGGCTGTCTGGCCTATGTCAGGATCCCAAACCCAAAAAGAGTCAAACTTGCCATTAGAGCCTATGAATGTGCATTCATTGTTTATGCAGTAAATAGCAAAGCATACAAGCTTTATGACCTGAATGCAAAAGTGATCATTGAGCCAAACGATGTTGACTTTTATGAAAGTAAATTTCCCTTTAAATCAACAAATAGTGGTAAGAGAGCACGTGTTGCTAAAGACTATTGACCTGACTATACGACCTATACATTAGAGGAGGATCCTACCAGCCTTCAATAAGCTCTGTCTTCATTGGATGCTGATTTGTAGCAAGAAGTCATAAATGATGACATGGATTCTCGAGAGTCTAACAAGACATGGCACTTAGTGGACCTGCCTCCTGGTTGCAAACCCATTGGTTGTAAATGGATTCTCAAAAAGAAACTAAAACCTGATGGCACTGTTGATAAATACAAGGCTCGCCTTGTAGCCAAAGGTTTTAGGCAAAGAGAGAACATAGATTTCTTCGATACATATTCACCTGTTATTAGAATTACATCCATAAGGGTACTAATTTCACTGGCCTCTATTTATAATTTAGAAGTATACCAAATGGATGTAAAAACTGCTTTTTTAAATGGCGAATTAGAAGAAGAAATCTATATGGAGCAACCTGAAGGTTTTGTAGTCCATGGGCAAGAACATAAGGTCTGTAAGTTGGACAAGTCTCCGTATGGTCTCAAACAAGCTCCCAAATAATGGCATGAGAAGTTTGATAATTTGATTATATGGAATGAGTTTAAAGTTAATGAAAGTGACAAATGCATTTATTACAAAACTGAGAATGACATTTGCACTATCATGTCTCTATGTAGACGACTTACTCATATTTGGATCAAACATTCATGCGGTAAATAAAGTGAAATCATTGTTGTGCAACAACTTTGATATGAAAGACCTCGGAGAAGCTAGGGTAATCCTCGGTATTATGATCACTAGGTCCGACAAGGGAATTTCTTTGGATCAGTCTCATTATATTGAGATGAACTTAAAGAAATACAATTATTTTAATTGTAAACCTGCATGTTCACCATATGATCCAAGTGTCAAGCTCTTTAACAACACTGGTGATAGTGTAAGACAAACGGAATATGTGAGCATCATTGGCAGTCTTAGGTATGCCACTGATTGTACTAGACCCGACATTGCCTATGTTGTGGGACTGTTGTGCAGGTTTACTAGTCGACCTAGTATCGAGCATTGGCACGCTATTGAAAGAGTCATGAGATACCTTAAAAGGACCATGAATCTAGGATTACACTATCAGAGATTTCCAGCTGTACATGAAGGGTACAGTGATGCTGATTGGAACACTCTGTCAGATGATTCCAAAGCAACTAGTGGCTATATATTTAGTGTAGCCGGTGGTGCTGTCTCTTGGAAATCTAAAAAATAGACCATTTTGGCTCAGTTCACTATGGAGTCTGAAATGATCGCACTGGCGACAGCCAGTGAGGAAGCTAGCTGGTTAAGATGCCTACTAGGAGAGATTCCTTTATGGGAAAAACCGATGCCAGCTGTGTTGATCCACTGCGATAGCACAACACAGTTAGAGAGTTACTATCAAAAGAAGCTGTGAGAGTGGATCATGTACGCACTGATCAGAACTTAGCTGATCCTTTGACGAAAGGATTAGCCAGAGAGAAAGTCCAAAATACATCTCAAAGGATGGGATTACTGCCTTTAGAACCATGAGTCACTCACGATGGTAACCCGACCTAAAAGACTGGAGATCCCAAAAAATTAGATTCAATGGGTAATAACAAGTTGTGAAGTGGTAGGAGATGAACATGCTATTAAAAGTAAAGAATTATAATTCATGAAGCGATGTAAGGTTGAGATAATAGAAACTCTTAATGAGATCTATACTCAATGTGGAGTGGAGTGCCTAGCTACAGAAGTACTCTTGATAGACTCACATTTGTGAATGTGGAAGTGGGGCTGCTTCCTATGGAATTTTGGGCACAGCGAACATAAGAAACACAGAATAATTAATAATTAATAATAAAATAAAACGCATGCAATTTTGGTAATACAACCATGGAAGTATGGCCAACCCGATGCCCGCAAACACATAATATTAAAGAAACTCAGGCTAAACCTATGATTTACTTCGAAGTTTCAAATATAATTCATCGCACATTTCAGTCCTATATGTGTAGTGTTCGAGGCACCACATTAGTTAATTGTTATCAATAAAATAAAATGGCACGCACGAGGGTGGGTCACGGACTCACGGTAGTGAGTGAGAGTATGGATTTGTCCAATAATCATCAACATATAACATTCATATAGGAAGCCATTTAAGTTTACAGAAGATACTGTCAAAATACACTAGAAGAAATGCACTACGATATGATATGAGAAGCCGCATAGGGATCGATGAGGGAAAGGGAAACCTTCACATGCTTGGCATTGAGCTCCTTAGAGATGGAGGCTTATTCATGTTTGCAGCAAAGGAAGAGGGAACAATTTGGGAGAAGAATAACGGGTTGGAATGGGATTTTATTAGCAAAAAAAGAATCCAAAACAGTTGCTTACTGTCGTCTCTCTCTCTCTCTACCTCTCCCTCTCCCCCCTCTTTCTCTCTCTCCCTCTCTCTCTCCAACTATGCCAACATCATCACTCCCTCTTTCTTTGTCACTTTTACACATCAACTTAGTTGGCAAACTCTCATGAAATATTCCGTTGCGTTGCGGACACAATCTGACAATCCATGGAGTGGACCATACTACTTTGTAATGGTTGGTGTCTGAAATTATATTTTTAATTAATAATTTATAATTGATATTATGACGTTAATAATAATTGACGTTGCACACTTGTTTCTTCCCCTCTTGCGCGCTTGTATCATATCACTAGCCTCATTACCCCGTGCGACGTATAGAGTGAGCTAGCATCGATGAATGTAAATACATTAAATGAATATTTGTTAATTATAAGGAAAAAAAGAATCCAAAACAGTTGCTTGCTTTCGTCTCTCTCTCTCTCTCTCTCTCCCTCCCTCCCTCCCTCTCTCCCCTTGCTTCCTAAGGCGGCACCTCCAGCTATGCCAACATCATGACTCCCTCTTTTTTTGTCACTTTTACACATCAATTTGGTTGGCAAACTCTCATGAAATTTCTCTCTCTCTCCTCTCTCTCCCTCCCTCCCTCTCTCTCCCCTTGCTTCCTGTGCCGACACCTCCAGCTATGCCAACATCATCACTCCCTCTTTCTTTGTCACTTTTACACATCAACTTGGTTGGCAAATTCTCATGAAATTTCTCTCTCCCTCCCTCCCTCTCTCCCCTTGCTTTCTGTGGCGGCATCTCCAGCTATGCCAACATCATCACTCCCTCTTTCTTTGTCACTTTTACACATCAACTTGGTTGGCAAACTCTCGTGAAATTTCTCTCTCTCTCTCTCTCTCTCTCTCTCTCCCACAAATTTGAAATAATCTTCATTTTACCCTTATGATTGGTTAATTTTACGGATTTACATATTAAAGAGAAAAATTTGTAGGTAGAAAAAATTGATCTACGAGTTTATCAATTAAGTAGACAAATCCGTAGTTAAAAAAATCAATTAAGGATTCATCTATTTAATTGTTAAATCCAAGATGATTTTATAACAGCAGATTTATCCATTGAACAGATAAAGTTGTAATTGATTTTTTTAACTATGGATTTATCTTTTTAATAGGTAAATATGTAGTTGTTTTTATCTATTTATTTCTTTTTGCTTGTTTTTTTGTAATTTGATTGCGGTGCCCCAACTAGAGGTAGAAATGGAAAAATTATCCCATGCTGACGACAAAATATATTTTATTTTTACAATAATATAAAGCGTTAAATAGTTACATCAATCACAATCTAAGTCGGCTGCTAAGTCTACAATATAGATGGATAGGTGAATGATTTTGGAACTGGAGCTAATGCCCTCCAAAGTTGGATACACCTTACATATGGTACGAACCATGTATTACTATCCTCTAATGCAAAACGCTCCCACTGAGCAGCAATCGGAAGCAATGGACAATCAGAAATCAATTTAACTTGTATTTGAAAAAAAATTAAATATTATAACAACATTTTAATTGTAAATATAATATTTAAAATAGAAGTTTTATTAATTACCTGCACCCAGTGATTGTCATTCACGAACCCAATACTGATCATGGTGATACTTCGAACCGGGGAAGAACTGGGTTGAACCGCGGTTCATCCGCTTTGAACCGGAAACCGAACCGGATTGAACCGCCCGAAATATATTTTTTTATTTTTAAATTTACTTTTTTCTCCAAAATTTAATATTTTTTAGTTTTTATTTAATAAATTACTCATCCGGTTCAACCATGGTTGAACCGGTTGAACCGATTGAACCATGAACCGGAGGCCTCGCCGGTTCGATCTCCGGTCCGGTTTTAAAAACATTGCTGGTAACCCAAACCAGTAAGATATAATGAATCTCGAACAACTGACAGTCGATCCCCAAAAAGTTACCATATAGCTCAATATTTGTAGCTATTTCATTCTTCAAATCTTGGTGGACCAAACAACAATTATCCTCTCTAAGTTCAAGTGAGGCAGCAACAGCCGGGTAACCACAGAATTCCATCCGATTTGACATTAATAATATCCACAACATAGGGGTGGATATGTGGAGGAAACCACGATAAGAAATGCATATCATGCTGTGAGAGTTGTTGTGATGTCCGCTTTGAGAGTTGCTCTGATGTCCGCTGCGAGAGTTACTTCGATGTCCACTGCAAGGATCGCTGTGATGGTTTACTCACAGAGTCTTGGGTGTTCTTCATTTTCTCATCCACGTGCTCGAAATAAGAAGGGTCGCGTGGAACATCATACATTTTTCGTTTCTTTGGTGCACCATTTGTCTTAATTTTGGAGGATGGTGGAGCCATAGAGAATGTGATAGGAAATGCACATTCATCAATCTGTTTCTTCAACAGAAACCCCCCCACTAAAATCCATAGCATTAAAACGCTTACATATTGAATCCATCGAATAAGTGGTGTCACATTGTGCATATGCGTTTCTCTTGCAATCGTCATCACTACCCTCCAAACCGAGCTAACACAATATGTGTCCACCACCTCCAATGGAAGTGATTTACCTGACAGGTGATAAATTCCAATCTCACAGGCACACGGTAACCCATGTGTAACCATAATGGTGCACCCACAATGAGTTTTGCTGTACCCCACTCCCTGCTTTGTTCGATCAAACTCACGAGCAATATGGTGCAGCGCGCTTATGGAGACCATACCGTGTAAGGCCTTGTAGAGTGGAGTGTTGTGCTCGACCTCCACGCAATTGAAACTTCTTTATAACTACTCCACAATCTTAGCAATCTATAAATTAAGGTTACCATTCATTGCCTCCCAACACTTGTATAAGTCTCCTTCACTAAACCCTAACGTCCTCTTCAACGCCCAGTGGGCTGACTAAACCCTAAAATAAAACTAAAGAAAAACTAAATCTGTAAGCATATAATAGTCAAACAAATTGAAATATAAATTAAAGACATATCTATTTCAAGTGGTAGCGCACTTATGGAGACCATCCGTCTTCTCAACTTTTCTGCTCAAACAAAAATACTTTTGAGATTCCATCATTCTCATAAGCTCTTGAATCTCTGTTCTAGGACCTCTCAGTTTGGACCGGTACATGTTATGCTGCCTATAGAGCTGGAACATAGAAGTCACATTTCCAATAAATTTCTCATCTAATGCTGCCATACTGTCACTTGGTGTAGCCTTCAATTTGGTGTGTTCATCCACCACAGCCCGCTCTGTAACAACCCAGGTCCAACGCATTGGCCACCCCAGCACTATTACATCACGGTCTTCTCTACCCCCTTGAAGAATTTTTGCCTTCCGTGGGAATCGAACCTTGCACCTGAGGCATAAGTGCAAGTTAAACACACCTCCCACTACCAATTGAGCGCGCGCTCAGGAAAAAATTCTACAACGGGGGTCGAGAAGACCGTGATGTAATAGTGTTGGGGTGGCCAATGCGTTGGACCTGGGCTGTTACACGCTCCTCCTTCGTTAACCGGCCAAAAAAATGAGGTGCCGATTAACGTTTTAAGCAGCTCATGATTGTGGAGTCCACAACTAACCTTTAGTTTCCAACCCCTGGTATTAATTGAAGGTGTAGCTCTCAGCTTGAAAGGACAATTGCGCTTTTTTGAGGACTTCACTCTACAACAACCCGCATATATGCCTTTGTATTTGTATTTCCCACTCCCACTCTTTTTGCAACCAAAAATAATTTATCTTTCCTTCTCCTTTTACCGATTGTCGTATCTGATCTAAGAATGATTACGACCATTCTGTTGGCTTTCCCGACCTCTCTAGCCCGATGTACAACATCATCATGTGAATGAAATATCAACAAAATAAACAAATTTTAGTTATTATGACAGATAATACATTATAAACTAGTAATAAAAATAATTAAATATACCTCGATCGTTTTGAATGCCTCTGATACATCTACCGAGAACAGAGCCAAAAGTTCAGCAATATCTGTATCCATACCTGGTTCATTGGAAAATTACAATTAATTATAATATTTTAAAATTTTTTGATTCAATTACGGATTTAGTAAAAACATAGAGAAATCCGTAATGCAAAAAATAACTATGGATTTATCTATTTTAGTAGATAAATGCGTAATTGAATAATGTGTTACGGATTTACCTACTTAAATAGATAAATTTGTAGTAACTTTTTTCACTACGGATTTATCTATGTTTTTGATAAATCCGTAAAAAACAATGAGTAACTACGGATTTATACATAAATTCGTATATACAAAAAACGACAAAAAGTGAACTACGGATTTACCTTTAATTTTGGTAAATCCGAAAAGAAAAAATTCACTCCACTGCATGGTAACTGTAGTAAAAATGAGAGGGGTAATATTAGAATAATTAAATTTGGTGGGGGTATGAGGGCCCCGGGGGGGGGGGGGTTAAAAATCAATATCCAAAAGAATTTTGTGCCCCCTTGGGCCACTTATCTCAAAATTTCCTATTTTATCCTTTAATTTTAAAAACACCCCCACACATTTTTTTCATTCCGGGTTTTTTTTGACATAGAACCAGAATTAAAAAAATAACATACCGATTTTATGTCAAAAACCATAAATTTGGAAATTTAATTTATTTTTTTGTGAAGTCTTTTAATAGCGCTTACTTGAGTAAGCGCTATTAAAGGGTCAAAGATAAATGTGGTATTGTTTACACTCTTTAATAGAGCTTACTTAAATAAGCAATATTAAATGACTTCCCAAATTATTATTAACTTCTAGATTAATGTTTTTAACATATATGCAGAAGGATTTTTTTTTAATTCCAGATTTTTGTCAAAAACATAAATTCGGAAGTCAAAAAAATACATTTCAGATTTATGTTTTGACATAAATCCAAAAAATTCTTAAAATACTATTCCGGAATTGTGTCTTACATCGATAATTCCAAAAGAATAAAATAAATTGAATTCATAATTAAATATTAAATATTTTTGAAAGGGTAAAATGGGGATTAAAATGAAATGTGGGGGTATGTGGCCCTGGGGTACAAAAATCTTTTCCCTTCATTTCATCAAGAATGGCCCAACAACCTGGGCCATCTCGTAACACCTGGTAATACCAAATGGCCCACACTTATTAAACACCCCTAGCTACCCAATAATCACCCCCCGATCGAGAAAAATGACCAAAATATCCTTAATAAATGAAATACTTCTAAACACATCTTTTTTTTCTAGGTTTCGTTAGGTACGACACTTTGATATCGTACCTGGTACAGTACCATCGTACTGTGGCATGTCGTTTTCTGCATATCCCAAGTACGATACTATAGTATCGAACCTAAATCCAACCACCCTAAGAAACATCATGATGTCAATGAAAAAGACACTCAAAGTGACAAAATAATTTTGAGAAAACAAACAAGCAAATCAATATACAAATTAGGAAAAATATATCCCCACCAACCCCAGCCCCTTCCATTTACTGTTCAGAAACTGAAAGGTTTGTTTCCTTTTTTTAATAGGAGTCAGACCCGGAAGGTAATCTTGTACGAATGAGTACCTAACTGTGTTAATAAGTAGTCTAATTATTCTAGATAATATGGACTAGAAAAAATTACACATCCTCATTTATTGGAGCTAAGGAACTCAGTATGTTGCATATTCTGGTTTAATGCTTATTTGGAAGGATTTGTGTAAAGCAGAGAAGAAGGAATTGCATTAGTTTCCAAACACATACACGTACAGTACTAAGATACGGTGCCAAGGCAAAAAGCAGTGTGGGGGTTTGGGAGCGTGCTCCACGTGAGGGTATTTTTGAAATTTTAAAAAATTGGGGGTGTGTAATGAGTAGGTGAGAGTGTTTAATAAGTATGGGCCATACCAAATTCCTTTTATCCCGCGGGCTTCAAAGTGAATGGGGATGATTTCACTGCTACATTTCATGCCTAATCTGTGCTATATTTTGATGAAATAATCAATGCAATACCAAATACTAAATTCTAAATTCGATACATTTGATTACTAATTTATTTTCTTTTGGTGAGTTTCGGAACCGAGGTAAAGTGCTGAGGTCCGGATCAATTCACCACGGCAATGACATCATAGAGGCCTTGAATTTTGAAGCGATATGTTAACCGAGGTTGTTGTGCGAAAAGTAGTTGTGCAAAAGTACACAATCGCAATAAGTAATACAGTGATAAAGTAGAAATCGTACCCACAGGGATTGATGTTAATTTAAGAGTTTAAGTATTTAACAAACAAGTGAAACAAACAAAACAGTAACAAGTTTTTTTGGACATAAAAAAAGTAAAGGATGTAGTGTGAATAATAGTAAAAAGGGCCAAGTGTTGATTGAGATGAGTTGGACTACTCTTTCCTAAGTAACTCCTTTAAAGTAAAGCGCTATAACATCTGACGCTATAGCATTGAGTGCTGTAGCGTATGATGTTGTGCTTTTCACTGACTAACGCCAAAGTTTCGTTACAAGACTCTTATGTCTAAGTTCTAAATAAGTTCACTCATGTATATTAAAGAACCCACATTGTTCACCCTATGAACTATGCTTTCCTATGTCTAGGTTTAAGCATGAGTTGTTTTAAGTGTCCTTAAAACAACCACTCATTCATATAAATCTTTTGAGTTAGAATCATAAACCATTTCTGCATTTACAAATATACCCATTTCAGTTGGCCAATCCCAAAATGAGTTTGAAAGTATTAACGCACAATGTTTGAAATGCAAACATCAAAGTATTATATTAACCATACTAAAAATTCATTTCAAAGTTCCAAGCAATCTAACTACTAAGTGTTTAGCTCATGGTGAAGAAATAATGCCACAACGCCCAATGCTGAAGCATCATCAAATCCCCCAAGATTCACATCTCAGAACAACCAGAGACAAAATGCACCAGCACCAGATACTCTTTTTGAGTCCTTAGTAAAATCATTCATAAGTGAAGCCAGAACTCAATTCCAGTCTCAAGGTGCTGCTATCAAAAACTTAGAAACACAGGTTGGACAACTAGCCTCAGCTGCTTACCAAAGACCTAGTGGATCATTACCATCCACCCCAAAAGCTTCAACTTCACAGAAACCCGGGAAGGAGCAGGTCCAGGCCATCTCACTGAGAAGTGGAAAAGATTTGGCAGATCCACCAGCAGTAGTAGTGAATGAGAATGAGGGAGAAAAAGAAAAGGAGAAAAGAAGAAAAAAATGAAAAAAAAAATGCAATAAAAGCTGCAGTACCCAATGCTGCAACATCAGATGCTGCTTATGCACCAACACTCACGTTTGTTCCAGAATACCCTCCTCCTCCTGTAACATCCCGGTATTTCTAACATGTAGAGAGACCGAAGACGCACAGATTGCGGAAATTCAGAGGACCCCGTTCCTGTTTAAGTATTGGACATACAAACTTTTTCCGAAATAAACACAAAGTCGGAAATAACATTACTTCATACAATAGATGTTCATCAGTTCCATACCGAAGGGAATACAATATCCAAGTCCAAATACCAAACAGAAACATAAAACGGTTCGTAAAACTCATAACCAAGACAAGTTATACAACCAAAAAGGACGACAAAAGAACGAAGGATAATGTGACTAAGTCTTCAGCACCTCTGAGAGTATGCCAACTACTCGTGCACAATAGTCTTCCTTTTTCCCTGCTTCTCTGAAAAACAACAAATATGGATTGGGTGAGATAACATTATCTCAGTGAGTCCTACCGTGCCCCCTCACTGACACTCAGTTCAATTTATGAAACCGTTATAACAAAAGCTGACATAACAATGTCTTATTTATTAATCGAATTGCCGACCGCACAACGACTGCTAATCCCGGCAATTCGTGTTCTTAATTTATTAATCGAAATGCCGACCGCACAACAATTGCTAATCCCGGCAAGTCGTGAGTTGAACTTAACATGATCCGGCCGCACAACAATTTGCTAATCTCGGTAACCATGTGTCTAACTTAGCACAAATCAACCGCACAACAATTTGCTAATCCCGGTAACCCATGAATTGACCACGCCAAGACGTATACAGGGCCTAGGGTGAGGGTTCATGACTTCCCTTCCTAGTATGCTACTTGTCAGGTCGTCACCCAACGCGATACATATGACAATACGCATCAAATTCTCGAGAGTTAGATAATTTATATCTTTTTCGATCACCAAAGGATCAATCACATAATAGTCGGATAAACAATATCCATATCGATCTATAATTCGTTTTGAGGAATTCATATATTTGTCCTCCGGCATTATAATCATATTCAATTGACATATATAAACATATATATTCAGTCAGTCCATCAGTCGGTGTACCCACACGTATCCTAGGGTTTCGGTTTTTCAATCAAATATGCTTTCGAAGCTTTATTTCAAAATCATGAGTTGAATAAGTTCAAAATACGGTTTTCAATAAGGCAATATCCTTAAAATTGATTGGGAAGAAGATTAGAAGTGATTCGGGATCGAAAGGAGCGACGAAATGAGAAATCGGAGTCCAGTAACAGAAGCTCGCGCACGGTCCGTGCCTAGGGGCGCACGACCCGTGCGTGATGCACCAAATTTTATACTGCCAACCCGAAGCTCACGCAGGATCCGTGCCCAGGGGCGCACGATCCATGCGTGATGCTTTATTCCTTCATTCAGCCAAATGGGAAGCAGACGCACGGTCCGTTCCCAGGGGCGCACGACCCGTGCGGTCTGTTCTGATTTCCTATTTTCAATCCGATTCTCATTCCGCTTTTCCGTTTCTCGCCCGAATCGAATTCCGATCGTAATCCAACCTAAAAACAGATTTAATAAACCACGTACCAGACCATATTCCAGTGAAAACGTTTAAATCACAATTTCGAAATTTGTTCAACAATTCATTAAAGACCGTAAAGACGCGATATTGCTCAAAAACGGTTTTCGGTTCCAAAATCTTTCGAAAACTAATAAATGCCTTATGACTCAAACCGATATATTTTCAAGACACGAAAATATCCCTATCCGTGAGTAGAACTCACCGTTGCACCGAAGTCCGAGAGTTGGGCCGGAAAGCGAAGTCACCGAATCGAAAATACACGAACGATCCCCGCTAGAGCAACTGAAACAGCAACTAGGATGACTGAAATCCTTCCAAATCCGACATGCAAGCACTAGCTTTCTCCTTCAACCGCGACAACAACAAAGACTGAACATGCAAGCTCCCCCTTCTTCACCATTGAAGCACCAAGGTCGAAAAATGGGGTTGAGAGAAAGAATGAGAATCAGCTTATGAAACTTATACCAATAGAAAGAGAATCGAAAATGGAGTGGAAAGGAGGTCTGAATACTTACATGCAATAACCATGGATAAGTTTACTTCTCCTTCCTTCTTCCTCTCTCTCTCTCTCTCGATTTCTCCCTCTCCTTCTATTTCTCCCTTCTGCTTTTCTTTCTTTCTTTCAGCTGGAACAATTGTTTAAGTGTGAGGGTGAGGGAGGGTCCAGGTGTGTATGGGCTGAGGGGGTTTAAATGATGGGGAATTGACTTAACTACCCCGGGCCCATTTAATCATAGGTTAGGTGTCGTAATTTCTCTTCGGTATAAAACTTTCTCGGTTAATTCATTTCCGATTTGAAATTCCTCAATTCTTTCGGTTCGTAATTAATTATAATTTCATAATTATATTTTAAATAACTAGGGACGTGAAAAGACAGATTTGCCCTTCGGCCCCAATTCCTTATTTAAAATTATGAATAAGCCACTATTTGATGGAGAATAGGACTTCTTGACCAATTTCTCGACTATTAATCCCCGAGACACGACCAATTATTCCCACAAATAATTAATCGGTCTTAGGTATCATAGTACGAGCTTTTAAAAATTAGGGATGTTACACCTCCTTTTCCCTAAAGGTTGAGGAAGGCACATGAAGACAAACAGTTCAGTAAATTCCTAGATATGCTGAAGTAGCTACACATCAATGTTCCCCTAGTTGAAGCACTTCAACAAATGCCAAACTATACAAAATTCATGAAAGATGTGCTTACAAAAAGAAGAAGGTTGGGGGAGTTTGAAACAGTAGCCATGGCAAAAGAAAACATCATGATCATGCAGAACAAAATTCCCAAGAAGTTAAAGGACCCTGGCAGTTTTACAATACCCTTTTCAATTGGAAAATCTTATAATGGGCGTGCATTATGTGATTTAGGAGCAAGTATCAACTTGATGCCTAAATCCACATTCACCCAGCAATATGCATGCATATGATTGTTTTGGATGAAAATACCAATAACAGCATTGAGGGGCAGAGAAGACTAAATCCAGTCATGAAGGAGGTAGTAAACAAGGAAATACTCAAATGGCTAGATGCTGGAATTATCTACCCTATTTCAGATAGTGCATGGGTAAGCACTGTACAATGTGTACCAAGGAAGGGATGTGTGACAGTAATAGATAATGAAAAGAATGAATTGATACCTACAAGAGCTGTAACTGGATGGAGAATCTCCATGGATTACAGAAAACTCAACAAGGCCACCAAGAAAGACCATTTTCCATTACCTTTCATAGATCAAATGCTGGACAGATTAGCTGGCAAGGAATTCTATTTCTTTTTGGATGGTTATTCAGGCTATAATCAAATTGCAATTGTGCCTGAAGACCAACAAAAGACAACCTTCACTTGTCCCTATGGCACCTTTGCCTTTAGAAGGATGTCATTTGGATTGTGCAATGCTCCAACAACATTCCAAAGATGCATGATGACTATATTCTCTGATTTCATTGAGAAATCCATGGAAGTTTTCATGGATGATTTCTTAGTGTTTGGGGAGACATTTCAAACATGCCTAGCCAACCTGGAAGAAATTCTCCAAGGATGTGAAGAAACCAATTTGGTTCTCAATTGGGAAAAGTGCCACTTTATGGTTCAAGAAGGCATTGTGCTAGATCATAAAATTTCAAAGAAGGGTTTGGAAGTAGACAGGGCCAAGATTGAGGTGATTGAAAAGCTACCACCCCCTACTACTGTTAAAGGTGTCAGAAAGAATTATACTGGGACTAAGAAAGAATTATTATCAGTGGTATTTGCATTTGCTAAATTCAGATCATACTTGATAGGCACAAAAGTAATTGTTTTCACCGACCATTCTGCCATCAAGTTTTTGATCTCAAAAAAAGAGGCAAAACCAAGGTTAGTGAAAACAATATGTGCAAGTATACACAGCCACAACAAGTAATAAAGAGTAAGTTGAGATCGTTCCCACGAGGACTGTTGAGTTTATTTCTATATTTAATTAGCAAGCAAGCTAGTGAGTAAAAGCAAAGTAAAATAAGAATTTGTAGAACCCATGTTTATCAACAAACAACAAGTAAAATAAATGATTAGTAGAAATCCAGAATGAGAGTAAGTTGGGAATGCCTTCACTATGTAAATCATCAAAATATATTAATGCTGTATCTGATGCTGCAGCATTTGGTGCTGTCGCATCAGTTTGTACTTTTCAGATAATTTTCACTATGGTTTCTTTACAAGGGCTTATGTCTAAGCCCTAAATAGGTTCACCCTAGGCTACTACGCACCCACAGTCTTCACCTTATGGAATTTGCCCTCCCATGTCTAGGTTTTAAGCAAGGATTATTAAAGTGTCCTTTAATAACCACTATCCATATTGTCCTTTGAGATCAATTTATAAACCATGTCTGAATCTATAAATGGTACTTATATTTAGGAGATCAATTCTAAAATAAATTTGGAAGTAGTATTACACAAAGGATAAAAATGCTAAACATCAAATACATGCATTAAACACACTAAGACTTCATTACATAGATCAAAGTGTAACATCCTTAAATTTAGACGTCATAAATCTAGAATGTTAACCATTTCATTAAAATCAGAGACGTGGACCTATTTCAGAATTTGAACATAACACACCTTACAGGATACCATTCTTCCTAAAAAGTGCATTAAGGCAAAAGTTTACCAAAAACTAGAGCCAACCGACATTACGGATACTTGTTTATTACGGTCATATAACTGAAGATGTCCAAATTCCAAAATAGAGTTCACAATACACATTAAACTTTGGTCACAGAATCCAAAGTTTTAAACTTAGAGTAAAACTCCAAAATACATCTAAGGTAAGAAAACAAAGCAACATAATACTTTGATCCACAAGGATCTATCAATAAACTAAACAACTACTCCAGTAGCTACTTTTCCTCCGTTGCTTCGCTTTGCCCTGTTTATCTGGAAACACCACAAATAAAACAGTGAGATAATAATCTCAGTGAGTTGTTTCGAGACCCCTCACGACTCCACTCTCGGTGTTTTATTTAATATTTCATTCGGACCCCCAAATCCGATTAATAGGATACCAAATCCTTTCATGTGGATACCAAATCCTTTGGGGAGGTGGATACCAAATCAAAATCCGATTAATAGGATACAAAATCCTTTCATGTGGATACCAAATCCTTTGAGGGGGTGGATACCAAATCCTTTTTGTGGATACTGTGACACCCTAAACCCCGAAATAGTTTTTATAAGAACTGTACCAAAAAAACAAGTAATTTAGTAAGAAATAATAGTAACTAAACTAACTGAAATAAAGAAAAAAATAATAACGGTTCCTTGTTTTGAGAAAGGGTATCATGTCATCAACATACCTCTCAACTTTAAATCATAGTTTAATATAAACAAAATATATTGGCTTCTTAAAAGCCTTACACTCATCCTCAAATAATATAGTACGTGGTAATTAAAAATAACAACTAAGTTCAAGATTTAAATATTAATCCCGACCCCGATGTCACAATATCAGAGCCTTACTTCCCAATTTAACTTAACAATAGTCCAACAAGACGATAACATACATTAGAGAATATATCTCCACTTCATCCTCTTGTACAACACCCCATCACTAATCATCAATCTCGTCCTAAGGATAGCCTGGACACAAATCATACAAGAAAAAAACATAGAAAACAGGGGGTGAGTACGTCTTACATCATGTTAAAGGAATAACAACATCAGTGGATAGAAACCACTAGAGCTGTCAAGATGGGCGGGCCGGTCCTGCCCGGTCCAATCCACTGGGCCAAAACGTATAAGAAAAATGGATTGAGCACCCCCAATTGTCAACTAGACCGTGTTTTGTGTAGCCCAGCCCAAAACACATGGTTGATGGGCCGACCCATGACCCAATTAAACTTTAACAAAGGAAATCATAAAAATTGCTTAAAAAAACATAAAAAATTGGTCCAATTTGGCCCATGAGTCAACTAGGCTAGGCCAAAACGGCCTGATTTAATCATGGGCCTCTATTTAATGATCCCGGCTCAGTCCAAAACACTGGTCCATGGGCCAGCCCATTGAGCTGGGCCAAAATTGACAGCTCTAGAAACCACACACAAACATACAATCAAAATAATCATTTAATTTTATCAACGTACATCGTCACTAAAAAAATGTATGTCAATCAAAGAAATCCTTCAACTCTACACCCTAGACACGTGATACCATATCACTAACTCAGACTAAATGACACTGGATCACATGAGTACCATTCTCACCACTCACAAGTTAGGTAACTCAAACTGAAAGACATTGGGTTGCCTCTCACGGGCTAAGAAGATCGCTTGATTACCATTCTCGCCTCTCATAGACTAGGTATAACTCAAACTAAAAGACATGGGTCGCCTTTCACTGGGCTAAGAAAAATCACTTGAGTACCATTCTAGCCTCTCACTAAAACAATGATGGGGACAGATTTGGGCGCCTGGTCCGGGCCTAGAGGCGCATGGACTGGGCTCCTTTGACAGCTTTGCAAAAATTCTGTTTTTTCGCGAAAATTGGCAATTCCTTCGGTTCCGATACTTGTCGTACTCAATTCCTAACTTGACCAAACTTACTAACAGCCACATTAACCATTCAAACAACCAATTTATGAAATCAAACACCCATTTCAAACATGTTGTAGCATCTATTTACAAGTTATCAAACATAACATTATAATAGACCAATTTGACGGTTTTTAGCGTAATAGTTGTGCACGAATTAAATTCTCAAACAAGACCAGCCACATGAATCATCAAACACATAAATGCAAACATAAAGAGGGGTAAGAACTCACCTTGTTTCAGTTTCAAAGATCAAAATCAAACAAGAAACATTTTTCCCACGCATAACCCTAACTTCTAAAAACGCAACAACTAGCTCCAAGTTCTGTTTGGCAGCATCTGTAAGCAATTTTGCAACAGATATAACTAATTCAATTCTTAACCAAAACCATCAAAACAGGTGGTTAAAACGAAGGTAATTTTGTCTAGTTTCTAAGGGTCTCAGTTTCAAACTGATACAACAAGTATTGAGTGAGTTATGGTCAAAACATAATGACTAGTTCAAAATTGTTACTGATTCAAAATGGAAACTTGTGGCTACAATATATCCCTCAATACTTGATTGAATCAGGTGATTCTTGTGTCTATTTTGTAGAGTTTTAAGTCTAGTTTCTAAAGAAATAAAATAAACTTCAAATGATGTCTGTGTAGTTAAGTACGAAGGAAATACCAGAGGTATGCAAAGCTGTTTTCGAGAAGAATTTTTCCTACGAATTTGTATCTTCAAATACACCACTAAGTCACGAAATGTGTCCCCAAAACACCCATTGCAGCTCCATATACAAGATTGCATATACCTATAGCTGTCCTTGAGCTCTTCAATTCATTTCAGATTCTACCCAAAACTCATACATGCAAGACCACTTTGAGGAGTGAAAAGGATAGGGTTTTAAAACTGATTTTTGCCCAGAAATATTCCAGCAACACACTTTTGTTTCTAGACTTTCATGACCACGAAATTGAAGCCAAATATTCCACTCCTAGCTTCCATCTTCTCCCTTTCTTGCTCCTCTACCAAATGCTCAGCTCCTATGACTTCAATTTTGCTCCAAAACTCGCATGCAATCCAATTTTTTAAGGCCATGAAGTTGTTTGTAGATTCTGTTTTTGGGGAATTTGAGTGGTGTTTAGGAAGATTTCTGGTTTGATTGAGAAAGGTGTGTAGAAAGGAAAACCAGTCTAGAACTTTGAAAGTGATCTACTTAGTGTTGGAGGAATTTGCTCTCACGTTCCCACTCTCTTCATCTCACGTTCCCACTCTCTTCTTACCCTCTCGACTTCTCTCTCTCCCTTTTGCATTTATCTAACTTATGAACTTTCCCTTTTTAAAAACTGAAATGGAATGTGAGTCTAGATGCAATGTGTGGTAGCTTAAGGGTCTGTTTGGGAGTTTGGAGGGGGAGGAGAGGGGAGGGGTTGGGACTAATAGTGTAAATTCTTTAGTGATGAGAAGAAAAATTATCCCCCTAAACCTCTCCAAACCCCTCTCCTAGTTTATTTTTGGAACCCCTCCAAAACCCTCCATATTTGGGGGAGTTTGGAGGGACACCAAAAATAAACTAGGAGAGGGGTTTGGGGGGGTTTAGGGGGATAATTTTTCTCCCAATTACTAAAGAATTTACACTATTAGTCTCAACCCCTCCACTCCCCTGCCCTCCAAACTCCCAAACACACCCTAAGGGAATGATTTGGTGGACTAAGGTATATGGTGAGGTATGTTCCATGAGTTACTTTTGGAAAATTTCTATTTCCACCCTCATCTCTTTATTTTTTATCTCACTTCTACTCAATAGTTCCCCAATTTCACTAATGCATCCAATTATCTATCCAACGATCCAATGATTAATTCAGAATCACACAATTATCAACAAGCATTTATCTAAAGAACCAACAATCAAAAATAATTAAAACAATTATTTTGGGGATGTTACACAAAGCATCTCAACTAAGAGTATTTAGCTCATGATGAACAAACAACACAAGAAATACAACTTAAACATAATGTTTGAAGTCATAAATGCGAAAATACAAAGAAGAAATATAGTAAGAAGTGGTATACCGAAGATTGACTCCAAGAACAGTAGCATGGAGGTTCAGATCATCTACCAAATCCATGAAAATGTTCAAGTAATTAAGCTTCTGTATTGCTGCAGCATCACTCCCAACACCAGTATTTCCACTTTGGTATCTTAAAGGTAGCTTGGTACAAAAATGGAGGAAAAGCTATTTCTATACTTTTCCTTCTCTGAACCAGCCTTCAAAATGAGGAAGATGAGCTACCTTAAATAGTGCTAGGGTTGAGAAAGACATGGAAAACTCTTCCATAACCATATTTTGTCTTCTAGTGTACCCAAAAATACTATGTGCTCAAGCAAAAGGAGAATATTCTGGATAAAGGTGCTGGTCCCCGTTTAGGACGTGTCCGTCCTTTTCTGACAGCTGTCAAACGCTGAAATTAGTACAGAAATTGCCTCCAGCATTTTCTCTCTCATCTGTCACAAAAACTGATGCTGCAACATTAATACTGAACAAACATGTTAAAACACAAATGGCGCACCAAAGTTCCAAATGATCACAAACCAGAATCAATCCCTCTTTTACACTGCACAACACAATTAAACTATTTAAACACAATATTACTTTAGAACTCACAACAATTTAAGCTAAGAAGCATAAATAACTCTTATAAATAAGAGTTATCACACCCCAAACTTAAACCATTTCTTGTCCTCAAGCAATGACGTTTGACAATGAACAAACAACACAAAAACAAAGGCATAGATCAGTTGCACTAATGATTCAAACAGATTTTCAAAAATGCTCTCATTGGACTCAATTTTCAGATTCTCACTCAACAAACACACACACACACACATTTGCTTTTCACAACTTCTAGAATTATTATTGCTCAATTGTGAGTGTGTGACTACTAGGCTTAGTTCAGCTCTTAGCAAGTTTCAAAATTTCACCTAGCCTTAGAAAGAATGGTCTTCTTTTGACTTTGACAAAGAATTTTTCAAAAAGAAGTATAGACTAACAACTTCAGCATAAACAAAGGGAGGCTTCAAAGCATGACAGAGGGCTTGGTTAAGCATTTCAGATCTCAGGCCAATGCATTTATTATTACATAGATACTTTCTCAATGTTGCCGCAAGTGATGCTGCAGCATTGGGGACTTAGTAACCAACTTGCTACATTACTACTTTGCTACTATGCTGCTATGTTGCAATGCTCTTATTGCTGAATGTATATTTTTTTTTGTTTCTTTTTATTTTCTTTTTATATTTGATGGACAATAGCAACATTTTTCACTTATTACAGATTTTGGTACCTTACATTTGGTACCTTACATACCAAACATCTAAAACTATATGCACTGACCTTTCTATGTTCTTCATACTTAGCCTCAATATAACTGATGCACCCCCAAACTTACTTTTATATGCTACTCTAAGTTTTTAGTAGAAACTTGGCAAAGTCTTGGTCCACCTAGACTAGCTTTAGCATCAAATAATTTCTAACTAACTAGGTTTCTAGCTAAGCCTAGAGTTTAAGCGTAGAAGCGGCAATAAAACCAGTCATTAATCAAGCAAGGCTACACTACACATAAACACTCAATCATCATTAAATTCAGCCCAAAAAGAAGCATAATCTCATACTGATTTGAACAAAAGATACAACTAAACATGCCTTTTAAAAACAAACAACACATAAAAGGTTCTCCCCCCAACTTAAGACCCAGCAGTGTCCCCACTGCTCATGCAATTACTAATGAGAGAGACCTTAGACACAACAGAACTGAATTGAAAACATTTAACACAAAACAGATTTTCAATCCTAAACAACTGCTGGATGGTATTACAGATGCTACAACATCCAGTAGGATTGTTGAAACATTACTAAATAGAAAACAACAATTAAAAACAACTATCAAAACATAAAGAACTAAACAACAAAAGAGAAAGGGTTAACTACGAGGGACCCTTGGTTTGTTGCTGTTACTGGCTCTTGTAGCTTGGTGCGGTCTTCAGGAGTTGCATTGGATGCTGCAGCTCAGAATCAGCATGGTTAACAGCAACTTCTGGCTCTTTACTCACAGCAGGCTCCTTTCCAAGATGCATCTCAGCCAATGTCTTGGCTACTAATTTCTTTTGCAGCAATACTTGGCCTCTTTTTGGTCAGCAATTTTGTTCTTACAACTTTCTTTGGTGCTACAACAGATGTTGCAGCTTTGCCTTCTGACGCCGATGTTGTAGCACTACCTGTGACAACATCCACTATCTGCATTTCAGTTTCCAATGGCCTTGGCGTTTTCTCTGTGGAAGGTTGAGTTTTGGGTGAAGGTTTCTTTGGTGAGGGCTGAGGTGGGTTTTGTATTGGTGGGGGATGTTGTCTTAGACATGGGAAAGGCGTTGGGATAAGGTTTGATGGTTTGGCTTGAGGTGGGGGTGGATGAAGGGTAAGGAATGAAGGGTTGGAACTGTGAGAAGTGGGATTTTCTGATGGAGAAGGTGTTTTGGGTGGGGGGATGGTTCATTGATTGGTGATGGTTTAGGTGAATGTGTGGTGGAAAGAATTTGGGTGGGTAGTGATTGGGGAAAATATCGTTAACAAGGTTTAAATGATGAGAAAGAGAAAACACACTGCCAATTAGCAGAGGTGACTGCCAAATATGCCACAATGGCATTTTAAACTCCGTTTTGACTTTTTGACCACGTACTCAACACCTCAGGCACAGGTGCTGCAACACATGGTGCTACAACACCAAACTTAGCACCAAAATTCTGCATAATTGACAGCACATACCACAAGACCAATTATTCATACCTGAAAAAGTAAAAACAAAAACACACAAAACACAACTAGTACTAAAAATATGGGTTGCCTCCCAGTAGCGGCAAGAAGAAAATAGGACAAGAAGAAAATGTCATCCTTCCGCTTTCCCCTTTCTGTCAGAAATCTCATGTATTTCGCATAGGGCACCAAGTGTTCCCATGCCCCAATCAATAAGCATTTGGGATAAGAATTCCCCTCTCTTGAAAAAATTGAAGCTCATTTTGCGGAGGACTCTTTTCTTCAATTACCAAGGGTTGAGTCTCACTTGTCACATGAATCTTTTCATACATCAACCTTGGCTTTTCTTCCTTGCCACTATTTTTGAATTTTTCTTGTTCTACAACTACATAATTTTTTTGTTTTTCTTCCACTACTTCCAAATGACCACATTCATTTTCACACTCTACACTCTTTTCTTCCTTTAGCTTAACCACCTCTTCACTACAACTCTCTTATTTTAGATGCTCCATTATAGTCTTAATGTGAGCCTCTATATTCTTACATGAAGCTTCAAAGTAGTCACGATCCACCTTAATAGATTCAATGGAATGAGCCAAGAGTTTTCTAAACTTAGAGTTACCCTAATGTAATCCTTCGGTTTGAGCTTGAGAACACGGCTCTTGCTCACACACAAAGTTTGACATGGACATGGAATATAACTCAAAACAGCCCCTTTCATCTTCATTTCCATAACATTCATAGTTGAAAAAATGTTGTTGAACATTCTTTGCATGCATAGAGTAAAAATCCCAATGGTCCATGGCTTAAAGTGGATTTTTTTTTTTTACAAAAACACCAAGCACAAATAACAATAGTAAAAACAACAAATAAAACACACTACAAACACAAAACACAATACAAAATAGAAAAAAATTGCTAAAAAACAGAACAAACTAATAAAAGAATCTAAACTAACTAAACTTACTAACTAAACAATAGAAAATAACTATCACAATCCCCGGCAACGGCGCCAAAAAATTGTCGTGTGAAAACAATTTGTGCAAGTATACACAGCCGCAACAAGTAATAAAGAGTAAGTAGAGATCGTTCCCACGAGGATTGTTGAGTTCTTTTCTATATTTAATTAGTAAGCAAGCTAGTGAGTAAAAGCAAAGTAGAATAACAATTTGTAGAACCCAATTTTATCAACAAACAGCAAGTAAAATAAATGATTAGTAGAACTCCAAAATGAGAGTACGTTGGGAATGCCTTCACTATGTAAATCATCAAAATATATTAATGTTGTATCTGATGCTGCAGCATTAGGTGCTGTCGCATGAGTTTGTACTTTTCAGATACTTTTCACTAGGTTTTTTTTTACAAGGGCTTATGTCTAAGCCCTAAATAGGTTCACCCTAGGCTACTACGCACCCACAATGTTCACATTATGGAATTTGCCCTCCTATGTCTAGGTTTTAAGCAAGGATTATTAAAGTGTCCTTTAATAACCACTATCCATATTATCCTTTGAGATCAATTTATAAACCAAGTTTGAATCTATAAATGGTACTTATATTTAGGTGATCAGTTCTAAAATAAGTTTGGAAATAGTATTACGCAAAGGATAAAAATGCTAAACATCAAATACATCCATTAAACACACTAAGACTTCATTACATAGAACAAAGTGTAACATCCTTAAATTTAGACGTCATAAATCTAGAAGGTTAACCATTTCATTAAAATCAGAGACGTGAACCTGTTTCAGAATTTGGACGTAACACACCTTCTAGGATACCATTCTTCCTATAAATCTCATTAAGGCAAAAGTTTACCAAAAACTAGAGCCAACTGACGTTACAGATACTCGTCTTTTTAAAAACTGAACTGGAATGTGTGTCTAGATGCAATGTGTGGTAGCTTAAGGGAATGATTTGGTGGACTAAGGTATATGGTGAGGTATGTTCCATGAGTTACTTTTGGAAAATTTCTATTTCCACCCTCATCTCTTTATTTTATATCTCACTTCTACTCAATAGTTCCCCAATTTCACTAATGCATCCAATTATCTATCCAACGATCCAATGATTAATTCACAATCACACAATTATCAACAAGCATTTATCTAATGAACCAACAATCAAAAATAATTAAAACAATTATTTTGGGTATGTTACACAGAGCATCCCAACTAAGAGTATTTAGCTCATGATGATCAAACAACACAAGAAATACAACTTAAACATAATGTTTAAAGCCATAAATGCGAAAATACAAAGAAGAAATATTGTAAGAAGTGGTATACCGAAGATTGACTCCAAGAACAATAGCATGGAGGTTCAGATCAGCTCCCAAATCCACGAAAATCTTCAAGTAATTAAGCTTCTGTATTGCTGCAGCATCACTCCAACATCAGTATTTCCACTTTGGTATCTTAAAGGTAGCTTGGTACAAAAATGGAGGAAAAGCTATTTCTATACTTTTCCTCCTCTGAACCAGCCTTCAAAATGAGGAAGATGAGCTGCCTTAAATAGTGCTAGGGTTGAGAAAGGCATGGAAAACTCTTCAATACCCATATTTTGTCTTCTAGTGTGCCCAAAAGTACTATGTGCTCTAGCAAAAGGAGAATATTCTGGATAAAGGTGCCGGTCCCCATTCAGGACGTGTCCGTCCTTTTCTGATAGCTGTCAAACGTTGAAATTAGCGCAGAAGTTGCCTCCAGCGTTTTCTCTCTCATCTGTCGCAAAAAATGATGCTGCAGCATCAAATGCTGCAACATTAATACTGAACAAACACGTTAAAACACAAATGGGGCACCAAAGTACCAAATGATCACAAACCATAATCAATCCCTCTTTTACCCTAAACAACAGAATTAAACTATTTAAACACAATATTACTTTAGAACTCACAACAATTTAAGCAAAGAAAGCATAAATAACTTTTATAAATAAGAGTTATCTGTTAATAAGATGGGTTGTCCTACTCCTAGAATTTGATCTTGAAATTCATGATAAAAAAGGAGTGGAGAACCAAGTGACTAATCATTGTCTAGACTTGAAGCATAAATTTTAGATACAAAAGATAAAAACATTGAAGAGAGTTTTCCTGATGAAAAAGTACTAGCAGTAACTGTGGCAGCAATCATTGTCACAACATCCAATGCCACAACATCCGATGCTGTAGCATCACATTATGTTGCACCTTGGTTTGCTGACATGGTGAACTTCTTGGCTAGCAAAATAACACCAGCCAACATGACTTACCAACAACGGAGAAAATTCTTCCATTTAGTCAAACAATACTTTTGGGATGATCCCTTCCAATACAAGCAATGCCCAGATCAGTTAATGAGGAGATGTCTCCCAGAAGAAGAACAACAAGCATTGCTGCAGCATTGTCATGATGCACCATATGGTGGACATTTTGGTGGTACCAGAACAACAGCCAAAGTTCTGCAAGCAGGATACTATTGGCCAACACTATTTAAGGATGCTTACAACATGGTGAAAAGCTGTGATAGATGTCAGAGAGTTGGAAACATTTCCAATAAACATGAAATGCCTTTAACCAACATCTTGGAGATTGAACTTTTTGATGTTTGGAGAATGGATTTCATGGGACCCTTTCCTCATTCCTTTGGAAATGTATACATTTTAGTGGCTGTGGACTATGTGTCAAAATGAGTTGAAGCTGTAGCATTACCCAACAATGATGCCAGATCTGTAAGTAAGTTCCTCCAGAAGAACATATTCACAAGGTTTGGAACTCCTAGGGAAATTATCAGTGATGAAGACTCTCATTTTTCCAACAAAGTAATTGAGACTCTTCTTGCCAAATATGGGGTAAAGCAAAAAATTTCCACTTCTACCACCCTCAAACTAGTGGTCAGGCAGAATTATCCAATAGGGAAATCAAAATAATTCTTAAGAAGATGGTAGGAACTTCAAGGAAAGATTGGTCATTGCACTTAGATGATGCACTATGGGCCTACAGAACTGCATACAAGTTACCACTGGTTATGTCTCCAAACAGATTGGTATATGGTAAGGCATGTCACTTGCCTGTTGAGCTGGAATACAAATCCTATTGGGCAATCAAAAAGCTCAACTTTGATCTCAACAAGGCAGGTGCAGCTAGGTTGTTGCACTTGAATGAACTGGATGAAATTAGGCATTTTGCATATGAAAATGCTGAAATTTACAAAGCAAGAACCAAAGCATGGCATGATAAGAACATACAAAGAAGGGAACTGATAGAAGGAGGACTTTTCCTGCTTTATAATTCAAGATTGAAATTGTTCCCTGGAAAACTGAAATCAAGGTGGTCAGAGCCATTCAAATTGGTAAAAATCTACCCTTATGGAGCTGTAGACTTGTTTGATGAGACCACCAACTCTACTTTCAAAGTCAATGGGCAAAGAGTGAAAATGTACTATGGAGAACACATAGTAAGAGAAAAAGTAACCACTGACCTTCAAGACCTCTAAAGCAAGGAGGAAAGTCTGGCTGAGGACTCTTAAACCAAGCGCTTCTGGGAGGCAACCCATATCCATTTTTTTATTATTAACTAACCACTAATTAATTGTTTATTGTTTTATAATCTATGTTTTGCAGGATCAAAATTTCAAGTGGAGGCACAACATGTAATGCTAGAGCAATACAATATTGCTCCAGCATTGCACCCAGCATTATGTTATAGCATTAACCTCAACACTTACTGGAGTTCCAGCGCACGTTTTAAAATTTTCAAAAAGCAGTTACTGTTGAGTTGTGTTGATCGGTCACCCTAACCCACCACGTGTCAATACGCATGCCTCCCACATTAACCTATAACAGTCACATCCATTCCCACTAATCCACCAATTCTCAATAACTCCGTCCACATTACACATTATCTCCTCTCACAAAACATCATTATCTTCTCTCTCACACTTAACACCACTTCGTAATCTCAGAAACAAAAAACAGCAAACCTCCATCATCTTCAACCTCGGCTTTAATCAACCCCGTTCTCTCATTATTCAAGCTTCCTTGGCGAAAAATCAAGCAACAAGAAAATCATCTGGTAAGGACAAAACCACTGATGCAGAAGCATCAACTCAAAGAGCTGAGACAAATCATCTGGTTGAACGATTCGAGGAGGTCACCTTCCACCATCTCCCTCGCGAAGAAAATCAGTTGGCTGACGCTTTGGCGACTTTGTCATCAATGTTCAATATCAATAACAACAAAAGTCTGACATTCATCCGAATCCAACATCGAGACCTACCGGCACATCATTGTGTGGCAATCGAAGAAGAGCCTGACAGTAAACCTTGGTATTACGATATCAAGCACTATATCACAAGCCGAGAGTATCCTCCTAGTGCCACTGAGAATGACAAGAGGACACTTAGGAGGTTATCGATGGGTTTCTTCCTAAACGGGGAGGTGCTTTACAAAAGGAACCACGACATGGTCCTCCTCAGATGTGTTGCAAAAGAAGAAGCAGAAAGAATTATGAAAGACGTCCATGAAGGCTCGTTTGGAACCCATTCTAGCGGGCACACCATGGCAAGGAAAATCCTAAGGGCTGGCTACTACTGGTTGTTAATGGAGACCGACTGCTTTAACTACGTGAGAAAATGCCACAAGTGTCAAATCTACGCTGATAATATCCATGTGCCGCCTGCTTCTTTGAATGTCCTAACAGCACCATGGCCATTCTCAATGTGGGGAATGGATGTCATTGGTCCCATCGAACCTAAGGCATCAAATGGGCATCGCTTCATTCTTGTCGCTATCGATTATTTCACCAAATGGGTCGAGGCCGCTTCTTACGCCAGTGTAACCAAATCGGTGGTTGTCAAGTTCATAAAAAGAGATTTGATCTGCCGTTATGGTCTGCCAAATAAAATCATCACAGACAATGGGACCAACCTGAACAATAAAATGATGAAAGAGTTGTGTGATGACTTTAAAGTCCAACATCATAATTCCTCCCCGTACCGCCCAAAGATGAATGGGGCAGTCGAAGCTGCAAATAAGAACATAAAGAAGATCGTGCAAAAGATGGTAGTGACCTTCAAGGACTGGCATGAAATGTTACCTTTTGCTTTGCATGGGTACCGGACCTCAGTTCGCACGTCAACAGGGGCAACCCCATTTTCACTAGTATACGGGATGGAAGCAGTTCTTCCCGTAGAAGTCGAAATACCCTCTCTGCGAGTGTTAATGGAAACCAAATTAGAAGAAGCAGAATGGGTTCAATCTCGGCTTGATCAGTTGAACCTCATAGAGGAAAAGAGAGTGGTAGCTTTGTGTCACGGGCAGTTGTATCAGCAAAGAATGAAGAAAGCCTACGATAAGAAAGTTCGACCCCGACAGTTTCAAGAAGGAGATCTCGTGTTCAAGAAAATTTTGCCTATCCAAAAGGATTCCCGTGGAAAATGGACCCCTAATTACGAAGGACCTTATGTGGTAAAGAAAGCATTCTCCGGAGGAGCCTTAATTCTCACAAAGATGGACGGTGCAGACCTCCCACTCCCAGTGAACTCAGACGCAGTTAAGAAGTACTATGCCTAAAGAAATATATGAAAAAGAGATATATGAGCAAGAATGAGCTCGCTAGGTTGAAAACCCGAAAGGGCGGCCTAGGAAAAATTAGAGCGACCCGGTGGATTGAAAACTCTAAAGAGCAGTCCAGGCAAAAATTAGGGTCAATAAGGTGGACTTGGAACAAATGCATAGGCAATCAATACCTCCGAAAGTTGGATGATGAGTGCTCAAGGTCATGCGCATGGGTGATTGGCACTGTTACCTCAAAGATACAAACAATCAAAAGATCTGCTCTTTTCTTTTCTTTCTTTCCTTTGTGGTTTAAACTCTCAATGTAATTTTTAGCCAGTGTGATCTTCTGCACACTCGGTTTTCAGTTGAATATTAAACTCTTTCTTCATTCTCTCACCTTACTATTTGCTTTGAAAATATGCTTTATGGTAGATGATATTGAATTGCGAAACATGTGCATAATCAAAAACATTACAATCATTGCGAAATTTCTAAAAATCACAAAAAGGAGATGATTTCTTATAAAAGGGCAAAAAGGACAAATGCATAATCACTTCAAGCTACGAATCACAATAACTCGCGCTTTGGCACCACTACTTTGAGGCAACCCTCATATCTCACGACGAGAGTCCTGCGAGGTGATGAGATCAGCAGAAAAGTGAAGAAAGAGCAAAAGAGCAAAAAGTCAAGAAAGAGCGAAAGAGCAAAAGTCAAGAAAGAGCAAAAGAGCAAAAAGAATAAAAAAAAAACAAAGAAGAACCAAAAACGAAAACAAAGAGAGAAAGCATCCCACATTTCATTCATCATACCACCTGATATCGATCATTGCACATGCTTACACTGCATGCACGCATACATCATCCATTGCATCCTTAAATGCGTTCAAATATAGATTAGTTGTTTATCTGTCAAAATTAGTGCATTTTTATCTTTATTTCTATTTTACTCGAGAAACCTGGAAAACCCTCCATATTTCCTAGTAAAATATAAATAAAGAGGGGCAGCTGTTATACCCTAATTTCGTCCGCTTCCTTTGTTTACTTTTTTTGCTACTCGTTTAATTTGTTCGTCTAATTTGCCATTAGTCCTTTTGGTTTAATTGGGACCGAACCTCTTATTTGGGCCTAAGTCTAGTAATCTATTTAGTTGGGCCTATACTTGCGTAATGGGGCATGCTTATGCAACTTGCATTTGTATTTAGATGATTGAGATTGTTTAGCCTTTTTGCTTAAGTTGGCCCAATTCAATCCTTTCACTTTTCTCTAATTGAATAAAAAAAAAACCATAAAAGGTTGCTGCCCATTTATATTACAAAGCTGTCCAAAAAAAAAGTACAAAAACCAATAATCCAAAAAAAACAAATTAGGGAAAATAAAAATAATACAAAAATGCAAAAAAATCAAAAATGTAAAATCAAAGGGAGAGGGGCGCAGCATGCTAGCTTTTTGCCCTAGGGCTATCCTTTTGATCCTTTTCCTCCCCCTTGTCCTTCCCCTAGCTGTCCTTGGCACCCTAAATTTGCCCCAGCTGTTGTCCTTTTGATTCCTCCCCAATAGCTGTCCTTTTGCTGACCAAAATGGAGCTGTCCTTTGAGCCCTTGACTGTCCTTTTCCCTCCTCACCCCAGCACCCTAAATTTGCCCTAATTGCTGTCCTCAGCATCAAACCAAACTGCCTATAAATATCAAACAGTAGCACACAATTAGGGCAGAGACAATCAACGAAATTGACAGAAAATAGACACAAAAATACCCCACAGAGACAAAAAATAGTCACTGAGATACAGAAAAATTCGCACACAGAGACACGCAGCAGTAATGACACAGAAATTCAGAAATCACCAAAATATTAGTGTAGAACCCTAATCAGCCTACAGACACAGAATAGTAAGCAGTAGCAGCAAGCAACCTATGAGACTATTTCTGAAGCTGGAATAAAGAATAGAAGCAGAAGCAGTAGCAGAGAAGCAGCATTCACAGCAAGTAGTAAGCAAAAGAAGTTTGTTCGGAAAGCTGAAGTAAAGGTCGATTCCATTCTTTGCTTTGCTCATTATTCTGTTTTCAAAATATATGTATTTAAACTATAGGAGCCTCGTGGAAATAGGGTAGTTTTTTTTCATGTGATTTGATAAAGCAGAAACATATGAGCAATTAGGTTTATGCTTAGGGTTTATAAAAATCACCAACAGAATGGGGTAAAAATGAGAACGAATTAGAGTTTAAAAAAAATAATAAATAGGATGCAGTAAAAAAAAAGGGGAAGTTTTACCTCCGGCCACCGTGAACGGTGGCCACCGCCGTAGCCTCGTCGTGAGCCACCGTCAGTCACCAACACTATACGCCGCCGCGAACCACAAAGCGAACCAACCCCTCCACGACGCCGTAGCCAACTCACTCCTCCCTCACAAGCACCACATCACTGTCACCCAACCACCACCGTGACCTACCACGAACCCAACCACACCATTACACCCAACCGTCAACACCGAACCACCATCGTACCTCCACCCCTCACCACCGCGAACCCCTCTCAGTCACCGTAAACCACCGCAACCCCTCAACCACCAAACGATGGCCACCCTTCCACCCCCACGAACCATCGGACCTCAATCTCCCTTCGCAACTACCACCTAACACCGACAGAACGGTACTGATAACTCATATTTATATGAGTTATTTATACTTATTCAAAGTTAAATCATGCAAGTTCTCTGGCAATAGTAGGTTGTTTCTATTAAGTTTCTGTTAGTTTATTGCTTTTTAGTTAGAAAGGGGCTAAATTACAAGTTCTAGGCATATTGGTGCCAATTGGCACCTTTGTGAGCGTTTTGATGCTTCTTGTGTTTGTGCAGTAAACTGAACGTGGCAACGTCCCTCATCACGTCTGAAGAAGGGCAGCAGAGCAAGAAAGAAATATCTTATTTTTGGCGCACAAGAAATGATGGCCAAAGATCTAGAAGTGCAGAAGATCTTCTCTCTCCTCAGCGCTGACGCGGCTGACGCACTGTAGCAGTGCGGTGTCACTTCAGGGCAGAGTCAACTCGCAAGCAAGCTTGGAAGGTGGGGAATGACATCAGCAAGCATGTGACCCTCTTTTGACCATGACTATTCTCTCTCTACAAAAGGAAAAGGGGGCATCATGCGAAAGGATCCACGAACCCATTCATCATCCACCTTCCTCCATTTTCAGAGATAGTTTTTCTAAAAGAAGTTCTGGACACAGACTTCTTCATTTTTATTTTCTCAAGCTCCAATTTTTATTTCCAGTCGCAACCATTACTGTGAAGCTCAGACGTTGTAACGTCTTTACAGCGTGCATGAAGGAAGGCCACTTAGGCGTATCTTTTGCGTTTAGTCTCCTTTTCTCTATGTACGGTACTTGGATTTTAACTCCTCTTATTTCTGTAAAGATGCTCAGCATGAGCTAAACATTTGGAGTTGGGTTGTTGTTTTGCATGTAATGAACCTTTAGTCTAATGCTATGAAGTATTGATGTTTATGCGTTTTAAATCTTTGCATGTTAATATTTCCAAACTTGTTTTGAACTGGCCACTTAAAATAAGTAGATTCATAGGTACAGACATGGTCTATGAAAAGAACTCAAAGATTTATGTGAATGAAAAGATGCACTAAAGACATTTAGGCATTTTTATCTAAGTCTAGACATAGAATGGATAATAGTTCATAGGACATTGCTGTGGGTACTTAAAATACAGGAGTAGGCCTACTTAGAACCTAGACATAGGAATTCTAGTACTTGAAGCTCTGACGTTTTGTGACTGAAAAGCACAGCTCTTTTGCACAGCGTTCAAACGTTATAACGTCTATACAACATAGCATTTGTACGTGTTAACGTGTAAACGTTATAACGTCTGACTAGAGGAGATTTACTTGCATGCAGCAATCCAACTCATACTCTTCCATATTCACAACCACTTCCTGTTTACTTGCTTTATCTACGTTCTTAGTCTTAATACCAACTTTTAGTGCCGATTTATTACTTGTTTCACCTGTGTTTTAAAGACTTGAACTTTGAAAGTAAATCAATCCTCGTGGGAACGATCTCTTACTTCTTATCCACTTTATTACCTGTACGACGTGTATACTTGCACTAATATTGCGACTATAAAACACACGACCGCAACAAGTTTTTGGCGCCGTTGCCGGGGATTGAATTTAACTTTTATTGCTCAACAAGAATTAAAACACTAGGTGAAAGAATTCTGCTGTGTTGTTTGTTGTTTCTGTGAGTGAACAGGTAAACGTTACAGCGTATGCTTAGTTCCAGTTCAAGCTCTAGTTCAACTGAACCAGGGAGTGGATCTAAACCAGAATTCTATCCAGAACCTGAAAGAACCTTCAGGCGACTAAGGAGACAACAAAGGTTAAGAAGGCAGCAACAACACCAGCAATTTCAGCCCCCAATCATGTCTGAACATGGTACTGGTGGTAGAAGCTCTAGAGGTGGACGTACTCCAAGAGGTGGAAGGCACTCTGATGTTGGAGGTAGAGAACGTGGTCGTGGACCACAGACTCATACAGAGACATATGTTGATGATGAACACTGGCAGAGACAGCAACTCATCAATGCAGGGCCACAAGACATGGTCAATGACAGAGACAGGCCTATGCGTGATTATGCCGTGTTCAATCCTGCCCATTTACAAACAGGCATTGCAAGACCACCCATTCATACTGGTCACTTTGAATTCAAGCCAATGATGTTCCAAATGTTGCAGACTGTAGGGCAATTTGGGGGTTTCCCTCAAGAAGATCCCTATGCACATCTAAGGCAATTTTTGGATGTGTGTAGCAACTTTGTCATCCCTGGAGTCTCAGAAGATGCCTTCCGATTGAAGCTATTTCCATATTCTCTCAAGGATAAGGCCAAGAATTGGTTGAACTCCTTAGAACCAAATTCAATTCACACCTGGGACGAGCTAGCTGAGAAATTTCTAGGAAAATACTTCCCTCCCAACAAAAATGCCAAGTTAAGAAATGACATCACTTCCTTCAAACAAAGGGAAGGGGAATAATTGTTTGAGGCTTGGGAAAGATGGAAGGAATTACTGAGAATGTGCCCACACCATGGTATACCCGTGGTTATTCAAATGGAGACTTTCTATAATGGTTTAGATCAGCCTACCAGGATTATACTTGATGCTTCATCCGGTGGTGTCATATTGAACATGTCTTTCTCTGAGGCATGCAGGCTTTTTGAAGACATAGCCACTCATAATGCCCATTGGCCTTCTGAAAGATTCACTCCCGGAAAGAAGGCTGGTGTCCATGAGATAAGTGAAGTAACTGCTCTTTCTGCTCAGGTTGCTTCCCTGACCAACATGATTAAAAACTTGAGTACTCCAAACGTGGCAACGTCTGAAAGACAGACTGCTGCAGCAGTTGAACCAACACCATCTGGGGGAGTAGTGTGTGTCTATTGTGAAGGAGGGCATATCTACGAAGTGTCCCCATAACCCTCAGTCTGTAAACTTTGTATCCCATAACAAAGGTAACAGTCCTTTCTCCAACTCTTACAATTCAAATTGGAGAAATCACCCAAATTTTGGTTGGAAGAACAACAATTCTTTGAATGCTAGCGATACTGCTCCTGCAATACCCCCAGGATTTCCCCCTCAACAACAGAAGCAGTATACGCAGAATAACAACAACAGCAATTTGGAAGCCTTGATGAAGACTTTCATAAGCGATTGTAGGGCAACCTTACAGACCCATGAGTCTTCAATCAAAACCTTGGAGAACCAAATTGGGCAGATAGCCTCAGCTCTCACTCAAAAACAGAATGGATCTCTTCCATCCACAACTGAAACACCATCTTCATCTAAGTCAACTGGTAAAGAGGTGGTGAATGCACAGGTAAATGCTATCTCTTTAAGAAGTGGAACTGAGTATCCTGACCCATCTATGTCTAAGGAACCCGAGGTGCCAGAAGAGGAAAAGGAGAAAAACAGAAGTGGAGAAAAAGAGAAGATTATTCCAGATACTGTGCTGTCTAAACCAGACGTTACAACGTCTAGTTCTGAACCAGGAATCAAGATTGTTCCTAAGATTGTACCTGAATATCCTCCTCCACCCTACCCTCAAAGACTAAAAAAAGCTCATGAAGACAAGCAATTCAGCAAGTTCATGGAGATGCTCAAACAGCTACACATAAACCTTCCTTTGGTTGAAGCTCTACAACAGATGCCAAACTATGCCAAGTTCCTAAAGGATATCATCACCAAAAGAAGAAGGCTAGGGGAGTTTGAAACTATTGCTTTAACTGAAGAATGTAGCTTAATTATGCAGAATAAACTCCCTAGAAAACTGAAGGATCCTGGCAGTTTTACTATACCATGCTCCATTGGAGATTTTTACCTTGGCAAAGCTTTATGCGACTTGGGGGCAAGTATTAACTTGATGCCCAAGTCCATTTATGAAAAACTTGGTATAGGAACTGCCAGACCGACTTCTTTAAGTCTTACCTTAGCTAATAAAAGTAGAGTTTATCCAGAGGGCATATTAGAAGATGTTTTGATTAAAGTTGACAAATTTGTTTTTCCAGTGGACTTTGTTATTTTAGACTTCGATGCAGATAAGGAAGTTCCTATCATCTTGGGGCGACCATTTCTAGCCACTCGAAGGACACTCATTGATGTGCAAAAAGGAGAATTAATCATGAGGGTCAATGACCAAGAAGTCAAGTTCAACGTCCTCAACGCACTCAAGTATCCAGAACCTAACACAGAGGAATGTTCCTTTGTGGTTGCCCTTGACCATGTGGTTCAAAAACAATTCAATAAAGATAATGACCACCTGGAGAAGATTCTGGGCAATGATGAGATTCAAGAGTTGTTAACAGAAGAAGCTGCTCCGTCAAACGTTACAACGTCAACTACAGACGTTGTCACGTCTGACTCCCCTGTACCCAAGGCGTGGACAAAGAAGTATGAATCTTTGGGGCAAGAAGACTCCAATCTCAAGAAGATAGTTCCTTCCATTGAAGAGCCACCCAAGCTGGAACTAAAGGTGTTACCTGATCACCTGAAGTATGCCTTTCTAGGGGAAAATGATTCTTTACCTGTAATCATTTCTTCTAATCTCTCACAAAAGCAGGAAAGTGATCTCATTAGCACCTTGAAAAGACACAAGAAAGCCATTGGTTGGCAAATGGCAGATATCAAGGGTATCAGTCCCACAATCTGTATGCACAGAATTGTCTTAGAAGAGAATGCAAAGAACAGCATTGAAGGACAAAGGCGATTGAACCCGATAATGAAAGAGGTGGTCAAGAAGGAAATCATCAAATGGTTAGACGCAGGAATCATCTACCCAATCAGTGACAGCTCATGGGTGAGCCCAGTTCAATGTGTACCAAAGAAGGGTGGAGTTACTGTGGTGACCAATGACAAAAATGAACTGATTCCAACAAGGACAGTGACTGGATGGAGGATATGTATGGACTACAGGAAGCTGAACAAAGCAACCAAGAAGGACCATTTTCCTCTGCCATTTATTGACCAGATGTTGGATAGACTTGCAGGCAAAGAATTCTACTGTTTCCTTGATGGTTACTCAGGATATAACCAGATAGCTATTGTGCCTGAGGACCAAGAGAAGACCACATTCACTTGTCCGTATGGTACCTTTGCCTTCAGAAGGATGCCATTTGGGCTGTGTAATGCTCCTGCAACATTCCAGAGGTGTATGATGGCTTTATTCTCAGATTTTATTGAAAAATCCATGGAAGTTTTCATGGATGACTTTTCAGTCTATGGAGACTCATACAAGGCATGCTTGGATAACTTAGAAGGAGTTTTAATAAGATGTGAAGAGACCAACTTAGTACTCAACTGGGAGAAATGCCACTTTATGGTTCAAGAGGGAATTGTTTTGGGGCATAAGATTTCAAAGAAAGGGTTGGAGGTTGATAAAGCAAAAATTGATGTTATTGACAAATTACCTCCACCTACCACTATCAAAGGTATTAGAAGTTTCTTAGGGCATGCTGGTTTTTACAGAAGGTTTATCAAGGATTTCTCAAAAATTTCCAAACCTTTGTGTCTGCTGCTGCAACGTGATAACGTCTTCAACTTTGATGAGCAATGTCATGAAGCCTTCCAGAAATTGAAGACTGCCCTTGTAACAGCTCCTGTGATAGTCACTCCTGACTGGTCCAAACCATTTGAATTAATGTGTGATGCGAGTGACTACGCTGTGGGGGATGTATTGGGTCAAAGGTATGGCAAAATTTTTCACTCTATCTATTATGCTAGTAAAACCTTAGATGATGCCCAATTAAATTATACTGTAACTGAGAAAGAGTTACTGGCTGTTGTATTTGCTTTTGACAAATTTCGATCATACTTGGTGGGTGCAAAAGTTATTGTTTTTACTGATCACTCAGCCATCAAGTATTTGATTGCTAAAAAAGATGCAAAGCCACGACTCATCAGATGGGTTCTCTTCCTCCAAGAATTTGACTTGGAAATTCATGATAAAAATGGGGTGGAGAACCAAGTTGCTGATCATCTTTCTAGGCTAGAGAATGTTGATGCAGGTACAGGTGCAGAAGAGATAAAAGAAAATTTCCCTGATGAAAAGCTGCTGACAGTAGCCACAGTAGCTGAAGACGTTACCACGTCTATGGCAATTTCTTCAAACGTTATAACGTCTGATGCTACTGCACCCTGGTATGCTGATATAGTCAACTTCCTAGTCAGCAAGATTGTGCCTGTGGATTTCAACCATCAGCAAAGAAAAAAGTTCTTCCACACCGTGAAGCACTATTTTTGGGATGAGCCCTATCTGTATAAGATGTGTCAAGATCAGTTGCTTAGGAGATGCCTTGCTGAAAAAGAACAACTTCATGTGTTACAACAATGTCATGCATCACCTTATGGAAGACATTTTGGAGGAACCAGAACTGCAGCAAAGGTGCTACAGTCAGGATATTATTGGCCAACACTCTTCAAAGATGCTCATGAATTAGTGAAAAGCTGTGATAAATGCCAAAGAACTGGAAACATCTCCAAGAAACAAGAAATGCCATTGACAAATATCCTTGAAGTAGAGCTGTTTGATGTATGGGGAATGGACTTCATGGGGCCATTTCCTATGTCTCATGGAAACTTATACATTTTGGTAGCTGTGGATTATGTATCAAAATGGGTGGAAGCCATTACATTGCCCAATAATGAAGCCAAATCAGTCAGCAAATTCCTTAAGCAAAACATCTTCACAAGGTTTGGTACTCCAAGAGCTATAATCAGTGATGAAGGCTCTCACTTCTGTAACAAGCTAATTGAGAATTTATTGGCTAAATACGGAGTGAAGCACAAGATTGCTACAGCTTATCACCCACAAACAAGTGGTCAAGCAGAAATTTCCAACAGAGAAATTAAAAGAATACTTGAGAAGATGGTTGGTCCAAACAGGAAAGATTGGTCCCTGCACCTTGATGATGCATTGTGGGCGTACAGGACAGCATTCAAGACACCACTTGGCATGTCACCATACAAGCTAGTCTTCGGAAAAGCTTGTCATCTACCTATTGAACTCCAACATAAAGCTCACTGGGCACTGAAGCAACTGAACTTAGATCATTCAAAGGCTGGAAAAGCAAGACTCCTTCAACTAAATGAGCTAGATGAATTCATGCACACTGCCTATGAGAATTCAGCAATGTATAAGGAGAAAACCAAGAAGTGGCACGATCAGAAAATTCAAAGAAGGGAGCTAGTAGAGGGACAACCAGTTTTGCTGTTTAATTCAAGGTTAAAGTTGTTCCCTGGGAAGCTAAAATCAAGATGGTCAGGACCTTTCAAGCTGGTAAAAGTCTATCCTCATGGTGCTGTGGACCTGTTTGATGAGAAAACTAATTCCATTTTCAAAGTCAATGGCCAAAGAGTGAAGCATTACCATGGAGAACATGTGGTTAGGGACAAGACCACAGTGGCTCTCAACAACCCCTGAATTCAAAAGGGAATAGTCTGGCTGAAGACTCTTAAAGCAAGCGCTCCTGGGAGGCAACCCAATGGTTTTAACTAACCAGCAATTTTGTGTCTTTAAATTTTTGTTGTGTGCAGGAATGGGAGCTGAAGTATGGTAAACGTTATAACGTCTTTGCGTGTCTAGGATGTTGTCACGTTTGCTGCCTGGGTAAAGTTTTAAATGAAAAAAAAAAAAAGAGAAAAGAAAATGAGTCAAGCAGTTTTCAAATGAAAAATTTTTAAATGAAAATATTTTTCAAGGACGTGACTGCCAAAGTGACCATGACGTCACTTCCAACGGTTACCCCTTTTTCCCAAGCCCACGCCACCACCTACTTCTCAACTTCCCATAAAACCTCCCCAATAAACACTCACCAGTTACAATCATCAAAACCACCTTCAGACACTTTCAGAAACCGCAATCTTATCCCTTCCCCCAAATCTCAAATCTCAAATCCCCCACTCTCCAGAAAACTCATTCAATCACCATGACAAAAACCAAGCAAGCTGCAGTAAAATCATCTGGTAAAGGAAAGAATGTTAACCCAAGTTCTTCCTCTGTTCCAATTCCAGAAATCCCCATTCCTTCAAAGAAGAAAGCTTTGCTACCAGAAAGGGGCTTCAGCTTGGAAAACCCAAATCCTGATTTTCTCGCAACAGTGGCAGCATTAGGATGGCAGAAATTTGTAGTTCACAGAAAGGAATACATTGCAACTCTGGTGCATGACTTCTACAAAGGAATCGTTGAAAGAACCGATGGAGAACTTTCAAGCACCTCCATCGTTCGCGGTGAAGAAGTCAAATTTGGTGTAAGAGTCATAAATGACTACTTTGGGCTGGGTTACTATGGCAAGGCAGTTGAGGTAAAACAAAAGACTTACGGAGTGGCAGAGATGACTGAAATCAAAGAAAGGATATGTGTTGAAGGAGCTGTTTGGGAGCGAAGAGGCGACCATGGGAATGAATTCAAAATTTTGAAAAGATACCTTTGTGATGAGGCCAGTGCTTGGTTTCATTTCATTAGGCACTGCTTGATACCCACTTCTCACACTCTCTGGGTTGATAAGGAGAGGCTGATTGCTATTGATGCGATTATGTCAAGAGATAAGATTGAGGTGGGAAAGCTCATCAACAGGGAGATAAACAAATGGCAGAACAGGAAGGATGGATACCTATACTTCCCTTGTTTAATCACTGATCTCTGCATGGAGGCTGGAGTGGAGATTGAAGCATCTGAGCTAAGAGAGGAACCCCAGGGGGCATTCTCTACAAAGTTCAAAGCTAGGCAGAGAGCTGCAGATGCTACCACGTCAGTTGATGCACAGACGTTACATCGTCTGGTGGACCAGCAAAACAGCCTAGCTAAATTTGTCAAGGAGCAGTTTGAGTGGCAAAAGAAGGTGAATGCACAGACAACAAAAGGCAAGATGGTGATTGAAGAACCAGTACTTCCAGATTGGATGCAAGGGGAAGATGAAGACAATATACCCCTATCAACAATGAACCTCAGGGCAGTGAAGAAGGAAAAAGTTAAGAAAACAAGAAAACCACCCACAAAAAGAAAGAGCCCAGCAAAGAAAAAACAGAAGAAGGTAAGTAGTGAGGAAGAAGAGCTCAAATCAGCTGATATGGATAGCATCAGTGAGAGTGATGCAGAGGAATCAAAGAAGGTGAGTAGGGAAGTCCTAAGTGATGATGAGGAAACACATTCAGAAGAGAAAGGAAGCTCCAGTGATAAGACTGATATTGAGGCTGACTCTCCACCTACCCAAACACTCAAAGAACCAACCCAGCCCACACCTCCATCACCAAAAGCCAAACAACCCCAACCCTCAGCTAAAGAACAATCCACCCATGACCAAAACATCCCCAAAACACCACAATCTGAACCTCAAGATCAACCCATTTCAAAACCAACCCCCACTAAACCTGAACCAACTAAAGAGCCATCACAACCATCCATTCCAGAAGTAACAAGTGCAGATGTGGCAACGTCTGAACCTACTGCTGTTGAAAGTAACCCAGACCCACAACTCATTCCCCCACCCAAAAAGCAAAGATTCAAGACTGTACCCACCCAGAGTCCATTTGGGAAGAAGAAAAGGCGTGAATCAGCTGCTGCAAGTGAAGAAACAAGACATGGTGAAGAAGAAGAACAACTAGCTGATGCTCCTGCAACCAAAAGGCAAAAGTTGCAGGTAAGAAAGAAATCTGAAGCTGCTAAAGACAAGCCAGCAACAGCTACCAGTGCAGCATTTGTTGCTGCTAGTGGTTCAGAGAATGCTCCTGCTGTTGTTGCTGAAAAAGCTGCAGACGTTACAACATCTCAAGAGCCAGAGGTTGAAAAAGCCCAGGGGGACCCCAAAGAGCAGCAGCAGATTAATCCTGCAGAGCTAGAAAAGCAGAAAGCATGGGAGGAAGCAAAGAAAAGAGTTGCTGAGAGCAGTGCAAAGATGCCCCAAGAAACTGAAGTCTCAGCTGATGCTGGTGATGGTGAAGGAGAGAAGAAGAAGAAGGAAAAGAAAAAGAAGACTGTGCAAGCAAGCATCCCAGCCAGACAGAGTGGAAGGCTCAAGTCTGGTGCTCTGAACAAGTAAGTTAGCCCTCTTTTTAGCAGTAGTATAATTATAGTTTGTAATTTCAGTACGAATAAATAGCTGTCCAGACGTTACAACGTCTAGAGAGTTAGTAGTCAGTAGTTTGTTTTGTTTCTGTTGTGTGTGAATGTTCCTCTCCCGAGCGTTGGGAGAAAAAGAAAACAGCGCCGCCGCTGGAGGGGGGGGGGGGGCTCCCTCCCCGGTTTCTTCCCCTCTCCTCTCAGTGCTCCTTCTCCTCTGATCTGCGCTTCTTTTGGATCCGTTGAATATGTTGTTAAGCGATTTGGATCTCTTCGCGATCTGGATCTGGAGAAGTTCTTGCGCCGTCGCCGTTTCGTGTTCGACTTCGGTTGTTCCGGTGGCTGTAAATTAATAAAAATGGGTTGGGCGCTGCTTGGGTTGGAACCGCCGTTGGGGGCTCCCTTTCATCGGATCTGATCTCCTCTGTGACGTCCACGGCCTCTCCCCCGAGGCGTTGCTGGTCGGATCTCCCTGTTGGTGGATCTGCGCGCTTTTGGAGGTACTATGGAGTGCTTCTGTTCGCGGTGGTTTGTGGCTCTGTTCGCGCAGGGGTTGTTTCGGATGCGGTGTTTTTGCAGTGTTTCGCAGTGGTTCACGGTGGTTTGTCTGATGTTCGCAATGGTGGCTGTCGTTTCGGACTTTGGACCGCAGTCACGTCTCCTCTCCGTTTGTCGTGGGCACTTCTCCCTGTCGCTCGCGGTTTTGCTTGATTGTGCCACGGTGTTGGCCGGGGGCGCAAGGCTGCGGTGGTGGTTGGTGGCTCGGCTACCTCGATCAAGCTAGGTGTTGTCGCGGTGTTGGCCGGTAGCACGACTTCGCGATGGTGGTTGGAGTCACGGCGCCGGATGTCTGGGGGTGTGCTGTTGGTGGGTGCTGATTCGATAGTTTGTACCTTGTCGGACGCCAGATTGCAGTTTGCAGATCGCCGGGCTCCTCCCCCTTTGCCTTCTGCTTCTTTGCCCCCTCCCAATCGTCTCCGGGCCTCCACCTCTAACCTGGATACTTTGTGATGTGCTTAATGTGAGGATAGCGAGGTGATGCAGGCTGTTGTGGTTTGGAGTGTGAGTTCAGGAGGTGGTGGGTGGAGGTTGTGTGGGGACTCTCAGGTGTTGCCCTGCCTCCTTTCGGGTTTTCTGTTCGCCTTAGAATTTCTTCCATTAGAGTTCTATGGTTGTTTATTTTAGAGGCCTTGTTGGGCATTCTATTATTGTCCTTATTACCAAGGGTTTTGGTCTAGTCCCCCCTTGTGCTTTTTATATCTCTCTTTATTTTATTAATAAATTCGGGCTGACTGCCTGTTTGACTAAAAAAAAAAAAAGAATGTTCCTCTCCCATTTTTCAAAATCACTGAGCAGTAGGGACACTGCTCATCTTTCTGTTTGGGGGGGGGGGAGGATCATTTTTATGTTTTGTACATGCATAAAATCAAATGCAAAATCAGTTTACTTCCCTACTCTAGTAATCATCAAAAATGTTTCTCTTTGGGCTAAATCTAGGAATGACCATGTGTGAATTTGTGTGAATAGCTGATGCATGCTTAGATGAATAGAATTGATTACTGCTTCCACACAAACTCTGTTTTGAGGAAAACCTAGTTAGCTAGGGACTATGTGATGCAAAAGCTAGTTTTGGTTGACTATGGTGATGGTAAAACTTGATTAAAAACTTAGAATAGCAGTAGAAACTAAGTTTGGGGGTATATCAGGTTGTGCTAAGGCTGGGTGCAAAGACTGTAGGATGATTAGTGCTTGTGTAGTGTGAGTGCAACATTGTAACGTCTACCCGTAACGTTATAACGTATGCCGTGTGTGTTTTCGTGTTGTGTTATGAAACGTTGTAGCGTCTCACCTATAAACGTTATAACGTCTACTCCAAAAAGACCAAAAAGAGTGTGTTGTTTCAAATAAGTGGAAAAATCCACATGTCCTCTGTGTTGGCTGCAATTTCCCGAAACAAATACTGGGTACCCCAAATATCTCAATCCTAAATTGTCAAATCCAAAGGATCAAAAAGGAGAAAATCACAAAAACTCCAAACCAAAAGTAAAGTGAATCAAATGAAGGTTGCTCAGTAATGAGGGGTTGCAGTCGTCTGTGTGTTTTGTGTTGTGTGAGTCAGAAAAGTAGTTGCACTAATCTAGTCCTAGCACCCAAGTTAAGACCATTTGTCGTGCTTTAAAATAACCCTCATGTCTTATGTGGAAATGTTAGCCTACTCTCTGTTTTGAAAGATGTTATACTCTCACCATATGGAAACCACTCTTTCATAGGCTAGGGTAGCTTCTGAACCTAGCTAGGAATAGAATTGATACAGAGATCACACACTCACTTTGGGCAGTAATGAATCTAGAATGTAATTGTGCATTGGTGCGTGAGTGTGTAGTGTAAGTCTGAAGGAATTAGCCCCTTGAGGATAATTTTTGATCAAATGGATGAACAGGGTATAAACTGCTGGTGTATTTAATTTCTTGCATCTTTTCACATGTTGTATTTCAATTGCTTGAGGACAAGCAATGGTTTAAGTTTGGGGGTGTGATAACTCATATTTATATGAGTTATTTATACTTATTCAAAGTTAAATCATGCAAGTTCTCTGGCAATAGTAGGTTGTTTCTATTAAGTTTCTGTTAGTTTATTTCTTTTTAGTTAGAAAGGGGCTAAATTACAAGTTCTAGGCATATTGGTGCCAATTGGCACCTTTGTGAGCGTTTTGATGCTTCTTGTGTTTGTGCAGTAAACTGAACGTGGCAACGTCCCTCATCACGTCTGAAGAAGGGCAGCAGAGCAAGAAAGAAATATCTTATTTTTGGCGCACAAGAAATGATGGCCAAAGATCTAGAAGTGCAGAAGATCTTCTCTCTCCTCAGCGCTGACGCGGCTGACGCACTGTAGCAGTGCGGTGTCACTTCAGGGCAGAGTCAACTCGCAAGCAAGCTTGGAAGGTGGGGAATGACATCAGCAAGCATGTGACCCTCTTTTGACCATGACTATTCTCTCTCTACAAAAGGAAAAGGGGGCATCATGCGAAAGGATCCACGAACCCATTCATCATCCACCTTCCTCCATTTTCAGAGATAGTTTTTCTAAAAGAAGTTCTGGACACAGACTTCTTCATTTTTATTTTCTCAAGCTCCAATTTTTATTTCCAGTCGCAACCATTACTGTGAAGCTCAGACGTTGTAACGTCTTTACAGCGTGCATGAAGGAAGGCCACTTAGGCGTATCTTTTGCGTTTAGTCTCATTTTCTCTATGTACGGTACTTGGATTTTAACTCCTCTTATTTCTGTAAAGATGCTCAGCATGAGCTAAACATTTGGAGTTGGGTTGTTGTTTTGCATGTAATGAACCTTTAGTCTAATGCTATGAAGTATTGATGTTTATGCGTTTTAAATCTTTGCATGTTAATATTTCCAAACTTGTTTTGAACTGGCCACTTAAAATAAGTAGATTCATAGGTACAGACATGGTCTATGAAAAGAACTCAAAGATTTATGTGAATGAAAAGATGCACTAAAGACATTTAGGCATTTTTATCTAAGTCTAGACATAGAATGGATAATAGTTCATAGGACATTGCTGTGGGTACTTAAAATACAGGAGTAGGCCTACTTAGAACCTAGACATAGGAATTCTAGTACTTGAAGCTCTGACGTTTTGTGACTGAAAAGCACAGCTCTTTTGCACAGCGTTCAAACGTTATAACGTCTATACAACATAGCATTTGTACGTGTTAACGTGTAAACGTTATAACGTCTGACTAGAGGAGATTTACTTGCATGCAGCAATCCAACTCATACTCTTCCATATTCACAACCACTTCCTGTTTACTTGCTTTATCTACGTTCTTAGTCTTAATACCAACTTTTAGTGCCGATTTATTACTTGTTTCACCTGTGTTTTAAAGACTTGAACTTTGAAAGTAAATCAATCCTCGTGGGAACGATCTCTTACTTCTTATCCACTTTATTACTTGTACGACGTGTATACTTGCACTAATATTGCGACTATAAAACACACGACCGCAACAGGTACCACCATCGCCGAACCAACGCGACACCATACAACACCAACCCACCACCCCGTGGCTTAAGGCGATGAGCAGAGAGGAGAGAGCACCACAGTTTTGGTGAGAAAGGCACCGATCGGTGAAGAGGAGAGAGAAAAAAGGCGAGCTTAGGTTAGAGAGGGAGGAGAGGCGATTCGGCTGGGAGGCGAAGGGAGCGGAGGTTAGGTTTGAGAAGCTGAGCTTTGGTGAGGAGAGAGGAGCGGCGCCGTGGAGGAGAAGGAGGAAGATTAGGGTTAGAGGAAGTAAGAGGTGCCGCGGCGCAGTGAGAGAGGAGAGATTAGGTTTTGAAAAATTAGGGTTTTGGTTCCAATTAAGCTTTTATAGTGGTTTATATTTACTTCGCGCACCCCCTCTGTTGCGGCGTGAAACCTCCCCAGGAGCCCAGGTTTCATGGGCCGTTGAACCCTGTAGCGACCGAAAAATCTGGAGGAGGGATTCTTCGTCGTTTTTGAACAATGGAGTCGCCATCAATATTTATTTTTAGGAAAACATTGAAAAAACCTTTGTTTTTGGGTTCGGGGGTCGATTAAGTGCGGGAAAGGTACTAGCACCCCACAACATCCTAAAAAGGTTACCTTTTAATTTAATGTGTAGAAAAAGTTAGTTTTAAAAGAAGATACTTTATTTACCCATTTTGATTGTTTGCGAAAATCGGAAAGGAAGACTTAATAAAAATTTTAGTTTTTTGCGCTCGACAGGGGTGGGCCCCTGCTCCTACGTATCTCCGGGTGCAATGGAGAAATCAAAGCTACGTAGTTCTTGGGTAGAAAATATTTGTGTGTTGGTATTTTTTAATTATTGAAAAGCTTGCGAAAACTAGAGGCCGTTCTTGGTGACCAAACAGATAAATCCAGAGTGGTCACCGCTAATGGCTTATTCGAAAAAGAGGATGTTTACAGCGTTCAAACGAGCGGGGCCCAGAGTGACCGTTGTAAGTACCCGGTTTGTGATCGAGTGTTTGTTCGCTTGAAAATACTTACTGGGAAGTGTGATTTGAAAAAGGAGTTGAGATTACGTTTGTATTTTATTAACTGAAAATTGGAGTTTAGGCGGGTGTTTGCGATAATCAAACGAGTAACCTCAGAGTGATTATCGCTACTAATCCGCTGTGAGAAAATGAAGGTTAGTCCTAACGGTCAAACAAGCTAGGCTCGGAGTGACCATTAGTAACAACCTATTTTTTTGTGTGAGTATGGTTGTTTGAAATAAAGAAAAATGATTTGAAAGCATTATGGTGTAAATAAAAGCGGAATGAGGTATAATTAAAAAAGGTGGGTGCAATTAACAGGGGTGTTGTATTAAATGGAAGTGGGTGATGGGCTTAGTAGCAGCCCAAAACTAAGTATTTGTTTTTTTTTTGGGAACCCTGCGCGAAAATTGAGCTGAAAGCGGGGAGTACTGCATTACTAAAATGTGGGGGGTGCGAATAGCGATTTGACGCTAAAAACGATTATGTGACTTTTTCTTCTTTACCATTTCATTAGCTCACCCTAAAACATATAATTCTAAAGCGCTCCCTGTAACATCCCCTAATTAGCTAATTAGATTTAATTAAATTAGCACGAGGTTAAGTTGATTTGTTGCATTAATTATGTGATATAGAAACTATAATAATGCCTAGTTAGAATTATGGTGTTAAGTTAATAGAATTTGGCTAAATCATTAGAGTAGACCATGTCATGGTATGAGAAGTGAACTAATTGCTGAGGGGTATTTTGGTCTTTGCAACCTTTTAGCTTGTGATACCCAGCTGAACACCACAACACACCTCATTTTTAGTTTCAGCAAAAGAAAGAAAGAATAGAGAGAAAGGGAGCTTGAGAGAGAGGGAGAGAACTCGAAGAGGGGAAGGAAGAAGAGTGGGAACCAAAAGTTTGATGCATGTCATGTTTCTCTCCACTATTAAACTCAGTTTCTTATTCTCCATCCATTGATACCACTGTTGCAACCTATCTCCTTCTCCTTCTCAATCCACCATTTTTTTTGATCCTCAAAGCTTCATAGAGCCAAAAATGGAGTGTTGATGCTCCAAATAGTTTGCATGTCCTTGCTAGAGCCCATTATTCAGTACCAAGACTCATTCTCTTGCCACAATTGCTGTTGAAGTTGTTTGGGTAGCTAGGATTCGAAATCAACTGCTGTCCAAGCAATTTGGAGTGGTTGAGTTCGTTGTTGGAGCGAGTTCGAAGAGAGTTCGTGGTTTTGGAGCAGTTGAGTTCTCGGAGTTCCGGTGTTGCGTGATTTTCATCACGATAGGTGAGTTCTATAACTCGCTTAGGGAATGTGTTTATGTTTCTGAATCTTCTTTTCGAAAACCATGGTCATGCATTTGTGTTGTCGAAAGGAAACTCATTTAAAAACCGTTTTCTCAAAGAAGAGTGTGAATTTAATTATGAATTGTTGATTGTTTGAGATGGCCATAATATATTGTTTTAATGTATGTTGAGTTTGGGTTACGATCGGAACGGATTTTGGAATCGGAATGGGATGGAATAACGCATGAAAAACCTGTTTTCTGGAAACTGATGGAGACACACGGATCGTGTGCCTCTGGGCACGGGTCGTGCGCCTCCCTCTGATGCGACAGGAACTGGATTTTCAAAACACGCACGGATCGTGCGCCTAGTCGCACGGGTCGTGCGTAAGTCTCTGAAACTTTCTGTAAATTTTGTGGATAACGCACGGATCGTGCGCTTAGTCGCACGGGTCGTGCGTATCTTCCTGGAAATTTTCTACAAACTGTTCAAAAACGCACGGGTCGTGCGCCTACACGCACGGGTCGCGTGAGACTTTCTGACCTTCAATTTCAAAGTACATTTTTATCCCTTCCAAATGATTCCAATCCTCTTCTAATCCATTCCCCAAGGTTCCACAACAATGAATAAAATGGAAAACCGCACTTAGAGAATGCGAGAGTGCATACGTCAAGAATGATAATAATACACGGTATTTGACTGATATTATACACTATAATTGACTGAGATGGTACATGGTACTTGACTGAAATGACTAACAACCCATTGCGGGTACACAGACTGAAAATGTATAATAAATACAAGAGGAAAAAGGGTGACGACCCTAAGAGGTTAGCATACTAGGGGAGGGGAAGTCATGAGCCCCAAAACCTAGACTCAAGAATGTTTCCCCCACTAGAAATAGCGGGATGGGTTCACCAAAGTCAAGAGATGCCTATAAAATAGGTAGACTGAGGTGTTATGCTAAAAACATGGAACAAAAGATTGTATGCTGCATGTGTCGCTTACGAGGGCCATGAGCATAGAGGATACAGGAACTTAATGTATTCCCACGTGGTTGCTTTTTAGGACCACGAGTTCAAAACAAGGCATAATGAACCGCTAGAGTTAGTAAGGGGTCTCGATAGGACTCACTGAGAAAATGTTTATCTCACCCTTCATATTTGTGGTTTTTACAGAGAAACAGGGGAAAGCAAAGGCGATAAAGCATGGTTAGCTGGTGTGACTCTTGGAGTCATTGAAGACCTAGTTTAATGTTTTAGACCTTTGTTCCGTTTATTGTTTCTATGTTCCGATTGTATGACTTTCGTTGTTAAGTTGTAAAATCGTTTCCGCTACTTTATGTTTTGAGTATTGAACACCAGGATTATGTACAAGTCTTAAGTCTTGGAACTTAAGCACTTTTCGGAAAGTTTATGAGGTTCAGAGAACCAGTTGTTATGTATCATCGAAAGTTTTAGTTGTGTTCAATATTTCAATAACAGGAAGTTACTCTGATGTATGCCATTTAGTGCATTTCGGTGATTCTATATGTTAGAATTTATCGGGGTGTTACATTATGGTATCAGAGCAGTTCGACCTAGTCGGGCTTAGACAGTTAGGGTGGTTTTGTCCCTCGAGTAACTCTGCTATCTTGCTTCTTATGATACTAAGAGACATTGAGACTGATCAACTTAATACTTGGTGTATCATTTGCAGAATTATGGCAGGAGGATCGAGGAATAACCCACCGATTGATCCGCATTCTGCATGGATGCAGAACGTGATCGAGAGACAGCAGAAGATGATGGAAGATATGTTACAGATGCAACAGAATGCTCAAGCTCAGCCCCAGCAAGTCCCCGAGCCTCAAGTTGACCCAAGGAGGGTTTTCTCTGAATTCCTGAAAATGAAGCCGTCCGAGTTCAGAGGAGGACCGGATGTCATGGAAGCCCAGCATTGGCTAGATGATATAGAGAAGATTTTCGTAGCTATTCAAGTCACTGATGATGACAAGCTGAGATTGGCAACTCATATGCTGAAAGGTGAAGCTAACAACTGGTGGACTAATACCAAAGCCATGATGGTAACTATGGATACTCCCCAGACTTGGGAACATTTCAAGCAGGTATTTTTAGAGCAGTTCTTTCCGACAGCCATGAGGTTCGACAAGGAGAACGAATTTCTGACTCTCACTCAAGGAAGTTCAACTGTGGGTCAGTACGCGGCTAAGTTTGAAGAGTCATATCAATTCTTCGGTTTGGCCGGGTATGCTCCCAATGACAAGTGGAAAACCGAAAGGTTCAAGTATGGGCTAAGGGAAGACATTGCTCAGAGTTTGAGTTCTTTCGCTTATACTAACTATGCTGCCATGGTTCAACAAGCACACATAGCTGAGAGTGACTTGAAGAAGTTATATGCAAGCAGGAAAGTATTCCATCAGAATAAGAAGAATGTTGGATCATCCAACCATCAGACGGGTCCCAGGCACAACTCCAACAAAGGGAAACAGGTTCAGTCGTCGAACTCCTCAAGGTTCAGTACGTGTTCCAACTGTGGAAAGTATCATCAAGGTAAATGCCAGATGGGATCCAACCAGTGTTATTTCTGCAAGAAAGACGGTCATTTTGCACGAGACTGCCCAGAGAAGGAGAAGAGTCAAGGAAGTAACCCTGCTACTACTACAACTCATGGAAGAGTTTACACCATGGACGCCCAGAAGGTCACACCGTCAGATAATCTACTAAGGGGTATGGGATCTCTTTTTAATAACTCCGTTAGTATTTTATATGATTCGGGTGCGACCCATTGTTTTATATCTAAAGTTTGTGCCGAACGGTTGGGATTGGATTTAACTCCTTTGCCTCAACCAATCTCCATTAAGACTGCTGCTGAAGGTAGTGTTCAGACCCAAGCGATATGTGAAAATTGTCTTCTATCCATTGGAGACAGGAATTTTGTAGTAGACTTCATTTGTTTATCAATGAAGGGCATGGACGTCGTCCTAGGAATGAGTTTGATGACGGCCAACCATGTGACTATAGATTGCTTCTATCGAACTGTCGGTTTCGCCTCCGAGTCAGTAGAGCTACAACCGCCCAATTCTGAAGCTGTTATTTCTTTCACTTCGGCCAGTAATTATCTGTTCCAAGGCGCGGAAGCTTACGTCATGATGCTGTCTGCATCCACTGAGACAGGTCATGATTTATCTTCTGTGCAAGTTGTTAATGAATTTCTTGATGTGTTTCCCGACGAAGTTCCTTCGTTTCCTCCGGATCGTGAGGTGGAATTCTCTATAGAGTTGGTTCCGGGCACTGGACCTATTTCTATAGCCCTGTAACACCCCGATAAATTCTAACATATAGAATCACCGAAATGCACTAGAGGGCATACATCAGAGTAACTTCCTGTTATTGAAATATTGAACACAACTAAAACTTTTGATAATACATAATAACTGGTTCTCTGAACCTCATAAACTTTCTGAAAATGCTTAAGTTCCAAAACTTAAGACTTGTACATAATCCTGGTGTTCAATACTCAAAACATAAAGTAGCGGAAACGATTTTACAACTTAACAACGAAAGTTATACAATCGGAACATAGAAACAATAAACGGGACAAAGGTCCAAAACATGAAACTAGGTCTTCAATGACTCCACGAGTCACATCAGCTAACCGTGCTTTATCGCCTTTGCTTTCCCCTGTTTCTCTGTAAAAACCACAAATATGAAGGGTGAGATAAACATTATCTCAGTGAGTCCTATCGAGACCCCTTACTACTCTAGCGGTTCATTATGCCTTGTTTTGAACTCGTGGTCCTAAAAAGCAACCACGTGGAAATACATTAAGTTCCTGTAACCTTCATGCTCATGGCCCTCCTAAGCGACACATGAAGCATGCAATCTTTGTTCCATGTTTTTAGCATAACACCTCAGTCTACCTATTTTATAGGCATCTCTTGACTTTGGTGAACCCATCCCGCTATTTCTAGCGGGGGAAACATTCTTGAGTCTAGGTTTTGGGGCTCATGACTTCCCCTCCCCTAGTATGCTAACCTCTAAGGGTGGTCACCCTTTTTCCTCTTGTATTTGTTATACATTTTCAGTCTATGTACCCGCAATGGGCTGTTAGTCATTTCATTCAAGTACCATGTACCATATCAGTCAATTACAGTGTATAATATCAGTCAAATACCGTGTATTATTATCATTCTTGACGTATGCACTCTCGCGTTCTCTAAGTGCGGTTTTCCATTTTATTCATTGTTGTGGAACCTTGGGGAATGGATTAGAAGAGGATTGGAATCATTTGGAATGGATAAAAAGGTACTTTGAAATTGAAGGTCAGAAAGTCTCACACGACCCGTGCGTGTAGGCGCACGACCCGTGCGTGGTTGAACAGTTTGTAGAAAATTTCCAGGAAGATACGGACGACCCGTGCGACTAAGCGCACGATCCGTGCGTTATCCACAAAATTTACAGAAAGTTTTAGAGACTTTCGCACGACCCGGGCGACTAGGCGCACGATCCGTGCGTGTTTTAAAAATCCAGTTCTTGTCGTATTAGATGGAGGCACACGACCCGTGCTCATAGGCACACGATCCGTGCGTCTCTATCAGTTTTCCAGAAAATGGGTTTTTCTTGAGTAAGTCCATTCCATTCCGATTCCCACTTCCCTTCCGATCGAGACCCAAACTCAAACACACATAGAAACAGTATATTATAGCAATGTATATCAGTTCAATCCAGCACATCCAAACAACCGATCAAGAGTTTTCATAATTTGAATCACAATCTTTTCAATAAAACGGTTTTCGAAAAGCGAAGACTCGGAAACACAAACATATTCCCTAAGCGAGTTATAGAACTCACCTATCGTGATGAAAATCACGCAAATTCTGAGACACTTGGAGTTCAACGACACTGAATTTACACGGACTTGCTCCGTACACGTTCAACCACTTCCAAAATCGAACCCAGCAGCTCCTATTTCGAATATAAGCCCCTTTTTGCTACTGAGATTGCTCCAACAACTACCCAAACGATTGAAATTACCATGTAGATGCTTGGTGTGTTCTAGCTTCTGATTATTCAGCTCTCAAAACTACATGCAAGCTTAGGATTCCATGGTTTTGGTCAAATTGAGCTTGAAGTGCTCATAAATGGCGAATTGAGATAGAGAAGGGTGATGATGATGTTGTTGGTACCAGTGTGAAGAGGATGAAAAGCTGCTTTCAATGGTGTTAGAAATGGAAACATGCATTCAGGTTTGGTCTTCCCTCTCCCTTTCTCCTCTTCGCCTACTCTCTCCCTCTCTCAAGGATCTCTCTCTTTTTCTCAAGTTCTGAAAAATGGAATGTGTTGTATGGGTGTGAGGTTGGTTTTGTGGGAGTGAGTGGAAGGGTTTAATGACTCAGCTGAGGATTCATTTAAAGATGGGAAAAGACTGAATCGCCCCGCCCTCCTACACTCTCACTTAGGCTACTTCTAACTCACAATTATTCTATAATTCACTTATTTAACATAATGTACTAATTACGCATAACTACAATTTATTTATTCCAAACATCACATAATTAATGTAAGCTAATCAACTTAACCTCTCGCTAATTTAATTAATCTAATTAGCTAATTAGGGGATGTTACAATCACCCCACCTTTTTTAAAATTTTGTCCTCAAAATTGACAAAACGTACCTTACTCGAACAAATAAGGATATTTCTCCCGCATGCTCTCCTCTACTTCCCATGTCGCTTCGTCAGGTGACGCACCGTCCCAAAGCACCTTGAAAATAGGAATTGATCTCGTTCAAAGCGTTTTCTCGCCACGTTCGATGATTCCGGTTGGAGTAGGATGATAAGATAGATTCGGTCTGATGTCGATCGCTTCATAACTCAAGGGTTGATTCGGATCATGAATATACTTCCTTAACTGCGACACATGAAACACATCATGTAGTCTGGACAATTCTGGAGGTAATGCAATGCGATACGCTACCGGCCCAACCCGCTCGATAATCTGGAAGGGTCCGACATACCGAGGACTGAGCTTCTTCGCTCGCAAGGCAATACCGGTTCCGATGGTTGGAGAAAGTCTCAGAAAGACATGGTCTCCTTCTTCGAATTCTAACGGCCTTCTTCTCTTATCCGCGTAACTCTTTTGCCGACTCTGCGCGGCTTTCATCCTTTCTCTTATCTGACGGATCTTCTCCGTAGTCTCCCGGACTAAATCCGGTCCCAACAATCTCTGCTCACCTACATCCCACCAACACAATGGTGTTCTGCACTTCCTTCCATACAATGCTTCATATGGAGCCATTCCGATACTAGAATGGTAACTGTTGTTGTAGGAAAATTCTACCAATGGAAGATGATCCTCCCATCTGCCCCCACTATCAAGTACACAAGCTCTCAACATATCCTCCAATGTCTGGATTGTCCTCTCAGTCTGCCCGTCTGTCTGAGGATGGTACGCAGTGCTAACACACACCTTCGTTCCCAACGCCATGTTCAATGCTCTCCAAAATCGAGATGTAAACTTGGGATCTCGATCGCAGATGATACTTGTAGGGATTCCATGCAACTTCACAATATTCTTAAGATACTCATCTGCTAACCTAGCAACCTTGTGAGTCGAACGCACTGGAATAAAATGAGCGGACTTGGTCAGACGATCCACCACTACCCAAATAGAATCATTTCCGGCTTGGGACCGTGGCAATCCCATGACAAAATCCATAGATATGCTTTCCCATTTCCATTCAGGTACATTCAACGGTTGTAACTGGCCACCTGGCCTCTGATGCTCTATCTTAACCTTTTGACAAGTCAAGCATCGAGACACGAACTCTGCAATATCCACCTTCATACCCGGCCACCAGTACAATTGCTTTAAATCTCGATACATCTTGGTAGACCCAGGATGTATTGAGAATTGACTCTTATGAGCCTCCTCTAAAACTTGCCTCTTCACATCCTCATCATTCGGCACACAGATTCTGCCATCAAAACAAATTACACCATCACCATCTTCTGTGTAACTTGGCAATCTCTTCTGCGCTTGCAGTTCTACATCACCTTCTTGGGCTGAGCGAATTAGATCTCTCAAGGGACTTGAAATCCGAATGTGACTCAACACCAACCTGTTCCTTCTTGATTTTACTCTCAAATTAAGGTCTCTGAATGATTCCAACAAGGACATCTCGTGTATCATCAACTCTGCAGTATGGATAGACTTTCTGCTTAAAGCATCGGCAACAACATTAGCCTTACCAGGATGGTACTTCAATTCAAAATCGTAATCCTTCAAGAACTCTACCCATCTCCCCTGTCTGTTGTTCAGCTCCTTTTGGTCAAACAAATACTTAAGGCTCTTGTGGTCACTAAAGACTTCGAAACGAGACCCATACAGGTAATGTCTCCAAATCTTTAGGGCAAACACAATCGCCGCCAACTCTAAATCATGAGTAGGGTAGTTCTCTTCATGCGGTTTCAACTGTCTGGAGGCATAAGCAACTACTTGTTGATTCTGCATTAGGACACATCCCAAACCCTTACCAGAGGCGTCGCAGTAGATTTGGAATCCTACTGACGGATCCAGAAGAATCAGGATAGGTGCAGAAGTCAAACGACTCTTCAATTCCGCGAAACAATTATCACAGTCTGAGTCCCAAATAAACGGCTGACCCTTGCGAGTTAACCGAGTGAGTGGAAAAACCAACTGGGAAAATCCTTGAATGAACCTTCGATAATACCCAGCTAATCCCAAGAAACTTCTTACCTCAGTAACCGTAGATGGCTGCTCCCAGTCTACCATAGCTTCGATCTTACTGGGATCCACTGCAACACCAGTCCTAGATATCACATGGCCCAGAAACTTAACTTCGGGCATCCAAAAGTCACATTTGGACGGCTTAGCATACAACTTCTTCTCTCGGAGTACGTTCAGAACTATTCGGAGATGTTGCACATGCTCCTCAATCGTCTTAGAGAACACCAAGATATCATCAATGAACACCACCACAAACTGATCCAGATAAGGATTAAAAATCCGATTCATATAATCCATGAATACGGCGGGAGCATTGGTCAAACCGAAGGGCATCACTATGAATTCATAGTGTCCATACCTCGTACGGAAAGCGGTCTTCGGGACGTCCAAAGCTCGAACCCTGATTTGGTGATAGCCGGACCTCAAATCAATCTTCGAAAATACGGAAGCTCCCCTCAACTGATCCAGCAAATCATCAATTCTCGGCAGAGGGTACTTATTCTTGATAGTCACCTTATTCAACTGATGATAATCGATACACAATCTCATACTTCCGTCCTTCTTCTTGACGAGCAACACTGGAGCACCCCATGGTGAGGCACTCGGCCGTATGAACCGCTTGGAAATTAGCTCTTCTAGTTGAACTTTCAATTCCCTCAACTCTAACGACGACATTCTATACGGGGCTATAGAAATAGGTCCAGTGCCCGGAACCAACTCTATAGAGAATTCCACCTCACGATCAAGAGGAAATGAAGGAACTTCGTCGGGAAACACATCGAGAAATTCATTAACAACTTGCACAAAAGATAAATCCTGACCTGTCTCAGTGGATGCAGACAGCATCATGACGTAAGCTTCCGCGCCTTGGAACAGATAATTACTGGCCGAAGTGAAAGAAATAACAGCTTCAGAATTGGGCGGTTGTAGCTCTACTGACTCGGAGGCGAAACCGATAGTTCGATGGAAGCAATCAATTGTTACATGGTTGGCCGTCATCCAACTCATTCCTAGGACGACATCCATGCCCTTCATTGGTAAACAAATGAAGTCTACTACAAAATTCCTGTCTCCAATGGATAGAAGACAATTTTCACATATCGCTTGGGTCTGAACACTACCTTCAGCAGCAGTCTTAATGGAGATTGGTTGAGGCAAAGGAGTTAAATCCAATCCCAACCGTTCGGCACAAACTTTAGATATAAAACAATGGGTCGCACCCGAATCATATAAAATACTAACGGAGTTATTAAAAAGAGATCCCATACCCCTTAGTAGATTATCTGACGGTGTGACCTTCTGGGCGTCCATGGTGTAAACTCTTCCATGAGTTGTAGTAGTAGCAGGGTTACTTCCTTGACTCTTCTCCTTCTCTGGGCAGTCTCGTGCAAAATGACCGTCTTTCTTGCAGAAATAACACTGGTTGGATCCCATCTGGCATTTACCTTGATGATACTTTCCACAGTTGGAACACGTACTGAACCTTGAGGAGTTCGACGACTGAACCTGTTTCCCTTTGTTGGAGTTGTGCTTGGGACCCGTGTGATTGTTGGATGATCCAACATTCTTCTTATTCTGATGGAATACTTTTCTGCTTGCATATAACCTCTTCAAGTCACTCTCAGCTATGTGTGCTTGTTGAACCATGGCAGCATAGTTAGTATAAGAAAAAGAACTCAAACTCTGAGCAATGTCTTCCCTTAGTCCATACTTGAACCTTTCGGTTTTCCACTTGTCATTGGGAGCATACCCGGCCAAACCGAAAAATTGATATAACTCTTCAAACTTAGCCGCGTACTGACCCACAGTTGAACTTCCTTGAGTGAGAGTCAGAAATTCGTTCTCCTTGTCGAACCTCATGGCTGTCGGAAAGAACTGCTCTAAAAATACCTGCTTGAAATGTTCCCAAGTCTGGGGAGTATCCATTGTTACCATCATGGCTTTGGTATTAGTCCACCAGTTGTTAGCTTCACCTTTCAGCATATGAGTTGCCAATCTCAGCTTGTCATCATCAGTGACTTGCATAGCTACGAAGATCTTCTCTATATCATCTAGCCAATGCTGAGCTTCCATGACATCCGGTCCTCCTCTAAACTCGGACGGCTTCATTTTCAGGAATTCAGAGAAAACCCTCCTTGGGTCAACTTGAGGCTCAGGGACTTGCAGGGGCTGAGCTTGAGCGTTCTGTTGCATCTGCAACATATCTTCCATCATCTTTTGCTGTCTCTCGATCACGTTCTGCATCCATGCAGAGTGCGGATCAATTGGTGGGTTATTCCTCGATCCTCCTGCCATAATTCTGCAAATGATACACCAAGTATTAAGTTGATCAGTCTCAATGTCTCTTAGTATCATAAGAAGCAAGATAGCAGAATTACTCGAGGGACAAAACCACCCTAACTGTCTAAGCCCGACTAGGTCGAACTGCTCTGATACCATAATGTAACACCCCGATAAATTCTAACATATAGAATCACCGTGCTCATAGGCACACGATCCGTGCGTCTCTATCAGTTTTCCAGAAAATGGGTTTTTCTTGAGTAAGTCCATTCCATTCCGATTCCCACTTCCCTTCCGATCGAGACCCAAACTCAAACACACATAGAAACAGTATATTATAGCAATGTATATCAGTTCAATCCAGCACATCCAAACAACCGATCAAGAGTTTTCATAATTTGAATCACAATCTTTTCAATAAAACGGTTTTCGAAAAGCGAAGACTCGGAAACACAAACATATTCCCTAAGCGAGTTATAGAACTCACCTATCGTGATGAAAATCACGCAAATTCCGAGACACTTGGAGTTCAACGACACTGAATTTACACGGACTTGCTCCGTACACGTTCAACCACTTCCAAAATCGAACCCAGCAGCTCCTATTTCGAATATAAGCCCCTTTTTGCTACTGAGATTGCTCCAACAACTACCCAAACGATTGAAATTACCATGTAGATGCTTGGTGTGTTCTAGCTTCTGATTATTCAGCTCTCAAAACTACATGCAAGCTTAGGATTCCATGGTTTTGGTCAAATTGAGCTTGAAGTGCTCATAAATGGCGAATTGAGATAGAGAAGGGTGATGATGATGTTGTTGGTACCAGTGTGAAGAGGATGAAAAGCTGCTTTCAATGGTGTTAGAAATGGAAACATGCATTCAGGTTTGGTCTTCCCTCTCCCTTTCTCCTCTTCGCCTACTCTCTCCCTCTCTCAAGGATCTCTCTCTTTTTCTCAAGTTCTGAAAAATGGAATGTGTTGTATGGGTGTGAGGTTGGTTTTGTGGGAGTGAGTGGAAGGGTTTAATGACTCAGCTGAGGATTCATTTAAAGATGGGAAAAGACTGAATCGCCCCGCCCTCCTACACTCTCACTTAGGCTACTTCTAACTCACAATTATTCTATAATTCACTTATTTAACATAATGTACTAATTACGCATAACTACAATTTATTTATTCCAAACATCACATAATTAATGTAAGCTAATCAACTTAACCTCTCGCTAATTTAATTAATCTAATTAGCTAATTAGGGGATGTTACAATCACCCCACCTTTTTTAAAATTTTGTCCTCAAAATTGACAAAACGTACCTTACTCGAACAAATAAGGATATTTCTCCCGCATGCTCTCCTCTACTTCCCATGTCGCTTCGTCAGGTGACGCACCGTCCCAAAGCACCTTGAAAATAGGAATTGATCTCGTTCAAAGCGTTTTCTCGCCACGTTCGATGATTCCGGTTGGAGTAGGATGATAAGATAGATTCGGTCTGATGTCGATCGCTTCATAACTCAAGGGTTGATTCGGATCATGAATATACTTCCTTAACTGCGACACATGAAACACATCATGTAGTCTGGACAATTCTGGAGGTAATGCAATGCGATACGCTACCGGCCCAACCCGCTCGATAATCTGGAAGGGTCCGACATACCGAGGACTGAGCTTCTTCGCTCGCAAGGCAATACCGGTTCCGATGGTTGGAGAAAGTCTCAGAAAGACATGGTCTCCTTCTTCGAATTCTAACGGCCTTCTTCTCTTATCCGCGTAACTCTTTTGCCGACTCTGCGCGGCTTTCATCCTTTCTCTTATCTGACGGATCTTCTCCGTAGTCTCCCGGACTAAATCCGGTCCCAACAATCTCTGCTCACCTACATCCCACCAACACAATGGTGTTCTGCACTTCCTTCCATACAATGCTTCATATGGAGCCATTCCGATACTAGAATGGTAACTGTTGTTGTAGGAAAATTCTACCAATGGAAGATGATCCTCCCATCTGCCCCCACTATCAAGTACACAAGCTCTCAACATATCCTCCAATGTCTGGATTGTCCTCTCAGTCTGCCCGTCTGTCTGAGGATGGTACGCAGTGCTAACACACACCTTCGTTCCCAACGCCATGTTCAATGCTCTCCAAAATCGAGATGTAAACTTGGGATCTCGATCGCAGATGATACTTGTAGGGATTCCATGCAACTTCACAATATTCTTAAGATACTCATCTGCTAACCTAGCAACCTTGTGAGTCGAACGCACTGGAATAAAATGAGCGGACTTGGTCAGACGATCCACCACTACCCAAATAGAATCATTTCCGGCTTGGGACCGTGGCAATCCCATGACAAAATCCATAGATATGCTTTCCCATTTCCATTCAGGTACATTCAACGGTTGTAACTGGCCACCTGGCCTCTGATGCTCTATCTTAACCTTTTGACAAGTCAAGCATCGAGACACGAACTCTGCAATATCCACCTTCATACCCGGCCACCAGTACAATTGCTTTAAATCTCGATACATCTTGGTAGACCCAGGATGTATTGAGAATTGACTCTTATGAGCCTCCTCTAAAACTTGCCTCTTCACATCCTCATCATTCGGCACACAGATTCTGCCATCAAAACAAATTACACCATCACCATCTTCTGTGTAACTTGGCAATCTCTTCTGCGCTTGCAGTTCTACATCACCTTCTTGGGCTGAGCGAATTAGATCTCTCAAGGGACTTGAAATCCGAATGTGACTCAACACCAACCTGTTCCTTCTTGATTTTACTCTCAAATTAAGGTCTCTGAATGATTCCAACAAGGACATCTCGTGTATCATCAACTCTGCAGTATGGATAGACTTTCTGCTTAAAGCATCGGCAACAACATTAGCCTTACCAGGATGGTACTTCAATTCAAAATCGTAATCCTTCAAGAACTCTACCCATCTCCCCTGTCTGTTGTTCAGCTCCTTTTGGTCAAACAAATACTTAAGGCTCTTGTGGTCACTAAAGACTTCGAAACGAGACCCATACAGGTAATGTCTCCAAATCTTTAGGGCAAACACAATCGCCGCCAACTCTAAATCATGAGTAGGGTAGTTCTCTTCATGCGGTTTCAACTGTCTGGAGGCATAAGCAACTACTTGTTGATTCTGCATTAGGACACATCCCAAACCCTTACCAGAGGCGTCGCAGTAGATTTGGAATCCTACTGACGGATCCAGAAGAATCAGGATAGGTGCAGAAGTCAAACGACTCTTCAATTCCGCGAAACAATTATCACAGTCTGAGTCCCAAATAAACGGCTGACCCTTGCGAGTTAACCGAGTGAGTGGAAAAACCAACTGGGAAAATCCTTGAATGAACCTTCGATAATACCCAGCTAATCCCAAGAAACTTCTTACCTCAGTAACCGTAGATGGCTGCTCCCAGTCTACCATAGCTTCGATCTTACTGGGATCCACTGCAACACCAGTCCTAGATATCACATGGCCCAGAAACTTAACTTCGGGCATCCAAAAGTCACATTTGGACGGCTTAGCATACAACTTCTTCTCTCGGAGTACGTTCAGAACTATTCGGAGATGTTGCACATGCTCCTCAATCGTCTTAGAGAACACCAAGATATCATCAATGAACACCACCACAAACTGATCCAGATAAGGATTAAAAATCCGATTCATATAATCCATGAATACGGCGGGAGCATTGGTCAAACCGAAGGGCATCACTATGAATTCATAGTGTCCATACCTCGTACGGAAAGCGGTCTTCGGGACGTCCAAAGCTCGAACCCTGATTTGGTGATAGCCGGACCTCAAATCAATCTTCGAAAATACGGAAGCTCCCCTCAACTGATCCAGCAAATCATCAATTCTCGGCAGAGGGTACTTATTCTTGATAGTCACCTTATTCAACTGATGATAATCGATACACAATCTCATACTTCCGTCCTTCTTCTTGACGAGCAACACTGGAGCACCCCATGGTGAGGCACTCGGCCGTATGAACCGCTTGGAAATTAGCTCTTCTAGTTGAACTTTCAATTCCCTCAACTCTAACGACGACATTCTATACGGGGCTATAGAAATAGGTCCAGTGCCCGGAACCAACTCTATAGAGAATTCCACCTCACGATCAAGAGGAAATGAAGGAACTTCGTCGGGAAACACATCGAGAAATTCATTAACAACTTGCACAAAAGATAAATCCTGACCTGTCTCAGTGGATGCAGACAGCATCATGACGTAAGCTTCCGCGCCTTGGAACAGATAATTACTGGCCGAAGTGAAAGAAATAACAGCTTCAGAATTGGGCGGTTGTAGCTCTACTGACTCGGAGGCGAAACCGATAGTTCGATGGAAGCAATCAATTGTTACATGGTTGGCCGTCATCCAACTCATTCCTAGGACGACATCCATGCCCTTCATTGGTAAACAAATGAAGTCTACTACAAAATTCCTGTCTCCAATGGATAGAAGACAATTTTCACATATCGCTTGGGTCTGAACACTACCTTCAGCAGCAGTCTTAATGGAGATTGGTTGAGGCAAAGGAGTTAAATCCAATCCCAACCGTTCGGCACAAACTTTAGATATAAAACAATGGGTCGCACCCGAATCATATAAAATACTAACGGAGTTATTAAAAAGAGATCCCATACCCCTTAGTAGATTATCTGACGGTGTGACCTTCTGGGCGTCCATGGTGTAAACTCTTCCATGAGTTGTAGTAGTAGCAGGGTTACTTCCTTGACTCTTCTCCTTCTCTGGGCAGTCTCGTGCAAAATGACCGTCTTTCTTGCAGAAATAACACTGGTTGGATCCCATCTGGCATTTACCTTGATGATACTTTCCACAGTTGGAACACGTACTGAACCTTGAGGAGTTCGACGACTGAACCTGTTTCCCTTTGTTGGAGTTGTGCTTGGGACCCGTGTGATTGTTGGATGATCCAACATTCTTCTTATTCTGATGGAATACTTTTCTGCTTGCATATAACCTCTTCAAGTCACTCTCAGCTATGTGTGCTTGTTGAACCATGGCAGCATAGTTAGTATAAGAAAAAGAACTCAAACTCTGAGCAATGTCTTCCCTTAGTCCATACTTGAACCTTTCGGTTTTCCACTTGTCATTGGGAGCATACCCGGCCAAACCGAAAAATTGATATAACTCTTCAAACTTAGCCGCGTACTGACCCACAGTTGAACTTCCTTGAGTGAGAGTCAGAAATTCGTTCTCCTTGTCGAACCTCATGGCTGTCGGAAAGAACTGCTCTAAAAATACCTGCTTGAAATGTTCCCAAGTCTGGGGAGTATCCATTGTTACCATCATGGCTTTGGTATTAGTCCACCAGTTGTTAGCTTCACCTTTCAGCATATGAGTTGCCAATCTCAGCTTGTCATCATCAGTGACTTGCATAGCTACGAAGATCTTCTCTATATCATCTAGCCAATGCTGAGCTTCCATGACATCCGGTCCTCCTCTAAACTCGGACGGCTTCATTTTCAGGAATTCAGAGAAAACCCTCCTTGGGTCAACTTGAGGCTCAGGGACTTGCAGGGGCTGAGCTTGAGCGTTCTGTTGCATCTGCAACATATCTTCCATCATCTTTTGCTGTCTCTCGATCACGTTCTGCATCCATGCAGAGTGCGGATCAATTGGTGGGTTATTCCTCGATCCTCCTGCCATAATTCTGCAAATGATACACCAAGTATTAAGTTGATCAGTCTCAATGTCTCTTAGTATCATAAGAAGCAAGATAGCAGAATTACTCGAGGGACAAAACCACCCTAACTGTCTAAGCCCGACTAGGTCGAACTGCTTTGATACCATAATGTAACACCCCGATAAATTCTAACATATAGAATCACCGAAATGCACTAGAGGGCATACATCAGAGTAACTTCCTGTTATTGAAATATTGAACACAACTAAAACTTTCGATAATACATAATAACTGGTTCTCTGAACCTCATAAACTTTCTGAAAATGCTTAAGTTCCAAAACTTAAGACTTGTACATAATCCTGGTGTTCAATACTCAAAACATAAAGTAGCGGAAACGATTTTACAACTTAACAACGAAAGTTATACAATCGGAACATAGAAACAATAAACGGGACAAAGGTCCAAAACATGAAACTAGGTCTTCAATGACTCCACGAGTCACATCAGCTAACCGTGCTTTATCGCCTTTGCTTTCCCCTGTTTCTCTGTAAAAACCACAAATATGAAGGGTGAGATAAACATTATCTCAGTGAGTCCTATCGAGACCCCTTACTACTCTAGCGGTTCATTATGCCTTGTTTTGAACTCGTGGTCCTAAAAAGCAACCACGTGGAAATACATTAAGTTCCTGTAACCTTCATGCTCATGGCCCTCCTAAGCGACACATGAAGCATGCAATCTTTGTTCCATGTTTTTAGCATAACACCTCAGTCTACCTATTTTATAGGCATCTCTTGACTTTGGTGAACCCATCCCGCTATTTCTAGCGGGGGAAACATTCTTGAGTCTAGGTTTTGGGGCTCATGACTTCCCCTCCCCTAGTATGCTAACCTCTTAGGGTCGTCACCCTTTTTCCTCTTGTATTTATTATACATTTTAAGTCTGTGTACCCGCAATGGGCTGTTAGTCATTTCATTCAAGTACCATGTACCATATCAGTCAATTCCAGTGTATAATATCAGTCAAATACCGTGTATTATTATCATTCTTGACGTATGCACTCTCGCATTCTCTAAGTGCGGTTTTCCATTTTATTCATTGTTGTGGAACCTTGGGGAATGGATTAGAAGAGGATTGGAATCATTTGGAATGGATAAAAAGGTACTTTGAAATTGAAGGTCAGAAAGTCTCACACGACCAGTGCGTGTAGGCGCACGACCCGTGCGTGGTTGAACAGTTTGTAGAAAATTTCCAGGAAGATACGCACGACCCGTGCGACTAAGCGCACGATCCGTGCGTTATCCACAAAATTTACAGAAAGTTTCAGAGACTTACGCACGACCCGGGCGACTAGGCGCACGATCCGTGCGTGTTTTAAAAATCCAGTTCTTGTCGTATCAGATGGAGGCACACGACCCGTGCTCATAGGCACACGATCCGTGCGTCTCTATCAGTTTTCCAGAAAATGGGTTTTTCTTGAGTAAGTCCATTCCATTCCGATTCCCACTTCCCTTCCGATCGAGACCCAAACTCAAACACACATAGAAACAGTATATTATAGCAATGTATATCAGTTCAATCCAGCACATCCAAACAACCGATCAAGAGTTTTCATAATTTGAATCACAATCTTTTCAATAAAACAGTTTTCGAAAAGCGAAGACTCGGAAACACAAACATATTCCCTAAGCGAGTTATAGAACTCACCTATCGTGATGAAAATCACGCAAATTCTGATACACTTGGAGTTCAACGACACTGAATTTACACGGACTTGCTCCGTACACGTTCAACCACTTCCAAAATCGAACCCAGCAGCTCCTATTTCGAATATAAGCCCCTTTTTGCTACTGAGATTGCTCCAACAACTACCCAAACGATTGAAATTACCATGTAGATGCTTGGTGTGTTCTAGCTTCTGATTATTCAGCTCTCAAAACTACATGCAAGCTTAGGATTCCATGGTTTTGGTCAAATTGAGCTTGAAGTGCTCATAAATGGCGAATTGAGATAGAGAAGGGTGATGATGATGTTGTTGGTACCAGTGTGAAGAGGATGAAAAGCTGCTTTCAATGGTGTTAGAAATCGAAACATGCATTCAGGTTTCACTAGTGGAAAAAATGTCTTTTATAACTGTCATTTATATCGGTTAAAAAGGGCCTGATATTAAAAGTGACGCGGTGGCAGTTTTGTAATTAAAATTACAATTTTTATATCGGTCGCCACTGGAACCGATATAGAAAGTGCAAAAACTATCTTTCATATCGGTTCCCTTGCATAACCGTTATAGAAAGTCCAAAAATTTAGGCTTCCATAACGGGTCATAAAACCACCCGTTATAGAAACGAAAAAAGTTTAGTTCTCATCTCTATTCATTCGACGTTTCTCATTCACTCTCCCATTTTCACTCTTTTCTAACTAACTTTCCCCTCTTCTCCATTGAACCTCCTATCTCCGCCACTTCCTCCTCCTTCCTCCGCTCTCTTCCGCGCTCCTCCACCCTCCTCTGCTCACCTACGACCTCCTCTCCTCTGTTCCCTCTCACTTTTCCTCCCCCACCACTCTTCATCCCTAAATCGACCACCACCACCACGTGCTCTCTACTCTGGTCGCGTGCCACCCCCACCACCACCGGACATAGATCTCTTCTTCTTCCTCATGGGTAAGTTTTATGCTTCTATTCTTCTTCTAACACAACATCCCTAACTTTTGATTAACTCGAAACCCTAACCCCCTCTTCCTAATTTTTGAATTTTATGGCTTCTAGAGATTCAACACAGTGTCAATCCGTGCCATCATCGATCAATTTCGGTATTCGATTCAGTTCACATCATCACTTCCTTGACCCCTCATTTGATCATAGCGGCACCGGTTTCATCCGATGGCACCTAGCCGCAGAAAGGGTGCCAGTAAAGCAGTGGCGGCTGCCGCTGCTCACCGCCAATGGAAAGTGGGCGATCTTGTTCTTGCCAAAGTTAAGGGGTTCCCTGCATGGCCTGCTACGGTAACTGATCTTTTTCCGTTTTGCAATTTATAGCTAAAAGTTTATATCTTTCTTTTGATCGATGTATTTTTTCATATGTATCTGGACTGCATGTTGGTGGGTTTTAGAGTTATTGGTTCAATGTGTGGACTTGTCTGTGATTATTGATTATTATTGTGGATCCCACCCTTAAACTTACCTTGTTATTCATGGATTTTACACGCTTTTCGACTTTAATGGTTACTTCAATCTCGAATGGGGTTTTATTTGGGGAAGGCGACTTGTTATTCAATCGTTAATTGTGACGGAGAAGATAGAAACTAGTGACCATAGGCTTAAACCATTTCCAGCTTTGAGTTTCCCATCTTTCTCCTCCTCCTGGGTAAAATAACGATGAACAATTAACTATATGCTTGGTGCATGATTAGAATTTAAGGTCAACAATCTTAAATGAGTAATTTTTTTTGTTGTAAATGATGATAAAGGATTAAAATTCATGTTCCTCATTTGGTATTGTATAGTGATAAATGAAAGACTTCCCTTCCTTACTGGTATTATTTTCATGAGCTTGATTAGGCTGGATCTGCATAATATGTTCATATGTGATGCAGATTACCCTTTTTGCATTCATGATTTTATCATTTGAGAATACGTTTTTTATTTCAAAATCGTTATATCAAAGCTTTGTAGGAGATGCTTACTTTTAGTTAGCTTTATGTTACTCGGCATGTATATATGTTTGAAGATTTGGAATTGTTAACATTCTCTGTTGTTTGAGATGATACTAGTAGTAACTATTAACTAATTACTAAGACATTTCTAGGGCATTTTTTTAGGGCATGATTTATATACATGTGAGATTATTTTAATCTTCATTTTAGCTTGTCAATTGTTGGTTTATTTATATTTAGTCAAGGTAGCAAATATGAAGGTTAGGATACATGTCAGTTTTTCTTAATTCTTAATCTTCCAGCCTGAAATAACCATCTCATACTGTTGCTGCTTATTATTACTAGTTATACCTCAGGGCATGGTTAATTATCATTGTGTCTTTAGGCTATGGCTGTTCAGTATTAATGATGATTGTGTCTTTAAGCTATACCTTTTGAGTATTAATTAGGAATGTTTTTGAGTATTGAGTTAGAGGAGAGCTAGCGACACACTAACACTCATTTTCTAATTAGGAATGTTTTTGGGACCCATATGAATTTCAATCAATAGAAGAGTGTACTGGAAAGAGTGTGTTTGAAAGTGATACTAGCATTTCTCTTTGAATGGTATGACTGCATTTTTTTGATGGTCTACTCTGTCCCACTATCTGGGATTAATTAACTACTTTAGATGTAGTGTCTGAATCCTGCTATTTAGTGCCTTTTCAGTTATTATTTAGTATCCACACTTGGCAAAGTTATGTTGACAACCTGTATCCTTCGGCCTTCTGATGGAAGTTAATGTTATCAAGTTTAATCAAACATAGATCACTCCTAAGATAGTATGAATATGATATGATAACAGTATTGTCTTGTAATCATAGTTTTGAAAACTGGATTGGTTTCTATAGCAGTCATGATGCCCATGGTGACCATGTTGGAGCTTGGAAGTAATGCAATACCAACTTAGAAAAGGAAAAAAAACAGATGAGCCTCACAGACCCAGTTTGTTTTAAACCATTAATGACATTGTTGGAAGTGCATATTATGTTGCTCCTGAAGTTCTCCATAGATCTTACACCACAGAGGCTGATGTGTGGAGTATAGGTGTGATAGCATATTACTGACTTTCTTTCCTCTGTAATAACACCTTGTTCTGTTACTTAGATTCCCCTCAGTTTGTCTGGTTGCTCTCTCATATGTTCCTTTTGTTTCCCTTTTGGTCTCAGAATTCATTACAACATAGAAGGATGGACTTTGAGGAATTTTGTGCAGCTGCATTGAGTGTGCATCAACTTGAAGCTCTTGATCGTTGGGAACAACATGCACGCTGTGCGTATGAACTTTTTGAGAAAGATGGAAATAGGGCTATTGTTATTGAAGAACAAGTTAAAAGCACTTCTGTCATAGTAATTGTTTGTTACTATTCATAAGTATATGGCTAATGACTGTCATGTTTTTTCTTAGATGAATCGATTAATCCACATAAGTATATCCTAAGTTTTCTCCTTGGATGAATTGATTAATCCAAACAAAGCTATAAAGTCTTCCCTACAGGAAGACAGCCTCACTTTTTTTTTAAAAAAAAAGCGACTTTTCATATCGGTTCCCAAAGAAAACCGATATGAAAAGTCTTTTTTTTTTAAAAAAAAAAAGACTTTTCATATCGGTTTTCTATGGGAACCGATATGAAAAGTCTTTTTTTTTTTTAAAAAAAAACTTTTCATATCGGTTTTCTATGGGAACCGATATGAAAAGTCTATTTTTTTTAAAAAAAATACACTTTTCATATCGGTTCTAGGGGCGACCGATATAAAAACAACTTTTCATAACGGTTCAGAAACCGATATGAAATGTCCCTACTTTCTATATCTCTTTTTTCGGCATCGGTTCGGGAACCGATATGAAATGTCAATTTTAACCGATATAAAAAGCCTTTTTTCCATTAGTGTTTTGGTCTTCCCTCTCCCTCTTCTCCTCTTCGCCTACTCTCTCCCTCTCTCAAGGATCTCTCTCTTTTTCTCAAGTTCTGAAAAATGGAATGTGTTGTATGGGTGTGAGGTTGGTTTTGTGGGAGTGAGTGGAAGGGTTTAATGAGTCAGCTGAGGATTCATTTAAAGATGGGAAAAGATTGAATCGCCCCTCCTTCCTACACTCTCACTTAGGCTACTTCTAACTCACAATTATTCTATAATTCACTTATTTAACATAATGTACTAATTACGCATAACTACAATTTATTTATTCCAAACATCACAAAATTAATGTAAGCTAATCAACTTAACCTCTCGCTAATTTAATTAATCTAATTAGCTAATTAGGGGATGTTACAAGCCCCGTATAGAATGTCGCCATTAGAGTTGAGGGAATTGAAAGTTCAACTAGAAGAGCTAATTTCCAAGCGGTTTATCCGGCCGAGTGCCTCACCATGGGGTGCTCCAGTGTTGCTCGTCAAGAAGAAGGACGGAAGTATGAGATTGTGTATTGATTACCGTCAGTTGAATAAGGTGACTATCAAGAATAAGTACCCTCTACCGAGAATTGATGATTTGCTGGATCAGTTGAGGGGAGCTTCTGTATTTTCAAAGATTGATTTGAGGTCTGGCTATCACCAAATCAGGGTTCGAGCTTTGGACGTCCCGAAGACCGCTTTCCGTACGAGGTATGGACACTATGAATTCGTAGTGATGCCCTTCGGTTTGACCAATGCTCCAGCCGTATTCATGGATTATATGAATCAGATTTTTAATCCTTATCTGGATCAGTTTGTGGTGGTGTTCATTGATGATATCTTGGTGTTCTCTAAGACGATTGAGGAGCATGTGCAACATCTCCGAATTGTTCTGAACGTACTCCGAGAGAAGAAGTTGTATGCTAAGCCGTCCAAATGTGACTTTTGGATGCCCGAAGTTAAGTTTCTGGGCCATGTGATATCTAGGACTGGTGTTGCAGTGGATCCCAGTAAGATCGAAGCGGTGGTAGACTGGGAGCAGCCGTCTACAGTTACTGAGATAAGAAGTTTCTTGGGATTAGCCGGGTATTATCGAAGATTTATTCAAGGATTTTCCCAGCTGGTTCTTCCACTCACGCGGTTAACTCGCAAGGGCCAGCCGTTTGTTTGGGACTCAGAGTGTGATAATTGTTTCGCGGAATTGAAGAGTCGTTTGACTTCTGCACCTATCCTGATTCTTTCGGATCCGTCAGTAGGATTCCAAATCTATTGCGACGCTTCTGGTAAGGGTTTGGGATGTGTCCTAATGCAGAATCAACAAGTAGTTGCTTATGCCTCCAGATAGTTGAAGCCGCATGAAGAGAATTACCCAACTCATGATTTAGAATTGGCGGCAATTGTGTTTGCCCTAAAGATTTGGAGACATTACCTGTATGGGTCTCGTTTCGAAGTCTTTAGTGACCACAAGAGCCTTAAGTATTTGTTTGACCAAAAGGAGCTGAACAACAGACAGAGGAGATGGGTAGAGTTCCTGAAGGATTACGATTTTGAATTGAAGTATCATCCTGGTAAGGCAAATGTTGTGGCCGATGCTTTAAGCCGGAAGTCTATCCATACTGCAGAGTTGATGATGCACGAGATGTCCTTGTTGGAATCGTTTAGAGATCTCAATTTGAGAGTGAAGGCAAGAAGGGGCAGGTTGGTGTTGAGTCACATTCGGATTTCAAGTCCCTTGAGAGATCTAATTCGCTCAGCCCAAGAAGGTGATGTAGAACTGCAAGCGCAGAAAAGATTGCCGAACTACACCGAAGACGGTGATGGTGTAATTTGTTTTGATGGCAGAATCTGTGTGCCGAATGATGAGGATGTGAAGAGGCAAGTGTTAGAGGAGGCTCATAAGAGTCAATTCTCAATACATCCTGGCTCTACCAAGATGTATCGAGATTTAAGGCAATTGTACTGGTGGCCGGGTATGAAAGTGGATATTGCAGAGTTCGTGTCTCGATGCTTGACTTGTCAAAAGGTTAAGATAGAGCACCAGAAGCCAGGTGGCCAGTTACAACCGTTGAATGTACCTGAATGGAAATGGGAAAGCATATCTATGGATTTTGTCATGGGATTACCACGGTCCCAAGCCGGAAATGATTCTATTTGGGTAGTGGTGGATCGCCTGACCAAGTCCGCTCATTTTATTCCAGTGCGTTCGACTCACAAGGTTGCTAGGTTAGCAGATGAATATCTCAAGAATATTGCGAGGTTGCATGGAATCCCTACAAGTATCATCTGTTATCGAGATCCCAAGTTTATATCTCGATTTTGGAGAGCATTAAATATGGCGTTGGGAACAAAGGTGTGTGTTAGCACCGCGTACCATCCTCAGACAGACGGGCAGACTGGGAGGACAATCCAGACATTGGAGGATATGTTGAGAGCTTGTGTACTCGACAGTGGAGGCAGATGGGAGGATCATCTTCCGTTGGTGGAATTTTCATACAACAACAGTTATCATTCTAGTATCGGAATGGCTCCATACGAAGCATTGTATGGAAGGAAGTGTAGAACACCATTGTGTTGGTGGGATGTAGGTGAGCATAGATTGTTGGGACCGGATTTGGTCCGTGAGACTACGGAGAAGATCCGTCAGATAAGAGAAAGGATGAAAGCCGCGCAGAGTCGACAAAAGAGTTACGCGGATAAGAGAAGAAGACCGTTAGAATTCGAAGAAGGAGACCATATCTTTCTGAGACTTTCTCCAACCATCGGAACCGGTATTGCCTTGCGAGCGAAGAAGCTCAGTCCTCGGTATGTCGGACCCTTCCAGATTGTCGAGCGAGTTAGGCCGGTAGCGTATCGCATTGCATTACCTCCAGAATTGTCCAGATTACATGATGTGTTTCATGTATCGCAGTTAAGGAAGTATATTCATGATCCGAATCAACCATTAAGTTATGAATCGATTGACATCAGACCGGACCTATCTTATCATCCTACTCCAATCGAAATCATCGAACGTGGCGAGAAAACGCTCCGGACGAGGTCAATTCCTATTGTCAAGGTGCTTTGGGACGGTGCATCCCCCGACGAAGCAACATGGGAAGTAGAGGAGAGCATGCGGGAGAAATATCCTTCTTTGTTCGAGTAAGGTAAGTTTTGTCAATTTTGAGGACAAAATTTTAAAAAGTTGGGGTGATTGTAACATCCCCTAATTAGCTAATTAGATTTAATTAAATTAGCACGAGGTTAAGTTGATTTGTTGCATTAATTATGTGATATAGAAACTATAATAATGCCTAGTTAGAATAATGGTGTTAAGTTAATAGAATTTGGCTAAATCATTAGAGTAGACCATGTCATGGTATGAGAAGTGAACTAATTGCTGAGGGGTATTTTGGTCTTTGCAACCTTTTAGCTTGTGATACCCAGCTGAACACAACAACACACCTCATTTTTAGTTTCAGCAAAAGAAAGAAAGAATAGAGAGAAAGGGAGCTTGAGAGAGAGGGAGAGAACTCGAAGAGGGGAAGGAAGAAGAGTGGGAACCAAAAGTTTGATGCATGTCATGTTTCTCTCCACTATTAAACTCAGTTTCTTATTCTCCATCCATTGATACCACTGTTGCAACCTATCTCCTTCTCCTTCTCAATCCACCATTTTTTTTGATCCTCAAAGCTTCATAGAGCCAAAAATGGAGTGTTGAAGCTCCAAATAGTTTGCATGTCCTTGCTAGAGCCCATTATTCAGTACCAAGACTCATTCTCTTGCCACAATTGCTGTTGAAGTTGTTTGGGTAGCTAGGATTCGAAATCAACTGCTGTCCAAGCAATTTGGAGTGGTTGAGTTCGTTGTTGGAGCGAGTTCGAAGAGAGTTCGTGGTTTTGGAGCAGTTGAGTTCTCGGAGTTCCGGTGTTGCGTGATTTTCATCACGATAGGTGAGTTCTATAACTCGCTTAGGGAATGTGTTTATGTTTCTGAATCTTCTTTTCGAAAACCATGGTCATGCATTTGTGTTGTCGAAAGGAAACTCATTTAAAAACCGTTTTCTCAAAGAAGAGTGTGAATTTAATTATGAATTGTTGATTGTTTGAGATGTCCATAATATATTGTTTTAATGTATGTTGAGTTTGGGTTACGATCGGAACGGATTTTGGAATCGGAATGGGATGGAATAACGCATGAAAAACCTGTTTTCTGGAAACTGATGGAGACACACGGATCGTGTGCCTCTGGGCACGGGTCGTGCGCCTCCCTCTGATGCGACAGGAACTGGATTTTCAAAACACGCACGGATCGTGCGTAAGTCTCTGAAACTTTCTGTAAATTTTGTGGATAACGCACGGATCGTGCGCTTAGTCGCACGGGTCGTGCGTATCTTCCTGGAAATTTTCTACAAACTGTTCAATATTTCAATAACAGGAAGTTACTCTGATGTATGCCATTTAGTGCATTTCGGTGATTCTATATGTTAGAATTTATCGGGGTGTTACACTCCCCTTTTTTAAAACCTAGACTAATAAGCATTGGATTTGGAAAATGTTTGCTCATTTATAAAGAAATGCCCCTTCTAATTTGAAAATAATTGTCATGTTTATTGTTTTAAAAAGGTGCTGTTATGTTTATTGTTTTAAAAAAGTGCTGTCATGTTTATTGTTTTAAAAAAGTACCTTTGCTGTTTTTTTTTAAGATGTAGTGGTGTTAGCAGTCAATTATTTTAAAAAACGTTTTTTTTTATTTACAAAAAAGGCTTTATTTTAATCCGAAAATTACATTAATATTTAAATAAAAAAGCAACAATTTAAATAATAAAAAACAGCAACATTTTAATATGTATAAAAACAGCAACCAAATTAAATAATAAAAACAGCAACTAATTAAAAAAAAACAACAATAATAAAAACAGCAACAATTTTAATAAGGAAAACAGTAACAATAAAATAAGAAAAAGAACAGCAATAATAATATCTAAAAAAAAAACATGACAGCAACAATTTTTTAAAAATAATAAAAAAAGACAAACAACAAAAAAGTAAAAGGAAGCAACGAATAAATAGAAAAACATTACATTTTTTTTAGAAGTATTTTAAGGGGACTTAATTTCGAAAATACAGCAACTCTTTTCCTTTTTTTTTTTACAGCAACCTTTTTTAGAAAAAAAACAGCAACATTTCCTTTTTTACAGCAACAAATAAATCGAAAACAGCATCATATATGTTCTGGAGTGGGCTCGAAGGCCAATTTCGTACAACAGGCCCATCGCGGCCCAATATCTAACTTGCTCCGCAAGATGCGGCCGGCCCCGCAAAAACCGCAACGGCTAGAACGCCAACATTATATATACCACACCAGCATGTGGCTTCAGGTATGTTTTACTCACCTTGTGACCACCTGCCCGTTGAAACACCTCTGACTTGAGCGTTGGAGTGCCTTTGCAGGTACCACCCGCGTGCGGCTCAGAACTCGGTCCTTCATCCCAACGACCGAGCAACACCATCAAGCAGCAACAACTCATCGTATTGATCAGGTACGATCAATTGGCGACCACAGTGGGAGGCCCGAGCGCTATTCCACATCAAACCATGCCGCCACGTCAGAAACGCACTTCTTCCAGGCTCAACACCTCTGGACAGAACCGACCTCAACGGACCCCAGAGGGCATGCCTGTGACAGTTCATGAATCACAAGGCGAGCCTCGCCAAGAACCCTCAGTGCAGGGCGGCCGCGGGCCAGTCATCCAACCAGTCCAGCAATTACCGGCCGAGCTGGCCGAAGCTGGGATCCCAGAAGCATTGCCAGAGCATGTAACCCAGGCGCTCATACAAATTCTGGAGCAAAAGAATCAAGTGATTGCTGATCGAGACGAGCTGATCGAACGCTATGAGAGAGGATCGATCTCGATCCGCCCGCGTGCGGACAGCGGTCACCGAGGGCAACCATCTCGGCCCCATCGTTCACCACCACGAAGAGAAGCTCCTCGTCGAGGCGTATCCCGACGCAATCCTTCAAGAAGGGCGATCGTCCACAGGTCGCCTCCTCATCGAGCAAGTCGCCGTCATCGTTCCCCCGTGGAAGATTACGACTATGCTGACTCAAGCTACCGACCAGAGTCAGATAGGTCGCCAACAAGATACTCGTCCAACGAGTTCTCAGGATCCCGCCGATCAAGAAGCAGGTCGTGGGACTCGTATGAGGAGTTTAACGACTACCGCAACGGGGAGATTAGAGATGTCTCCCGTGCCATCAGCCGACCAAGAAGGAACTATTCAGAGCGGCCCAGAAGACGGCCGCCGTCGCATGCTCCACAATATCATGGACCTCCTCCAATTGCTGACAGATTCCTTGGTCAACTGGTCGGCCTTTACGGTTTGCCCGTCGACCAAACTTATGCCACCATGCAGCCCTATGTAACATCCGCAAAATAATTAACCGAATTATTGGGATGTTAACCCAATTGAATTAATTTAGTACTTAACGGGTAAATTTACCGAGTGCTAAAATTATTTATTTGTTGTCATCGGATCGTTAACCGGATAATACGGACCAAGGAAGTTTTGGAATCGAAATAGGAGATTTCGATCGATATGGTAATTTGACCGCGTTACAACTTATATATTAAATAAATATCTATATGTATACGTGGGTGTGTGTGTGAGTGAAGAGAGAAATAATTAATTAATTAATTAATTAAATATAAGTGTGTGTGTGTGTTATTAAAAGAAAGGAAAGGGATGAATTGAAGAAAGAAAGAAAAGGAAACAGCGAGAGAAGAGAAACAGAGAAGGAAAGGAGAAGAAAAGAGAGAGATGGCGTGAGGGAGAAGAGAAGAGGGAGGAAGGAGAATTCACCGAAACGACTTCCGTCCAACACGAAAAATGTTCAGCGCTACTTCATCTTCGTTTTGGTACCAATTTTGTGACGATCAGCTCACTCTCTCTCACTTGGCCATTTTCGTTTTTTTTGGAGCTTTTGTGGGAAATCCGATTTTGGGTTGGTTTTGAAGGTTTAGGTTCGGTTAGGAGCGAACCCAAGGATGATGGATCGTTGATTGAGGTTCGATTGAAAGATTGGAAGCGAGTTGGGTGATTTGGGGTTTTGGTGAATAGTGTCATGGAGGTTAGGGGAGGAAGATGATGAATAGTGTCCGTGGAGAATTTTGGGGAAATCGGTATTTCGGTCAAAAGCGGTTTCGTGATCGAGTGGAAAGCTTTGGAAGCGGATTGGGTGTCGCCGGAGCGGGGAATGTTCGTGTGGTTACTCGGTGATTTCGGCTCGATCGTGGATCACGCGTCAAAGGTGAGTTCTACTCACGCTTAGGATTTTATGTTTCGAATTAATTAATTAACTGTTTTACCGCTTTCGCTGGACTGGAATATTATTTTGGTAATCGAGTTTGAGAGATTTCGAGTTGAAAACCGATAATTGGAAAATATGTCGCGTTTTGATAAAATTCGTTTTGATTGAGTTTTTGATTTGATTGATTGATTGTGTGGTTTGTATTGGATTCATTTTACTGGTTGTAAAATCTGTTTTCGATCGGAACAAAAATCGGAATTGAGCGAAATAGCGGATTTCGCGAAAATCGCAAAATTCTGCACTTGACAGGCCCCCTTTCTGCCAGTCCACGCGCCGTTTGCGCGCCGCGCGCCACTCGCGCGCCACTGGACAGAACTTGACTGTCAACTCGCGCGCCGTTTGCGCGCCACGCGCCACTCGCGCGCCAGTTGGCAGAATTTTCAGCAACCAAACACTGTTTTTCGTTTCGCGATAACTTTTGATCCGGGAACCCGATTGAGGTGTTCTAAGATGCGTTGGAAAGCTTATTCAGAGGCCTAACTGAATATTCTATTTTTAAGGCAAAATGAACTGTTTTGATATTGAAAATTATGTTGAAAAGTGTCGAGTTAGTATGCGAGAGCGAATGTGGACTTAATGTTTTTATCAAAAAGAAAGCGGACTATGAGTCCTATGTGATATTGTATAAATGACGCGGGATGATTGTTAAATCGTCTAAACCGGTCTATGGAACGTTCTATTTACTGAACTATGTAATTGACGCGGGATGTTTATTAAGTATTCATCTAAACCGGTCTATGATTCTTGATATATATATATATATATTATATCTAGTCGAGGTGACGACCTCTATGAAATAGCATACTAGGTGAGGGAAGTCATGAGCCCTTGACCTAGGCCCCTATGTTGTTACTTTTGCCTTTAGACATTGTACACCTATTGGCTATGCGGGGTTCACCTAAGCTTGCGGTAGTTGGTGACGTGCTAAATATTAAAAGGTTATGTTTGTAATTCATTAATTGAATTACCAGTAATTGTTTGTAATTCATATCGAATTACCAGTGAATAATTGCAATTCAATAACAGGATTGCCAGGTAAAGGTTTTATAAATAAACCGAGAGCGGGTTACCGGGATTACCAAAGCTGGGGCCGGTACCGTGTTAAAATTTAGAAAGAATGGTCACCGGGATTACCAAAGCTGGGGTCGGTGTCATTCTAAAGATATCAATAGTATGATTACTGGGATTACCAAAGCTGGGGCTGGTATCATACTATGTTGACTAGTACGAGTCACCGGGATTACCAAAGCTGGGGTCGATGTCGTGCTAAATTAAAAGAATGTAATTTATAAAGTAAACTACGAATGTACGAGAATTCATAAATGAACCGAGAGCGTAGTTAGGGGTCTCGGTAGAACTCACTGAGATTGTATCTCATTGTTTATATGTTGTTGTTTTTCAGAGAAGCAAGGGAAAAAGAAAAGGTGAAGAAGCACAGCTAGATGGTGTGCATATGAAGACGGTGAAGACTTAGTTTTCATTGTTATTGTCTTTCCCTCTAGATTTTTGTATTTTCGATTGTATAACTTGTATCAGTAAAAGTTGTAAAATCGTTTCCGCTATTTCTTGGTATTTGGATATTGGACTCTAAGTTATGAGTTGTTTTTATTTATGTTCAATATCTAAAACAGGAAAAATATCTCTGATTATTTAATGATGGTACACTTGGGTATTTTTACTCGATAGAAATACCGGGGTGTTACAGTTGGTATCAGAGCAGTTCGACCTAGTCGGACTTAGTTTAGGGTTGAGTCGATTCCTTGTTAGTCCTTTTTGTAATTACACTTGTGATGCTAAGAGACATTGAGCCTGATCAACTTAATACTTAGTGCATCATAAGCGGAATTATGACTGGATGATCAAGATGCAATCCTCGACCACAATCGGAATCTTCAACCGGTGCATCCTCAGGAAAGGTGACATGACGGTGGGAGAATACACCGCTAAGTTTGAGAAGTTGTCTCAGTTTTACCAAGTGGTAAAGTAAGCTTCGGATGACGAACGGAGAATGCAGAAGTATAAGACGGGCATAAGTGTTTTTATGATTTATGGTCTCAGTTCTTATACTGCTACCAATTTTGTTGCCTTAGTGCAACCAGTTTATGTCGCCGAGGATGATCTCATAAGGAGTATGGGAAAAGAAAGATGGTAGTTGAAATATCAACTCCGAATGCAAAGTCCTAAGATAATTTCATCAAAGGAAAAGCTGATGCAATTCTTTGATTCTCCAAAGGGTCAAGATATTCTAATTGTGGAAAGCAACACAATTTAGAAATAGTAGTATATGCGGAAGAGGGTCACTATGCAAAAGAGTGCCCTGCGAGGAAGAGTTCCCGGGAGTCACAAGCAGCTCCAAGACGAGGACGAGTCAACACTCTGGATGTTTTCACGATGAAGTTTCTTCTGAACCTCCTGAGCGAGAGGTAGAGTTTACAGTAGAATTGATTCCTGGCACGGGATCAATATCTATTGTTTCTCATTGAAGGTTTCTTGAGAATTAAAGGAGATGGAGTCTCAACTTGAAGAGTCGATGTTAAAGAAATTTATTCGACTGAGTGCTTCTCAAGGGAGTGCTCTGGTGTGATTAGTCAAAAGGAAATATAGTAGCATGAGGTTGTACTTCGGTTATCGACAACTCAACAAAGTGACAGAAATTTCCGAAGTGAAGCTTGGCGTGCGGTATAATAGTTTTAAAAAAAAAAATCGTTTTTGTGAAAACCCGCATGCTAAAGTTAATCTTGGGAACGAATTAAGAGGCTAATAGAATATGATTGGGAGGAAAATCGTAGAAGGCGTGCTTAGGTTGAGGGGAAACTCAACGCTACTGGCTAATTCGGAAAGGGATTGGGTGCGTCGTAGATGGATATATTGTGAGGAAAGTTACAACAAAGGAAGAAGGGTTTTGCGTTCTGTCTGATAGTTGTTTTGAGAACAACTGATATGATTTTCATTACTTCCGAAATTAATTGATGTTCCCACGGCTTACTTCTACGTTTAAGATAAACGTTTTTGGTAAATCCTCATTCCATTTTTTTTGAAAAGTTCTATCTCGAAATCCCAAGGGCGAGTCAGGAAGTTTCACAGATGACTTTTCTTCACATTTTTCAATGTGTATGAGGAATGTTGTGGATATTAGAAGATTTGTTGAGAAAGTGTTTACACCCTTTGATTTAGATTAATCAAAGTTGGGGAGTAAATGAGGATAATTAGAATGAAGCTTCGAAAGTGTTTTCAAACGCGGTGCCGAGCCGACGTAGGCGAATGATGAGTTTCTCGTGTAGATGCGTGACCAGAGAGTTCGTATCAAGGTAGTAGTGGATCATACTTGGGAATTGATGTGCCAACTTGGGAAGAGTTCCTACGCTTATTTCGTTAATTCAAGATTGTGTTCCAGCAACTTAAGACCTTTCTGAGGGTGTCGATACTCGGTTAGTCAGATGAAAAACTTGACGAAATTTTGAGGACAAAATTCTTTTAAGTTGGGGAGAATGTAACATCCGCAAAATAATTAACCGAATTATTGGGATGTTAACCCAATTGAATTAATTTAGTACTTAACGGGTAAATTTACCGAGTGCTAAAATTATTTATTTGTTGTCATCGGATCGTTAACCGGATAATACGGACCAAGGAAGTTTTGGAATCGAAATAGGAGATTTCGATCGATATGGTAATTTGACCGCGTTACAACTTATATATTAAATAAATATCTATATGTATACGTGGGTGTGTGTGTGAGTGAAGAGAGAAATAATTAATTAATTAATTAATTAAATATAAGTGTGTGTGTGTGTTATTAAAAGAAAGGAAAGGGATGAATTGAAGAAAGAAAGAAAAGGAAACAGCGAGAGAAGAGAAACAGAGAAGGAAAGGAGAAGAAAAGAGAGAGATGGCGTGAGGGAGAAGAGAAGAGGGAGGAAGGAGAATTCACCGAAACGACTTCCGTCCAACACGAAAAATGTTCAGCGCTACTTCATCTTCGTTTTGGTACCAATTTTGTGACGATCAGCTCACTCTCTCTCACTTGGCCATTTTCGTTTTTTTTGGAGCTTTTGTGGGAAATCCGATTTTGGGTTGGTTTTGAAGGTTTAGGTTCGGTTAGGAGCGAACCCAAGGATGATGGATCGTTGATTGAGGTTCGATTGAAAGATTGGAAGCGAGTTGGGTGATTTGGGGTTTTGGTGAATAGTGTCATGGAGGTTAGGGGAGGAAGATGATGAATAGTGTCCGTGGAGAATTTTGGGGAAATCGGTATTTCGGTCAAAAGCGGTTTCGTGATCGAGTGGAAAGCTTTGGAAGCGGATTGGGTGTCGCCGGAGCGGGGAATGTTCGTGTGGTTACTCGGTGATTTCGGCTCGATCGTGGATCACGCGTCAAAGGTGAGTTCTACTCACGCTTAGGATTTTATGTTTCGAATTAATTAATTAACTGTTTTACCGCTTTCGCTGGACTGGAATATTATTTTGGTAATCGAGTTTGAGAGATTTCGAGTTGAAAACCGATAATTGGAAAATATGTCGCGTTTTGATAAAATTCGTTTTGATTGAGTTTTTGATTTGATTGATTGATTGTGTGGTTTGTATTGGATTCATTTTACTGGTTGTAAAATCTGTTTTCGATCGGAACAAAAATCGGAATTGAGCGAAATAGCGGATTTCGCGAAAATCGCAAAATTCTGCACTTGACAGGCCCCCTTTCTGCCAGTCCACGCGCCGTTTGCGCGCCGCGCGCCACTCGCGCGTCACTGGACAGAACTTGACTGTCAACTCGCGCGCCGTTTGCGCGCCACGCGCCACTCGCGCGCCAGTTGGCAGAATTTTCAGCAACCAAACACTGTTTTATGTTTCGCGATAACTTTTGATCCGGGAACCCGATTGAGGTGTTCTAAGATGCGTTGGAAAGCTTATTCAGAGGCCTAACTGAATATTCTATTTTTAAGGCAAAATGAACTGTTTTGATATTGAAAATTATGTTGAAAAGTGTCGAGTTAGTATGCGAGAGCGAATGTGGACTTAATGTTTTTATCAAAAAGAAAGCGGACTATGAGTCCTATGTGATATTGTATAAATGACGCGGGATGATTGTTAAATCGTCTAAACCGGTCTATGGAACGTTCTATTTACTGAACTATGTAATTGACGCGGGATGTTTATTAAGTATTCATCTAAACCGGTCTATGATTCTTGATATATATATATATATATATATATATATATATATATATATATATATATATATATATATATAAATATATATATATTATATCTAGTCTAGGTGACGACCTCTATGAAATAGCATACTAGGTGAGGGAAGTCATGAGCCCTTGACCTAGGCCCCTATGTTGTTACTTTTGCCTTTAGACATTGTACACCTATTGGCTATGCGGGGTTCACCTAAGCTTGCGGTAGTTGGTGACGTGCTAAATATTAAAAGGTTATGTTTGTAATTCATTAATTGAATTACCAGTAATTGTTTGTAATTCATATCGAATTACCAGTGAATAATTGCAATTCAATAACAGGATTGCCAGGTAAAGGTTTTATAAATAAACCGAGAGCGGGTTACCGGGATTACCAAAGCTGGGGCCGGTACCGTGTTAAAATTTAGAAAGAATGGTCACCGGGATTACCAAAGCTGGGGTCGGTGTCATTCTAAAGATATCAATAGTATGGTTACTGGGATTACCAAAGCTGGGGCTGGTATCATACTATGTTGACTAGTACGAGTCACCGGGATTACCAAAGCTGGGGTCGGTGTCGTGCTAAATTAAAAGAATGTAATTTATAAAGTAAACTACGAATGTACGAGAATTCATAAATGAACCGAGAGCGTAGTTAGGGGTCTCGGTAGAACTCACTGAGATTGTATCTCATTGTTTATATGTTGTTGTTTTTCAGAGAAGCAAGGGAAAAAGAAAAGGTGAAGAAGCACAGCTAGATGGTGTGCATATGAAGACGGTGAAGACTTAGTTTTCATTGTTATTGTCTTTCCCTCTAGATTTTTGTATTTTCGATTGTATAACTTGTATCAGTAAAAGTTGTAAAATCGTTTCCGCTATTTCTTGGTATTTGGATATTGGACTCTAAGTTATGAGTTGTTTTTATTTATGTTCAATATCTAAAACAGGAAAAATATCTCTGATTATTTAATGATGGTACACTTGGGTATTTTTACTCGATAGAAATACCGGGGTGTTACACCCTACGGGCAGAATCTCATCCCGACCGGACAAGGGCCTTTCACCAGCGAAATCAGGCGTTATCGCATCCCAAGGGACCTGAGGAAGCCCCCAAACCTGAACAAATTTAACGGCCGCGGGGATCCAGATAAACACCTTATGTACTTCAACAACTACTGTAGCTATAGGGAGCTAGGACGGACGATGAAGTGCAGACTTTTTCCTCAGTCGCTCGAAGGTCGGGCGTTAGAATGGTGGGAATCCCTGCGTCCCAACTCTGTCTCTTCTTGGGAAGGACTTGTGGCAATGTTCTTGGCCAATTACACAGCCAACCGTTGTCAGTATCGTTATGAAGAGCACTTGGACTCGGTCGTCCAAGGAGAGAATGAACCATTGAGGGAGTTTATCGATCGGTTCATGACAGAGGCTGATACAGTCCGCAACCTATCAGACACGGACAAACTGAAGTATCTCAAACGTGGTATAAGAAAGAACCACAGATTTGCTGAAGAGTTCTCTTTGAACCGCTACTACGACCTCGGCCTCTTCCTTAGAAGGGCCAACGACCATATGGGCTATGAAGAGCAATTGGCCGCAGACAAGGGCCCCCACGCGCGTCCCAAGGAAGAGAATGGCAGGCCGGTCAAAGGGCAAGAAAACTACCGTGACAGTAAGCCCGAGCACCGGCCCAAGAAGTACGAGCATCGTACAAAGTTGAACACTCCGATCGCGCAGATCTTCACGGAGTGCCAGAACAACGAGTTCACTGGTGTTAGGCGACCTGATCCTCTAGTGTTGAAGAAAGGAGGTCGGCCCACCAAGAAATACTGCAGATACCACAAGAGTAAGGGGCATGATACCAATGACTGTATGGCCCTAAAAGACGACATAGAAGATCTCATTCAGAAGGGCAAGTTGAGGCAATATGTCAAAGATGAAGGTAACGAAGGGCCGCAATGTAGCCATGGTCATCCATGGAGGTAATCCGTTGGACATCAGAGAGTCCAACAAGGCAATGAAGAGGAAGTGGAATGAACTTATGATGGTCGGCTCAACTTCAACCCCATGGCCGGCCTCTAATAGGCTGCCCATTTCCTTTGGGGATGAAGACTTGCTCGATGGCAAAGTCAATAATTACGTCCCCTTGGTAGTTTCGGCCGTAATGGCCAACACTGAGGTCAGAAGAATACTGGTCGACTAAGGGAGCTCGGCCGACATCATGTTTGAGGAGCTGATTGACAAGTTAAACGTGGACAGGAGCGAAATTATTCCACAAGCAGTACCAACCCCATTGACCGGGTTCAATGGGGCGACCACATACCCCCTGGGGACGATAGAATTACTCGTTACTTTTGGAGATGATACGAACGGCAGCACGTCGTACAGGACGGTCAGAACGACGTTCTTAGTTCTGCCCATCAAATCGTGTTACCACTGCATCATTGGCCGCCCAACACTGGGAAAATTGGAGGCCGTAGCCTCAACTGTACATTTGAAGATGAAGTTCTACAGTAAAAGCGACCAAGTTGTGACAGTAATGGCCGACATGGAAGCGGCCATGAGGAGCCATTTCCTCTATCAAGAGATTTGTGATATGGAGGCGGTAAATGCTAAACCTCAGAATCTCGGAGAGGGGCATCAGGTCAATGTGGCCGACCTGGATGCCCGATACGACCCAGATAGCGACCCTGAGGACGACGACGACGAGTTAGCCCGCGAGCTAAAGAATAAACTGAAGAGGCCCGAGCCCCACGGGGAATTGATCGATGTTCAGTTATCGAACGACCCAACCAAGACAGTTAAGTTGGGGAGCGACCTACCTGAACAAGACAAGCAAGATCTCATCACCTACCTCAGGGATTACGCAGACCTTTTCGCATGGCGGGCATCAGACATGCCCGGGATCCCAATAGAGATTGCTTGCCACCAACTGTCAGTCGATGAGACAGCCAGACCGGTCGCACAAAAGAGACGCACTCAGAACGAAGAGAAAGCATTGGCGGCCGAACAGGCTGTTGACGACCTCATCAAGGCCAATTTCATTGAGGAGATTAAGTATACAACTTGGCTTTCCAACGTCGTACTAGTGAAGAAGAAAAATGGTAAGTGGCGCATGTGTGTCGACTATACCGACCTGAATAAGGCATGCCCGAAAGACGCCTTTCCCCTGCCAAACATTGACAAATTGGTCGACGGGGCTGCGGGCTATAAACTCCTGTCTTTTTTAGATGCCTATTCAGGTTACAACCAAATCACTATGTACCCACCCGATCGGCATAAGACCGCGTTCATGACCGATCGTGGAAACTTTCAGTACAAGGTAATGCCCTTTGGTCTGAAGAACGCCGGAGCGACCTATCAAAGAATGATGAATAAGGTCTTCAGGCGGCAGATCGGTCGGATATCAGAGGTATACTTGGATGATATGATCATTAAAAGCAAGACCGACCGAGACCATATTTACGACCTAAAGGAAATCTTTGAGGAAGCAAGGAAGAACTCCTTGAGGTTGAATCCAGAGAAGTGCACCTTCGGAGTAAGGGCGGGCAAGTTCCTGGGCTTCCACTTAACAGAGCGAGGGATAGAAGCAAACCCTGACAAGTGCAAGGCGGTCGCTGACATGAGGCCGCCCACTACGAAAAAAGAAATTCAGCAGCTGAATGGCATGGTCGCTGCCCTGTCACGGTTTATACCTAAATCAGCCTGCAAATCTCTTCCACTATTCAAGCTCTTGAAGAAGGAGGTCGAGTTTGAATGGACCGACCAATGCCAGCGAGCATTGGACGAGCTGAAGGCGGCACTCACCAACCCGCCCATCATGACCAAGCCGCAACCAGGGGAGACGCTCTACTTATACTTGGCCATAACAGACGAGGCCATGAGTGTAACACCCTAAAATATTTAATTAATTTATTTAATTAAGTATTTAGGAATTCAAATTAATTAAGTGGATATAATTTAATTATTAGAAATTATATTAAAATGTGTAGAGGGTATTAGAAGATGGAGGTGCCAAATTAGATGGACTTGGGCTTAAGTGAGAAGCCCAAGCCCATGAGTCAAGTCATATGCGAAGTGGAGCCTAGGGGTTAGGGTTCATTGGGGATCATTTGCGAAAAATGGAGAATGGAGAGGAGGAGAGAAAGAAGTGCGCCGTAGGGAGGAGGAGAAGAGGAGAGCAAGTCGCAAGCTCCAAGGAGAAAGGAGAAGGTGTGATCCGGTTTCCATGGTTCCGTTCGTGATCGTCCCTAGAGATCCTATTCATCTAATTCGAGGTTAGGGGAGCTCTTTCTTTCCATCAAATAGAATTCTATGATAGGTCTTAATCTAGGTTGTTGGACTAGATCCTTGATGCATACCTATTCTTGATGTTCTTGATATGTTGATGTAGTTCTTGACGTTCTTGATATGTTGATGTAGTTCTTGACGTTCTTGATATGTTGATGTCGTTCTTGACGATCTTGATATGTTGTTGTTGTTGTGCGAATTGATGTGTTTCCCTTATAGGTTGTGGATGTTGATCTTTACATGTATATATATAAATATATATATATATATATATATATATATATATATATATATATATATATATATATATATATATACGAATTGAGGTGTTCTTGATAGGTTGTTGATGTCGATCTTTACATATATATATATATATATATATATATATATATATATGCGAATTGATGCATGCCAAGAATTATTGATGTGTTCTTGATGTTCTTTAATGTTCTTGAATGTTTTTGGGTTGCCTATGATGATGATCTTCGTATATACATATATGTGTGCCATATGCGAATTGTTTTAGTGTTTTAACCTTGGGATAATACGAACTATGTATGTGTTTTGATGATGTTGGTATTTGCGAGTTCATGGAATTTATGGATTGGTATGTTGGGGAGCTTGATGCTTCGCATTTTGGGTGTGGGTGTGCAAGGGCGCCTAGGGCGCCAAAGTGATGATGATTTTAGTGCTCCAAAAGAATCTTGTTGATTTATTTAAATTAAGAGTCATTTTGAGTGTTGAAAATTACAGGATTTTGATGAGTTAAATTGCTAAAAATCAGTCTTTAGTGTTTTGGAAAATTGTGGGAAAAATGGTGATTTTTGGTGTTTAGTGTTGAAGAGTTGTTGGAAAAATTCTGGGTTTGTTGTTGCTGTTTTCTGGGCGCCAAGTGCCTGTGCTGGGCGCCTGTGGCCTGTGTGTGTTGCTGTGTGTTGCCAGAATTCCTGTGTGGCTAGGCGCTGGGCGCTGGGTGCCAGCGCTGGGCGCTGAGCGCCCATGCGCGTGTGTGTGTGTTGCGCCAAGGCGCTGGGCGCCAGGCGCTAGGCGCTGAGCGCCCGTGTGCGTTGCGTGTGCGTGTGTGTTGCGCCAAGGCGCTGGGCGCCAGGCGCTGGGCGCTGAGCGCCCTTGTGTGTTGCGTGTGCGTGTTGCGCCTTGCTGGGCGCCAGGTGCCTGGGCGCTGGGCTCCCATGGCGCCAGTTTCAGGATGTTCCCAAATGTTTTCGAAAACTGTTTTCGCTATAACTTTTGACCCGGATATCCGTTTTGAACGATTCAAAAAGCGTTGTGAAGCATTTTCCGTTGTCCAGCTGTGTGTTCCATTTTTTAAAAATAAAAACTTAGAATTTCTGAAGGTTGCTGGGGCGCCCCAAGTGGCTGTTCCCGGTGACCGTTGCCGTGACAATGAAAAGATGTTTTGGGTGCCTTTAAAAATTCTCTTTTGCGTACGACCGGTGGTTTTAACAAAGTAATGTCAAAAATGATTATTTTGGCGATGATGCCTTCGGGGCTAGTTAAATGACTGTTTCGCCCTTAGTGGCTATTATTATTATATATGACGTGTAAAAGACTGTTTTGCCCCTTAGAGGCTATTATTATTTATAGTGATGTGTAAATGACGATGATGCCCTTGGTGGCTAGTAAATGACGTTTTCGCCCTCAGTGGCTATTGTGTGAGTTGATGATATCTGTGTAAGAGTGATGATGAAACCCCGTGACGTTTGAGGCCCGAGAGGCTAAGTGATGTTAAGGCCTAAAAGGCTAAGTGATGTTGTTGTTGTGTGAATTGTGAATTTGACAGGTGTTGTGTTCTTGCGAGCAAAACCGGTAAGTGACGGGTCACATAGTTGACTATGATTTGAGTAATTGTGTATTCGTGTGTTGTGAGTGGTGCATGTCATAGTGTCTCATGCCCATATGCATAAACCCAGTGACGTTTTTGAGGCCTGAGTGGCTAAGTGACGATGAGGCCTTAAGGGCTAAGTGACGTTTGTGAAAAGGTACCTTCATGCATATGCCCGCGAGTGGGTTGCATTTCATAAGCCTACATGACACGAGATGAGTTATTGTACGTGATGTGAATGATGACTGTGATGTGGATATTTAGTGTTTTGGATGCTGATTTGTTCTAGTGTGTAGCCTATGTTTAGTACTTGTCATGTTTTCTATTATATGGATTGAATGATGCTCACCCTTTCCTGTTTGAATGTTGCCCCCATGTTGGTAACGTGCAGGTGATTTCCAGTGAAGGCCTTTAGCTTCACTAGCTGAGTCGGGTCGTCTGCTCTGATATGTAACACTAGGGAGGGGAATTGAATGTTGTTTAGGTCATTTATGGCTGTTGTGGTTATTGGATTTTTAGTATTGTAAGCCTGGCATAGTGGTAATGCCTTTTATGATTAAACTGTCGGATTTCCGATGTGAAATTGTATTTTAATTGATCATGACGTTTTGGAGTTATTATAAGACTGTTTTCGAAAAGCTAGTTAATTGAAGTGTGACGTTTTAGCGAAGTAAGTGTGACATCCCTTGTGGTGTAAATAAATTTTGAAAACTCTGATATTTTTATTAAACAAATTACCGGGTAGAAAAGGGGTGTTACATTAGTGGAATTAAATATTTTAGGGTGTTAGCTCAATTGGTAGTGGGAAGGGGGTTTAACTTGCACTTATGCCTCAGGTGCAAGGTTCGATTCCCACGGAAGGCAAAAACTCTACAAGAGGGGTAGAGAAGACCGTGAGGTAACAGTGGGACCGGGGTGGCCGCTGCGGTGGACCTGGGCTGTTACAATAAAAAGGCGCCTTTTTATGTAACAGCCCAGGTCCACCGCAGCGGCCACCCCGGTCCCACTGTTACCTCACGGTCTTCTCTACCCCTCTTGTAGAATTTTTGCCTTCCGTGGGAATCGAACCTTGCACCTGAGGCATAAGTGCAAGGTTCGATTCCCACGGAAGGCAAAAATTCTACAAGAGGGGTAGAGAAGACCGTGAGGTAACAGTGGGACCGGGGTGGCCGCTGCGGTGGACCTGGGCTGTTACAATGAGCGCTGTTCTCGTAAGAGAAAGCGACCTGAAACAGAACCCAGTCTACTTTATCAGTAAGGTATTTCAAGGCCCAGAGATCAGATACCAGAAGATTGAGAAGCTAGCCTTAGCGTTACTTGTGGCCACCCGTAGACTGCGCCCTTATTTCATGGCCCATCAGGTCGTGGTGAGGACCGACCAGCCTATCAGGCAAATTCTTCACCGACCTAACCTAGCAGGGCGTATGATCAAGTGGGCTGTAGAACTCAGTGAGTTTGGGATCAAGTTCGAATCTAGATCGGCCGCTAAGTCCCAAGTGTTGGCCGATTTCATTGCTGAGATGACTCCAATACCAGACGATCAGGCCATCATGACCTGGACTTTGCACGTAGACGGATCCTCCAACAGCAAAGGAAGTGGGGCTGGTCTGATACTTGAGAACTCGGAAGGACTTACAGTTGAAGTGTCATTAACTTTCGCATTTCACACTTCAAACAACCAGGCCGAGTATGAAGCGTGCATTGCCGGGCTACAACTTGCCAAAGAATTCAACGTCGACCGTGTTGAACTCCACTCTGACTCTCTACTGGTAGTCTCCCAAATTCAAGACCTATACGACGCAAAGGACGATGTCTTGAAAAATTATTTGGCCAAGGTAAGGGATCTGCTCAAGCAATTCGACCGAGCAGAAGTCAAGCACGTCCCCAGGACAGAGAACGTTCGGGCTGATATCCTATCAAAGCTAGCAAGTACAAAGACTCCTGGGAACCATAGAAGTCTAATCCAAGAGACGTTAACGCGGCCGAGCGTATCGACCAAGCCTGCCCAACCATTATCCATTCTAGCGGTCGACTTAGATAAAGACTGGATCACTCCTATCTTGCAATATATTCTCAATGGAGTAGAACCCTGCGACCAGAAGGCAGCGAAACTCCTGAGGTTGCGGGCGACCAAGTATTCAGTGATCGAAGGAAGACTGTATAGAAGGGGTTTTTCATCCCCATTGCTGAGATGCCTTACGTCGGTCGAGGCCCACCATGTACTAAGAGACATACATGAAGGAGATTGTGGTAGCCACCAAGGTGGTCGGTCGATTGCTAAGAAAGCGCTCAGGGCCGGATACTATTGGCCGACCATGGACGAGGACACTAAGATACTTGTTCAGAAGTGCAAGAAATGCCAAATCCATGCCGACGTACATTTAGCGCCCTCATCAGAACTACACAGCTTAACTCCGCCATGGCCGTTCGCTTGGTGGGGCATGGACCTGCTCGGCCCTTTTCCACCTGCACCAGGTCAGTTGAAGTTCCTCATCGTTGCGATCGACTATTTCACTAAGTGGATAGAAGCAGAGCCACTGGCAACCATTACCTCAGCGAAGGTATCTAAGTTTTTTGGTCGAAATGTGCTCGCCCGCTTTGGAGTGCCCCAACAACTGGTGACCGATAATGGAACTCAGTTCGCAGATAGAAAGTTCAGAGAAATGCTGGCCGGCCTAGGCGTGAAACAGCGTTTCACCTCGGTCGAGCACCCACAAACCAATGGCCAGGCAGAAGCGGCCAATAGGGTAGTACTACGCGGACTGAAAAGGAGGTTGGACGAAGCCAAGGGCAATTGGGCAGAAGAACTACAGTCGGTCGTTTGGGCCTACAGAACGACCCCTCACTCATCGACCGGGGAGTTACCTTTTAGACTTGTCTACGGAACTGACGCTGTCATCCCGATTAAGATGGGAGAGCTAAGTTGGAGGACGACCAACCCACCAACCCCGGCCGCAAACGAACGAGCAACAAGAGAAGAGCTCGACCTGGTTGAAGAACTACGAAACAAGGCGTCACTTAGGGAGCAACTCATCAAACAGAAGGTCGCTGCCAGGTATAACGCCCGCGTCCAGAAGAGGGAATTCTCCATTGGACAGCTAGTCCTTAGGAGGGCCGACGTAGGGAATAAGAACGCTCGCCAGGGAAAGCTCGCCCCCAATTGGGAAGGACCATACCGTGTCATCAGCAAGACTGAAAAGGGAGCTTACGAGCTGGAAACCATGGAAGGGGCGACCATCCCCAGAACATGGAATGCTGATAAGTTGAGAAAATATTATGTTTAAGTTGTAAACATCAATTGATCAATAAAGAACAGGCGGTCGCTCTTTTTCCCCACAGGGGTTTTTTACCGAGGACCGACCTTAAAATTCGACTTGTGTACTTTATTTTCATGCAAATTGTATGCACGGTCGCTCACCATGCGAGTAGCAGTCGAGCGACCAGTAGAGTGCCATCGAATGGCCCAAACGAAAGCCGCCGAGCGGCCTAAAAAGAGCGCCATCGAATGGCCCAAACGAAAGCCGCCGAGCGGCCTAAAAAGAGTGCCATCGAATGGCCCAAACGAGAGCCGACGAGCGGCCTAAAAAAGCGCCATCGAATGGCCCAAACGATAGCCGCCGAGCGGCCTGAAAAAGTGTTACCGAATAAAGTGACCCATAAAAAATTCAAGGTCGCGACCAACCGTAGTAAAAAGAATCAAATCGAATTACAAAGCAATTAAACAGGCCAAATTCATAGAAAAATTGTCATCGATTACAAAGACGCCTTGGTCGAAAAATTACAATCCAAACACCGCTCGCAGGCGGGCCAAGATTACAATCCAGAAAAAAAATTACAAGTTAAGAGTCGCTGGGGGCCTGATAGATGACCTCCTCTTCTTGAAGAACCTTCCCCTTCGACATCTTCTTGGGGCGGACGATCTGTTGATCAGTCGCACGATGTGTGCTTTGCACAATCTCGCGATCGACCCCCAGATCAGGGTAGAGGATCTTGATCTGGCTGACAGCATTTTCAAATTGACCCTCCGCAGCTCCCTTCGCCCGGTCAAGAACGTCTTTATAGCGACCTCTAAACTTGTTCTTTTCCACCTCCACTGCATCCAGCTCAGTTTTCAGCCCAACGACCTGGCTCGACAGCTCTTTATTCTTGGAAGAGAGGCATTCGACCTCTTTCTCAGCTGTTTCCTTGTCAGCGACCGCCTTGTCCAGAGCAGACTCGGCCAGTGTTTGAGCAGAGACAGCAGCCACAAGCTGGCGTTCTGCTTCGACAAGCTTCCTCTCATTGTCAGCGGCCGCTTCGATTCTCGGTTCGAGCTCCTTCATTTTCTTGAGCAGGTCGTCTCGCTCGCCCCTCATTTCTGCGAGCAATGACAAGGCAGAATTCAATTTAAAATTTTTATCGACTAGGTCGTCTTCAAGCAATGAATATCTATGGGCAAGACGCCTACCTTCCAGGCGATTTGATTCTTCATCTTGGTATTTCTTGAACAGAATACCAGCGGCCTTCATTGCATCGGCCATCACCTCGAAGGGTTCCTCCTTGAAACGAGCACAGTCTTCATCACCCAATCCAAGCTGGCCGAGTTTTGGCGACCGGCTGTGCCCGTGGCTCTTCCCACTCTTATGTTTCTTGCTCTGGCCCCCTTGATCGACTGACCTATTCCTCTTGAACCTTTCTTTATTTGGAGGTGGGCTGCCCAAGTCAATTGCTTGAGGTGGCGTGGCCGCCCGAAGATCCTGACGATCGGGCTGAGATCCAGTTCCGGCAGTATGGGGCGTACCCCCAGGCTGAGCCTCAGGAATTCCGCGGGCGGGCGATGTATCTCCATCCTCGGCCGCCCATTGTTCCAAGAGGTCAAAGTCATTCATGTTCGTCATATCAACTGCAAAGGCAAAAGTAGATGGTTAGAAACAGTTAAATAAGTGACAGAAAATAAACTAGGCGAGCGACCACCAACCAAGAGCGGCCTTGACTTTCTTTTTGCCACGAGCATCCACAATGTTTTTAACCTTGATACGACCCTCAGGGACTAGGGACGCAATCTTTCTCAGTCTTTGGATCGTCCCCCTGTCCAGGTCGTCAAGTTCAGTGTCCTTGAAAGCGTACTGGCCCGGTTTTTTTGAGAAGTGGTCAAAACTCCACACCGTGGGAAACACGGGCGTTCCTTCCTGATCATCTTTGGACATTTGGGCGATCCCTCGTTGGGCCTCAACCGAGTTAGGAACAACCCAAAAGAATTCCCTTTTCCACCCGGTCGTCAATGACTCCATGTAGGGCTTGAAAAAGTTGTATGTTGAACGGTTTTTGAACGAGACCGCTTCCTTGCGGGCGCCCTTGGAGCCTTTTTCATAAATATAGCTCATTTCGAACAAAGTGAAAAACAGTCTTACGGAGACCGGCCGTCTCAGAACCACGAGAACATCTTCATATGCCTGTAGGAACGCCCAAGCGTTCGGGTTCAGTTGAGATGGGGCGACCTGAAGATAGCGTAGAACCTGGCGTTGGAACCTGGTGAATGGTGGAATTATACCCATGCGTTCGAAAATGATGCGGTACATTGTGAATTTTAGCACATCAGTCCAGGCCGCGACATCTTCCCCTTTCGCCATACCCTCAACTCTCCAACCTTCATTCAACCCGGTCGCCAGATACTCTAGGTCCTGGCTTCCCTGTTGAATTTTGCTGCGTTGACCTCTCAGGTTAAGAGAAACCCAAGACATATCTTTCGCCGCTGCGACCTCAGGATCTTCTCGTTGGTCACTTCGTTGGCCTCTGTCGGCCGTAGCAGTATCGTCGGCCGCAGCCTGGCCAATACCTTCATCGCTGGCAACCCGCGCGTTGCTTTCTGCAGTGTCATCAACCACAGCCTCGGTGAACGGCGCCCCACTTCTGTCCGGCCGAGTTCCGGATTCGCTAGAGGAAGACCAGTTCTGAGTCGAAGACCCAGAGGAAGATTCGTCGTTGGAAGAAGACGACCGGGCGAGCGCAGAACTTTGCTCCACTGGTCGGGTCATGTTGTGCGCAAGAGAAACGGCCGGGATTCCAAAGATACGGCGGGTTTGTTTGGTCCGCGCCAGAATGAACCTGTGGAGGGGAATAACGGTCATGGTCTTGCTCGCGCGTGGGAAGGGGCGACGTGGTCGTCCCCAGACCTGACACCCCCTCCATCAGGTGGAACATAAAAACTCAAATAAAGGAAAAGCGGTCGTAGTTACCTGGATTAGGAAGCGAGCTGATGTTGCGAGCGAGCGGAATGCGAGCAAGCTGGATGCGAGCGAGCTGGATGCGAGCGAACTGAATGCGAGCGAGCTGATTGCGAGCGAGCTGATTGCGAGAGCGGAGAAATCGGAGAAACGTGTAAATGAGGCACCCCTTGAACCCTATATATAATGGGCCAACCGTCATCATGGGCCGGAGGTGAAGAGGCGCCACTCTTCGCGTGCCATCATTATATATACCACACCAGCATGTGGCTTCAGGTATGTTTTACTCACCTTGTGACCACCTGCCCGTTGAAACACCTCTGACTTGAGCGTTGGAGTGCCTTTGCAGGTACCACCCGCGTGCGGCTCAGAACTCGGTCCTTCATCCCAACGACCGAGCAACATCATCAAGCAGCAACAACTCATCGTATTGATCAGGTACGATCAATATATAAAAAAAACAGCACAGCATCAAATAACTAAAAAAAACAGCAATATTTATATACAAGAAAAAAAAGCAATAATTTAAATTAACAATTACAGTTCATACTACAAAATTACCTTAAAATCCAGAAACGATGGGGATCCGAATTCCTCCTAGGACCTCCTTAATACAATGGAATTTAAACTAAAAAAAAAATTGGAAGGAGAAGGAACTTAAACTAAAAACAGTGAATAAATCTCACTGTTTTTTTTTTCTAAAGATCTAAACTTTCTTTTTTTTGCTCCGAAAATTTTTCTCCTCCTCCTTCAAAACTGTTCTCTCTTCAAAGTCATGGCCCCCTATTTATACAAAAAAGGGCTTCTCTTTTTTTCTTCTTCGTTTTCTTCTGACTGCCTCACCATACCTTGCACAGTGTTTTTTCTGAGTGTGGCTTGACATAAAGACTTATGAGGGATTGCGAAGGGTATGGGTGTAGCAGAGGAGAACATGATGGTTTTTTTGCATGTGAGAAGGGAGAGTGAATCCGTGAGTGAGAGAGAATGATGTGAGAAAAAAAATGATGGAGTTTAAGGTTTGGTGGGAGGGGTATGCGTGAGTGTGTGAGAGTGATGTGAGGGGAGAGAAAAAATGAGTGTGTGAGAGGAAAGAGGGGGATGGGGGCCGTAGGTATAGGGAGAGAGAGGAAATGGGAGGATGAGTGAAAGAGAAAGAGAAGTGTGTGTGAGGAGTGATGTGAGGGAAAGGTTGAGTGTGAGTGGGAGAAAGAGAGAGAGGAAGCGTGAGATTGAGGAGAGAGAGGGATGGGGCCGTAGGATGGGGGAGAGAGGGAAATGTTGAGTGTATGGGGAAATGAAAAATGGGGAAGTGGGAAGTGTGGGGAAGTGGAATTGAGAGAAAAGAGGAAAGGTGGAGTGTGGAGAGAAAAATGCAATTTTCAAGGAGGGAAAAGGGGGAGTGGGTCGAATTTTTAGGGAAAGGGAGTGGGGTGGTTTTGAGTTTGACTAGGTTTTAGTGGGGTAGTTGAAATTTTTTTAGGGTAAAAGGGGGGGTGGCCGAATTAGGGTTTTGGTGGAGGGGAAATGGGTATGGGTTGGATAGTAATTAGGGTTAGGAGGAGTTGGGTCATGGGTTGGATAGGAATTAGGGTTTGGGGCGAATTGGGCTAGTTTTTTTTGGTTGGGTTGGGTTTCTGATGGCCCAATCCTGATTGCACCTCATCTTTTTTTTTGACAGACCCCCCTCCATTTCCTCCTTTGCTTATTTTTATTTCTTCACTTCTAATTAATATTTTTTTTTTGTTAAACTTGTGGAAACTAAAATAAAATGATACATGACATGAAAATAAAAATGATTATTATTTTTATTAAAAATAAAATCTCTCATTTTTGATCGGACAAAATTAGGGTATTACAGCTGCCCCTCTTTATTTATATTTTGCTAGGAAATCGGAGAGATTCCGAGTTTCTCGAGGAAAATAGAAATAAAGATAACAAGACGCTAATTTTGTCCAGACTGAGGTTTTTCTGTTTTTTTTTTTGAAACTTATGAAAACCGGGTTGCTTTAGACAGAAAGTAAATAGGGATCGCTGGGGATCTGAAGGATCGCTGGGGATCTGAAGGAGCACTGGGGCTCTGAAGGAGCACTGGGGCTCTGAAGGTCTAACTCCAAATTAATGCTTGGCGCATCGACTTGAGTTTGACTGAGGGACCGTCGGGGTCTGAAGGGCATGCCTAAGCCTGAGGGACCGATGGGTCTGAAGGAGCGCAACTAGCTTATGGTACTAGTAATACGGTCTGGGGTGGCCTCTTTTCGAGCGGCCATTAGGGTTAATCAGGTCCGGAACTGATATAACCACGAAGGACGTGCACTGTGTTTTTTAGGCGGACACAGCTAGTCTGAAGGGCCTGGGGCCGGATGATCCGTCGGTTGCTCGATAACGCGACGTGCGATCTGGATTGAAGGACCAATGTTGGTCTGAAGGAGCGCCTGGGCTCTGAAGGACCGATGGGGGTCTGAAGAAATGTTGCTAACGATACATACTAAAATTATCTCAACAGACGCTTGCAATGAATGATGCATGCGTGCATGTAGTTAAGTAATTGATGACATGATGAATGAAATGTGGAATGGTTTTATTTTTGGCTTTTGTTCTTGGCTTTTTTTTCTTTTTTTCATTTTCTTTTCTTGCTCTTTTGCTCTTTTTGCCTTTGCTGGTGTCATCAACTCGCATGACTCTTGACGAGGGTTGCCTCAAGCAGTGGTACCAAGGTGCGGGTTATTAAGATTTGCTGAAGTGATTATGCACTTGTCCTTTTTGCAACTTTATGAGAGATCATCTCTTTTTTGTGATTTTTAGAAATTTCGCAATGACTATAATGCTTGTGATCATGCACATGTTTCGCAATTCAGTATCGTCTACCATGAACATTATTTTTACGATAATAGGGAAATGAGAGAATAAAGGAAGTGTTTAATATTCAAATGGAAAACAAATGCGCAGAAGGTCGCGCTGGCTGAAAATTACATTGGGAGTTTAAACTACAAAAAGAGAAGAAAAAGAAAACAAGGAAAGCTGATCTTTTGATTGTTTGTATCTTTGAAGTAACAACGCCAATCGCCCATTAACATAACTTTGAGCATTCATTATCCAACTTTCGGAGGTATTGACTGCCTTTGTAGTTCAAAGTCCAACTTCTGACCCTAATTTTTGCCTGGACTGCTCTTTAGAGTTTTCTGTCCACCAGGTCACTCTAATTTTTGCCTAGGCCGCCCTTTCGGGTTTTCGACCTAGCGAGCTTATTTTTGCTTGGCTCATCTTTCTCTTTTTTCATATATTTCTTTAGGCATAGTACTTCTTAACTGCGTCCGAGTTCACTGGGAGTGGGAGGTCTTCACCGTCCATTTTTGTGAGAATCAATGCTCCTCCAGAGAATGCCTTCTTTACCACATAAGGTCCTTCATAGTTAGGGGTCCATTTTCCACGGGAATCCTTTTGGATAGGCAACATCTTCTTGAGCACGAGGTCTCCTTCTTGAAACTGGCGGGGGCGCACTTTTTTATCATAAGCCTTTTTCATTCTTTGTTGGTACAACTGCCCATGACACAAAGCAACTACTCTCTTTTCTTCTATGAGGTTCAACTGATCCAGACGAGCTTGAACCCATTCTGCTTCCTCCAATTTCGTTTCCACTAGCCCTCGCAGGGAGGGTATTTCCACCTCGATGGGAAGAACTGCTTCCATCCCATATACTAGTGAGAATGGTGTTGCCCCTGTTGACGTACGGATAGAGGTCCGATACCCGTGCAAAGCGAAGGGCAACATTTCATGCCAGTCCTTGAAGGTCACTACCATCTTTTGCACGATCTTCTTTATGTTCTTATTTGCTGCCTCAACTGCCCCATTCATCTTTGGACGGTATGGGGAGGAATTATGATGCTGGATTTTGAAGTCGTCACACAACTCTTTCATCATCTTATTGTTCAGGTTGGTCCCATTGTCCGTGATGATCTTATTTGGAAGACCGTAGCGGCAAATTAAATCTCTCTTTATGAACCTGACAACCACTGATTTTGTTACACTGGCGTAAGAAGCGGCCTCGACCCATTTGGTGAAATAATCAATAGCGACAAGAATGAAACGATGTCCGTTTGATGCCTTGGGTTCGATGGGACCGATGACATCCATTCCCGACATTGAGAATGGCCATGGTGCTGTTAGGACATTCAGAGAGGCAGGTGGTACATGGATATTGTCGGCATAGATTTGACATTTGTGGCATTTTCTGACGTAGTTGAAGCAGTCAGTCTCCATTGACAACCAGTAGTAGCCAGCCCTTAGGATTTTCCTTGCCATAGTGTGCCCATTAGAATGGGTGCCGAACGAGCCTTCATGGACATCTTTCATAATTCTTTCTGCTTCTTCTTCTGCTACACATCTGAGGAGGACCATATCGTGATTTCTCTTGTAAAGCACTTCCCCATTTAAAAAGAAACCCAATGACAGCCTCCTAAGTGTCCTCTTATCATTCTCGGTGGCACCAGGAGGATATTCTCTGTTTGTGATATAGTGCTTGATATCGTAATACCAAGGTTTACTGTCAGGCTTTTCTTCGATTGCCACACAATGATGTGCCGGTAGGTCTCGATGTTGGATTCGGATGAATGTCAGACTCTTGTCGTTATTGATGTTGAACATTGATGACAAAGTCGCCAAAGCATCGACCAACTGATTTTCTTCGCGAGGGAGATGATGGAAAGTGATCTCTTCAAAATGTTCAACCATCTTTTGGATGTGATCATGATAAGAAATTAATTTGGAATCCCTGGTTTCCCAGTCACCTTTTGTCTGATGGATGACTAAAGCTGAGTCCCCATATACATCGAGTCTTTTGACTTTCCATTCAAGGGCTGCTTTGATGCCTAGGACGCACGCTTCATATTCTGCAATGTTGTTGGTGCAATAGAAACTCAGTCTAGCGGTAAACGGTACAAAGCGGTTATCAGGAGAGATCAGTACAGCTCTGACCCCGTGCCCGTATAAATTAGAAGCGCCGTCGAATAACATTCTCCACCTTCCGTTGTCCGGAGGATTCCCTTCTACGAATAGAGCCATTATATATATATATATCGAATTTAACAACATATGGACCCTACGGCAACGCCTAATTTTGCAACGCCAAAAAAACCGTTGCCTTAGACATCAATGGCAACGGTTTTTTCACCCCGTTGCTGGTTCATTTTTTTTCAAATATTTTTATTGGCAACGGTTCAAAACTGTTGCCATATAGTCTATAGCAACGGTTTTTTGTTTAATCATTACGCAACGGCTCATAAACGTTGCCATATGGTCTACGGCAATGGTTTTTTGTTTAAGCTTTAGGCAACGGCTCATAAACGTTGCCATAGAGAAAATTATTAAAAAATAAAAAAAATAGAAAATCCATTCCTTTCTCTAACCCACGCATACGCAGAGCCCTAAATCACTTCTCTCACAAATCTCCTTCTCACCCTCCATTGCCTCCCACCGTCCCAACTCACCTTCTTATCTCCCACTCCCTTGTCCTCTTCTCCAATCTATTCCTCCTCATCTTATTTCAACACTCCACCGTGTTTCCTTCACCATCCCTCCCCACAGTTTAAGAAGAAAAAAACCCTAACTCTCCCTCTCTATTTCCCTCAGTCACTCAACACATTCCTTCTCTTTCTCTTTCCCTAAGTCGCACCTTTCCCCCTCTCTTCCACTCAGACACACCAAATTTTCTCTCCTCCCCATTCTCTCTCGTCTCCTTGGAAGTCCTCTCATCGTTGCCAGAGAAGCAGTTTGATGTCACGCCACCCCACCGTTCTCTCTCAGGTCCTCTCTCTCGCTCTCTCGCTCTCTATCTTTCTCTGTCTCCCACTCTATCTCTCTCTCAAAACATTTTTTTTGACAAAATGTTTCTTAGTTGATAGAGGCTTTTTTATAATCACAAGGGAAGTTACATGCAATATTGTCTAGCCTTTTAAGCTTAAAAATGAAATTAATTTAAGAAAGATTGATTTTGTGAATTTGTGGGTGCCGATAGAGTGAGAGACAGAGCGAGAAGAAAGGGAATCACCTTGTTATGGTTTGTGGATTTATGTATTTAGGGTTTTGTTACATATGTTGTGGATTTGTTGATTTTGTGTATTTAGGGTTTTTTTGCATATGTTGTGGATTTGTGAGATATGCTGGGACCCATTCGTTTCTTAATTTGGGATGAATTGCTATCACATATACTATGTTGTCAATTTGTTCCTTATTTTTCTGTTAGCATATCAAAATTGGTGTTGAAAACTTTGCTAAAGAAAGATGGTAGCTTTGATTGTGCCATGTTATTGTTTCCATTGTAACTCCTTAAGAAGCATATCAGAATTGGTATCCAGTGACACAGTTTTTTGGTTTCATATTTTCTTCCCTCTTTTCTTATTGCAGATCACACAAGAAGGATAGGTTTAGGTATCGATATCATTCAAAGGTTAAGTTGATACATTTTATTTTATAAATAAGCATTGTTTAGATGCTGACTTCAACTTGTTTGACATAAAAAAACGTAATAATTATACAGGTTAGAACACGTTACTATTGAGTTTGAGTGAAATTGCTGTGATATTGCTGTTAGGTGCTCATATTGTTGTCATATTGCACCAGATTGTATGCAATACATTAAGCTAAATTTCTGCTTGTAAAGGATCTATGATTGACTGAGATTCTAATGCCGGAAATTCTTCCATATTTTTCTCATTGCAGACAGATTTGAGGGCATTATATGGGTATTTTGCTGATAGGGCTTTGAGAGCAGTTCCCCCAATATAGAGGTATTTTGTGGATTATTATTGTCTTCTAGCTTTTTGGATCTTTTTCAATTGACATAAGTATTTAGTTCTAACTCAATGGATAAAAATATTTTTTTGCAATGCTTATGAAAAAGTAAGACAAGGGAGCTTCTAAAAAATTTGAATTGCTGAAAGGTCAATATTGGATAAATAGAAAAAATGAAACGATGGATGGATTTGTGTGATAAACAAATTGATTCCGTTGATTTTTTTTGGGGTTGATGTATCTAGCTTAGTTATTCTAAAATTCTTCATTCTTATTCTCATGACATGAGTTTTTATAAGAACATCTTGAATCTCTCTACTGTTATGGGCTGTCCACTCCATGTGCTCTCCTTTCTCATTTTTCCAACCCATCTTTATGTTATAAAGTTCACATCAAAGTCAAATTTAAAATGCAAAATAAAAAATTGTCATTTTATTCCAATCAAGAGTATCTTACACTAGTCTAAACTGAGACATTATGCTACAACTCTTATGGGAGTCAAAGTTGGCATTAGCTAAAATACATAATAAAATAATTGGTGTTACTTGTGCTACAGGTTCAGCCGTAGTAGTCACATAATAAATAATTGAATCTTAAGTGCTGCTACAACATCATTGGCAAATTCTTGCAATTTATGCTAAAATCAGTGAGTTTCATTGTTTAACTTGAACTCACATATCTGATACATGTTATTTTTGGTTGGGTGATCATTAGTGATATCAGTTTGGCTTGTTGTTGGTTTAAGTTGATGAACAATTATAAAAAAATGCACTCTATAGGATGTTAAGTTTTTTTTTAGATAAGCTATAGGATGTTAAGTTGTTAACAAGTATTATTTTTTATGGGAAACAGGCAATGAGGATGTCAACGGGATTTTGCATAACAGGATGGTTAGTTGTCTTCTTTGCAAAGGTGTGCATCTTTAGCACAATATTTACCTGAAAAAAAATGTTGAAAATTGGATCAGAGTTCTCACTTGTGTTTATCTACTGCAGGATCCTTACTCACTTGACATGGGAAGATTTTTCACAGGATATGGAATTGGAGTTATCTCATACGTGGTAACTAACTATTAGAAAAAAAACTAACTATTAGAAAGTTTATGAGCTAGACATATGTTGCTTCTTGTGTGATAATAAATATTTCAATTTTTTTAACAATGCATGGCAAAATGTAACAGGTCCCTGTATATATAGCTGAAATCGCACCCAAAAATCTTCGAGGTGGACTTGCCACAACAAATCAAGTAGAGGAATATTCTAAGAAATATTTTCCCTGGGTTATAATGTCTGAGGTATGTATACCATTTGACAAAACACATGTGAATGGTTTTCAGGCTACTCTTCTAAGAAATATTCTAATTCAGGTTTTCATATTGCAGATCTTTCCCATACATGTGAAAGGAACTGCTAGGAGCTTGGTGGTTTTGATAAACTGGCTAGGAGCCTGGGTAGTTTCATATACTTTCAACGAGCTTGGTGGTTTCTAAATTGTGGACTTGCCTCCAAGTTTTGTTACCAAATAAATCTCAGCTATCCATTTTGCATTTGTTGATGATGTTGGATCCATATGGTTAAATAATGTTGATGTGCCTATTTTGCAACAGATATTTCAGAAATTCAGAATGTCAAGTTTTACACTTACAGGGAACTGCGAATTGCCACAGAAGGTTTTAGTCCCGAAAACAAAATAGGGCAGGGAGGCTTTGGATCAGTCTATAAGGTGATTGCAGTATTATGAAATTTAAAGAATTCTTATCTTTTTTCCTACATTTCTTGTTTGATTGATGACTGATGGTAACTTGCTGAACTGTACAGGGAAAGCTGAGAGATGGATACCTGATAGCTATAAAGGTTTTATCAGCTGAATCAAAACAAGGGGTCAGGGAATTCTTGACAGAAATCAAGGTGATAACTAGTATAGAGCATGAGAATCTAGTGAAGTTGTATGGATGCTGTGTGGAAGATAACCACAGGATTTTGGTATATGGTTATCTTGAGAATAACAGCCTAGCACAGACACTACTTGGTAAGAGTGATTTGTCATAATATTATCATCTGATATGAATGCAATAAAATTGTCCTAGTAATGAATTATTCTTTTCTTCATGAGTTTATAGGTTCAGGCCATGGTAGCATCCAATTCAGTTGGCATGTAAGGCGAAACATTTGCATAGGTGTTGCTAAGTTTCACATTTTCAAGTAAAAATCACAACAAAACAACTTTTAGAATATCATATAAAAAGCTAAACTGTTGCCTTACATGCTTGCTGTATCTGTGGTTAAAGATGATTTGAGTGGCTACTTTGATCTTCTATTTCTTGAGCCCATTACTTTGATCTAGAACTTTGTACTGTTTTTGTATCATAAATAATATTAGCTCTCATTCCTTGCAGAGCATTGCAACAGAAGTGCATAGCGAGTCTAAATGGAAGCAATTGGGAGAACCGGCTATGTCTACTGGAAGTAATTGGGAGAACTTTCCATATGATAAAATCTTCAAATTTAGTAATATGTCCAACACTTCAGCTTGATTTCTTTCCTAAATATCCATGTCCTAATGTAATAATAAGGTGAACTCCTTGATGATGTACGGCTGAACATGATCATTCACATGATGAATATAGGCCTTATTGAAGCTTTTGAGATGCAAAAGTCTACAAAGGAATGAATTGGACCTCTATATTTTTTTTGTAATTTTTTTTCTTTTTTTACAATCTATGGCAACGGTTTTAAACTGTTGTATTTACTAGTGAATAGCAACGGTTTTATATCTGGCAACGGTTTTATATTTGGCAACGATTTTATATTTGGCAACGGTTTTTAGGTGTTGCCATAACTGGCAACGGTTTGTGCCCGTTGCCATTGGGTGAAAATAAAAACCGTTGCGTTTAAGTTATCAATGGCAACGGTTTTAGGTTTCCGTTGTCTTTGGTCACAAAAACCGTTGCCTTTAGCTTAGGCAACGCCCGCAAAAACAACGGTTTCAAAACCGTTGCCGAAAGTAAAGGCAACGGTTTTTTGGCTTTACACAACGGTTTTCAGGCGTTGCCATAGGGTGAAAATGTTGTAGTATATATCTTCGTCTGGGAAATCGCACTGCATTGATTAGTAATCTTCAATGGGCCGGTGTGCCAAGTACTCAGCCAATGCACTACCCTTGATTGCTTTTTGGGTGACATATAAAAGGTCGTATTCAGATAATAGCATTTGCCAGCGAGCGATCCTCCCTGTGAGTGCGGGTTTTTCAAAAATGTACTTGACTGGGTCCATTTTAGATACCAACCAAGTCGTGTGGCTCAGCATATACTGCCTCAAACGACGTGCAGCCCAGGCCAGAGCACAACACGTTCTTTCCAACAATGTGTATCTTGTCTCGCACTCGGTGAATTTCTTGCTTAGATAGTAGATGGCATGTTCCTTCTTTCCGGATTCATCATGTTGCCCCAGTACACAACCCATTGACTTGTCTAGCACTGTTAGATACAGGATGAGAGGTCTGCCCTGCACAGGCGGCATCAGAATCGGTGGATTTTGGAGGTACCTCTTGATCTTTTCAAAGGCTTCTTGGCAATTATCATTCCACTTTGTTTCTTGGTTTTTGCACAAAATCTTGAAGATAGGCTTGCATGTAGATGTTAGCTGCGATATGAACCTAGAGATGTAGTTCAATCTTCCCAGGAAACCACGAACTTCTTTTTCAGTACTCGGTACCGGCATTTCTAGTATTGCTCGTGCTTTGGCTGGATCTACTTCTATTCCCCTCTGACTGACTATGAAACCCAACAGCTTTCTCGATCTTACACCGAAAGTGCATTTGGCAGGGTTTAATCTGAGTTTGAACTTCCTGAGACGTTCGAAGAGTTTTTGCAGATTGACGATATGCTCTTCTTCAGTCTTGGATTTTGCAATCATGTCATCCACGTAAACCTCTATTTCCTTATGCATCATATCATGGAACAATGCGACCATTGCCCTTTGGTATGTTGCGCCAGCATTCTTCAGTCCGAATGGCATTACTTTGTAACAGAAGGTTCCCCAGAGAGTGATGAAGGTGGTTTTCTCCATGTCTTCAGGGGCCATCTTAATTTGGTTGTATCCGGAATATCCATCCATGAAGGAGAACAGAGAGTGTTGTGCAGTGCTATCTACCGGGACATCAATGTGAGGCAAAGGGAAGTCATCTTTGGGGATGGCTTTGTTCAAATCTCGATAATCGACGCACATCCAAACCTTCCCGTCTTTCTTTGGGACCGGTACAATATTGGCTACCCATTGAGGGTATTTTGCTACTGCTAGAAACCCAGCATCGAACTGTTTCTTAACCTCGTCTCGGATTTTCAGCGACATTTCTGGTTTCATCCTTCTTAACTTTTGTTTTACCGGCGGGCATTCTGGTTTTACTGGTAACTTATGCTCGACTATGTTGGGGTCCAGTCCGGGCATGTCTTGGTATGTCCATGCGAAGACGTCAACATAGTCAAACAACAACCTAACCAATTTCTCTCGCTCGCTGTCTTTCAATGTGGTGCCAATGTTAACTTCTTTTTTGTTTTCTTCCGTGCCTAAGTTGATCGTTTCAGTTGATTCCTCGTGGGGTTCGATTACTTTTTCCTCTTGTTCCATCATTCTCATTAACTCTGGAGGGGTTTCCCAATTATCCTCAACATCTTCCTCAGTTTGATTGATGGGGTGATCAAAGTTACAATATGGATTATTGGCGTTGTTATTTTCAAAGACGTTTTTTTCGGATCTGCATTAGTGTAAATTAACGGAATAAAAAAACGAATGAAAGAAAATAAGAGGCGAATGTAAAAAGAAAAGGAGAACGGGGGTTTATTGGGAACTGAAATAACATTGCATTGATATTAATACTGAAAGGAAAACATGCGTGCCCGAATGAAATATCCTAAGGCCTTGGGCAGAGCCAAAGGATTACATTATAGAAACATTACTTTGAACTAAAAACTACAGGAAAATCAATGATCTCCCAATTCTTGAGCCTTTTGTTTGCAGGACAAGGGCGTACAAGACTGACGACGCCTTCTTCAGCGCTTAGATCGTCCTCAACTGCGGCGATCTGATTGGGGTTCAACATTCCCGCACTCCGAAAGCTTTCCTTGATGTCGCAGATGATGATCCTCTTCGTATTTGGCACCCTGTCCTCAAGCCTGGCTAACCTCCGCTCCTTCTTTTCCTCCACAATCCTTCTCTTGTCAGTGCGATTGGGCCGATATCCTATCCCATGCCTATCTTTGTTCTCCTCTGGCTGTATTGGCGTCAGGATCCCCTGTCCGGTTTTTCCCAAGCCTCCTCCAGCTTGGTAGCCTTTTCCTAACATGAACTTAGCAACCATCACGGCAGTCTTGGATAGCTTGGGTTCTAACATAGCAGATGTATTGGCGATTTCCAATGCTTGGAAGGCAGTCTCGAAAGACTCTTCAGCAGCCTCAATGTAACGAGTGGGAGCGGACTTATTTATCAGCATTTCTTCCTCACCGAAAATAACCACTAGCTTATTGTTGACTATGAACTTGAGCTTCTGGTGTAAAGAAGAGGGAATTGCCCCTGCCGAGTGGATCCATGGCCTCCCCAAGAGACAACTGTAGGATGGGGCGATGTCCATTATCTGGAAGGTCACCACGAAGTTCTCCGGACCTACTTGCACAGGTAATTCCATTTCTCCGATGACTTCCCTTTTCGATCCGTCAAAGGCCCTGACTAATATGGAACTTGGTCTCATGTATGAACAGTCCACATCTAATTTCTCCGTGGTTGATCTGGGTAATACATTCAAAGATGAACCATTGTCAATAAGTACCCGAGCAAGAGAGTAATCTCCACACTTCACAGATATGTGTAGGGCCTTGTTGTGCCCCCTTCCTTCAGTTGGAATCTCATCATCAGTAAAGGTGAGATAATTACTTGCAACAAGGTTTCCGACGATCCCATCAAATTGGCCGACCGAGATGTCATGAGCGACATGGGCCTCATTCAATACTTTTGTCAATGCTGCACGATGGGCATCGGAACTGAGCAATAATGACAACAGAGATATCTTTGCGGGAGTTTGGTTCAGTTGATCAACCACCTTATACTCGCTTTGTCTCATAAGCTTCAGAAATTCACTGGCTTCTTGCTCGGATAATGTCTTCTTTCCTGCATTCTTATCGACAGGTTCCTGCTCTATGCTTTTGCCCTTACGGGCTCTTTCCTCCCCTTCTTTTGTTCGGTCCTCATTAGGCCCTCCAGGGGTATAGAAACGCCCACTTCGAGTCATCCCACCGGTCCCTGAGATGTTAATGACATCAGGAGTAGTCTGAACTTTCACATTGTAATTCCACGGGATTGCATTGATGCTTTTAAAGGGAAAAGGGACTGGCACTTGAATAGTGATTGGTTTAGGCACAGCGGTGGTTAGCTTTGTGTCCTTTTTGTAATGGATTTCCAGTGGTTTCCGGATACTCTTGCTCTGGTCAATGCTTGACTGGAGAGTCGACACGCCTTCCTCTTTCTTTTGAAGACCTATTTGTATTATGTGTCGGTCTAATAAGTCTTGCAGGACTGGTTTGAATGCTTCACAGGCCCCGACACAAAGGGGATCAACACACGAGCCCTTTTCGGTACATCCCTTCATAATGATTCCGAAGTGACACAAATCAGCATGGATGAGGTCCAGGGGTGTGACAATGTCCTCCACCTTTCTGACCAATAATTGCCCCTCAACATCCTCGATGGCATTGACGGAGGGTTTTCGTGCCCCGGCAGAGGGTTAGTGGCAACATTCGGACCATCTTCTGCGAAGCTTAACCATTTAGATTCAATTAAGTCTTGTACTACATATTTCAATGCCTTGCAATTTTCTGTTGAATGGCCAACTGCCCCAGCGTGGAATCCACAGCTAGCCTCTGGGTCATAGCTCCTAGGGAAAGGAGGTTGAAGGGGTCTCATTGGACGGGGAGTGATCAAGTTGTGACTGATGAGGTGATTGAATAGGTCTGTGTATGACATGGGTATTGGGTCGAAATTGGCGGGCTTTCTTTCTTGGTAGTTTTGTGGTCTATAGCCTGGGTTGACTTGGTGAGGTGGGGCTTGTGGTGTTTGAGTAGGTATTTGTAAAGTCTGTCGGGGGTTGTTGTAGGGAGGCTTTCCGGATCCAGAGATGGCATTAGCTTCGCCCTCCTTCTTTTTAGGAAAACCTGAGAAGGGCCTTTTCTGATTGCTGGTTCCAGTGGAGCTATATGCAATCTTCCCGTTTCTCCATCCATTCTCTAATCTTTCTCTAATGACGATCATATCTGAGAAGTTCGAAGACACGCTCCCAATCAACCTGTCGTAAAAAGGTGATTGAAGGGTATCCATGAACATGGATACCATCTCCTTTTCTAACAAAGGTGGTACTACCTGTGCAGCCAAACCTCTCCAGCATTGGGCATATTCTTTGAAGGACTCATTGTCTCTCTTCGTCATGCTCTGCAGCTGTGTTCTATCGGGAGCCATGTCAATGTTATATTTGTATTGCCTCAAAAATGCATCGGCTAGGTCTTTCCAGCATCTGATATGGGCACGTTCTAATTGCATGTACCAGCTCGAAGCTGCCCCAAACAGACTATCTTGGAAGTAGTGGATGAGCAATTTGTCGTCGTGAGCAAACGCCGCCATCCTCCTGCAGTACATGGTTAAGTGGCTTACAGGGCAAGTCGACCCTCTGTACTTGTCGAAGTCTGGCACCTTAAATTTTGGAGGGATGACCACGTTAGGGACGAGGCACAAGTCATAAGCATCTCTCGCACCAACATTGGATCCCTCGACTGCTCTCAACCTTTCCTCAAGCATTTGTAGTTTGTCTTTGGCTTGAGGGTTTTCCATAGAGTAATTGTGAGGGAGCCCACTCATACCATAGTAAGGATGGATCATCGAAACTATGGCTGGGTTCACATTTGGGGTATGTGAATGAGTGGGATTCCTGAGGTTGGAACCCTGAGCTTGAGCGTCAACTATCGGCGGTGGAGGGCAGCCAAGTGGGAGTCTTTCTGGTATGACGACGGGGGTCGGGTTTTGAACTTGTGGTGCCCCCGGATTACCATCGTGACCCGTTGGTGTAAGCTATTGTTGGCCCGCGACTCCTGAGGGACCGTCTTCTGGACTATCATCGACTGTCGGAGGTGTGTAACCTTGTGGAAGTCCGTAAGGAGGCCATATGTAACCCTGGTCATTAGTCCCAGTGGGGGGCACTGTATGCGGGATCCCGAGTCCATTGGGAGGAGGAGGGTTGGTAACTTGATTTTCCGTGTTCCCCGCGGAGACATCTTCGCTTGTGTCTTTGCCCTTCAAAGCTTGTAAAACCTTTAAGATTTCAGCCATCTGTTCTTTCATCCCATCTATTTCTGCCCTAAGCTCTTGATTGCCTAGGTCCTGAGGTGGATTGCCTTGATCCAGGTTATCTTGAGGCGGATTGTCCTGATTTTCTTCCATGTTTCTGGCCTGAGAACGAGTCCAATAGCGATGTTGACGCACCAGCTTGTCTTTTACTTTCTGTTGGTGGGACACATGGTATGAGTATATCTATGAGTATATGAATGGATGAAAATGCGAATGATGCATGTGTGCATGAGTCTTATTGTTTTAGGTCGGGAATTGCAAGCGCATCCTGATTTGTCATAAGTACACAAATTAAAGTTCCACAATATTTTCAAGATAAAGGATCAGCATGTGAGACAAACAAACTTCATTGATGGAGGAAAGTACAACATTTTGGAAATAAAACTTCGAAAAGAAAAGTACAATGTTCTTTAAATTTCACTCAAATACATATGGCTTTCATTTTTCCACTCCTCCCTCTTTTTCTACTAGTAGTGCTGCCAGCCTTCTCCCGGAGTTCGGCAATCAGAACCTCGCAAAACTCCATGAATTCGGAAACTTGGACCGGGGTGTTAAACAGGTGCATTGCCGCGTTAGCCTCCTTTAGACGTTTGGGGATTCCCGTGATAGCTTGATTGGCCAGCCATGCCAACTTTGAGAATCTATCTTTCCAGTATAAGCTTTCATTCTTCAACTCTATGAAGGCTTCATGGTTTTCTATCCTGCTGACCAACTCCACAAAGCGGTTCTCCCAATAGATGCTTTCTGTCTTCAACTGGTGGTAGACCTCCTCTTGATATCTGATATGGTCGTTCAGCTCATCAGATTTTTCATGCTCCCTTCTCAAGGCTTGTTGGTATTCTCGGAGTATCTCTTCAATGGTATCTTTATCCTGCTTGATACTTTTCACTTGCTCTTCAAACCCGGCTGCCATCATCTGGAACTCTCTTTTTGATACCATTAGCAGGCTCTGTGCGGTCTTTTCAGCAATCATTGATTCTTCCCATAACTTTTTCCACTTGTATGCATCATCGATGGCTTTGTTCATTTTCAGGTTGCGACATTTTATTTCCTCTTTCGCCCCTCTTAGGTACTTTTGAACGTCTAGTTTGTCCTTTTAATTTGTTCAATCTTGAGCTGCTTGCGGCAGTCTTCAATGGCCACTGACTTACTTGCGTTCTCCTCCTCCAATTTCTGGTTTTTTAGGAGCACTTTCTCTAACTCTGCCTGCAAGCCCTTCTTTTCTTCCCCGGCCTTTGACAATGCCATTTTAAGCTTATCTAAATCTTCGACAGTGGGAAGGGTAGGTTCAGGTATTTCTTCTTCAACCCATAGTGCACTTTGGTAAGGCAATCGGGTGTCTTGGATCCTCTTTTGGAGCCATTGACGAAAGGTGGTTTCCTTATCGCCGCTCCTCTTAGTAAGCTCTTGTCCCTTGCGGACGACTATATCCTGTAACAGCCCAAAAATATTAGGTTGTTTATTTAATTAATTAAATGAGGTTTAGGTGGTAGAATTAATTAATTAAATAGGATGATGTGGTGAGAATAATAATTAAATTAGAATTTTATATAATTAGGTACCTTTTTATCATTAGGGAGTGGTGACATTAGTAATTAGGGCTTAAGTGAAGCCCATGATCCATGATCCAATTGGCTACGCACATATGAGAAGGGTTTCACCTTAGGGCTTGGCATTCACGTTTTCATTAGAAAAATAAGAGAGCAAGGCGATTTGAGAGAGAGAAAGGGCTACGGCTTGGAGGAAAGAAAAGAGAGAAGAAAAACGTGAAGGCCAAGGAGAAAAGAGGAAGGGTCTTGCGCAATCTCAAGAAGAAAAGGGGAGGAAGGTTGCGGCTGTTTCGTGGGTGGCTTGCAAAACCATAGGATCAAGTGTTCATCAATTTTCAGGTAAGGGGGGATTCTCTAACCTAATGGGATTATATGATGGGTAGTATGTAGGAGGGTAGAATCTATGATGCCTAGGAGATGTTTGATAATATGCTTGAATGAATTATGGGAATATAAGTGTTGTTGGTTTTGTTTTGATGTTAATGACTTAAGATTGAATTGATGATAAGATGATGCTTATAAGGTGTTTGATGAAAGTATTATGGTGTGTGCAATTGGTGATTGAATGCACATTAGGTGTTTGATGAATGTATTGATAGTGTTTGAATTGGTGGCTGAAGTGTGATGGTTGTTTGTGTTGTTGAATTCACTGTTTTGAGATGTTCTGACATAGGTTTAGTATTTCAGTGACTGAGAACGTTTTACTAATTGAAACATTATGTGGTTTGTCATTTCGAAAACTTGATTGAATGCTTGTTAATTTGACGCTGGTTTGGTTGCGTTTAGAGCTGTGAAGATCGAGTTATGAATTCCACAAGTTAGGGTAATATTCTGGAAGCATTCTGGACATAGGTTCGGTATTTTTAAAACTGGGAACTTTCTGTTCGTCAAAAAATTATGGGACTTTTTTTGTTAGAAAACAGACTTAATTTTGGTCACTTTGGCACTGGTTTGGTTAAATTTGGAGTAGTGTAGCTCGAGTTATGAGCGTCCCAAGTCAGGTCAAATTTCTGGACTTAAACTAGGTATAGGTTCAGTGTTTCAGGTCTTGTGTCTTCAATTGAACTCTGATTTGAACGATTCTTTTTCCATTAGAAACTATACTCAAATTGCTTTTGTTAAGGCTAAGGTTTTGTTCCATTTGGTCAAGTGTAAGTCAGTTTAGAGTGATTTGAAGTGGAAGGACAGAATCTGTCCAGTCTGGGAACCATTCGGGTTGTTTCTAAAAACTGTACTAATTGGCTCATTGTTTCGAAAAAAGAAAACCATAGTCAGAAACTAGACCTTCTCAGGTTTCTGTAGAGGGGTCGTTTGTTGAAATCCAGGGTGTCGCTGTTGTTCCCAAATTTGTTTTCTAAATATCTTTTGACTCGGGAGTCCGATCGGGACGTTCCGAGATGTTTTGAAAAGCTCATTCAGAGGCCCATCCGAATATTCTATTTTTGGGCAGAAGGTATTATTTTTCTGGAAAATTACTGAGGTTTGAGTGAACTAGTGTGTGTTGTCGTTTTGGGAAACGTTGTCGTGTCTCCGGCATTTTGGTGAAATTGCCCTTTTGAAAAAGTGATGTCCTTGGTACTGTCTTGATGTGTTGACGCCCCTGGTGTCGTCGGGTGTCTCTGGTGGTTTTCGGTACTCCCGGTATTTAGTGATTGATGTCCCAGTGTTCGGGTGTCGGGGTTGTTTTTGAAGTCATTAAAGGTGGTTGTTTTTGGTGTCGTTAAAGGAGGTGGTCCTCCCGAATCATAAATGGGTGGTTGTCTTAGGTTTTGCATTTAAAGGAGGTTGTCGAGTGATAGGAGGTTGTACTTAGAATTTAAAGGAGGTTGAGGCTTCGGCCTAGAGTAATGGGAGGTTGTGCTCGTACGATGTTGTTAGTATTATTTGATGTCGATATGATGTTTAAGGCGGTTGTTGCTGGTTGTGTTTTGGTGCATTAGCATGGTGTTGCATACACTTCATTTGCATGATTGTTTTAAGGAGGTTGGGGCTTCGGCCCATGTTTCAGGAGGTTGGGGCTTCGGCCCATGTTTAAGGAGGTTGGGGCTTCGACCCATGTTTAAAGGAGGTTGTATTGGTACCACATGCATTATGCCCACTGTTGGGGCTGCATCCATGCATTGCATAACATGTGTGATGATCTCGGCGACTGTGCCTTGGTGAAGTTTGTGATGATGAAATGACTGTTTTGCCCCTGATGTTGTAATGATGTCTGTGATTAACGTGGTAGTCATAGGGCTATATCCTAATATATTCTCTATCATTTATTCCTATTATGTGTGAGATATCTAACCCCCTTTCTGTGGTATGTTTACAGGTGAGTTCGAGTGAAGGCATTTTACCTTCACGTAGTCGGGTCGGTGTCTGCTCTGATATGTAGCACTCGGGGTTGGGCAATAGAGTCATTTGTGGCCATTTGATTAGTTTGCTAGGATGTTATGGTTGTTAAATGTTTTTATTTATTTATTTATGGTTATTGGTTTTTTGGATGAAATGTGACACTCCTTTTGGTGTAATGAAAGAAAAAGATTTTTTTTGCGTACTCTGATTTTTCGTCAAATAAATAAAGGGGTGTTACATATCCCACGCTTGAGAAATCTTCCGAAGCATGTCAACCTCTTTTGGGATTCCCTCATGGAGGTAAAAAGGGATTAACATGTCTTCGGTGGGCGGATTCCGCATGGGGTACCCCAGCTGTCTTAGAGTTAGAGAAGGATTGTAATTTATGCATCCTCTTGTCCCCATGAGCGGGACGTTTTGAAAGTTTCCACATTGAAAAACTACTGCGGGCCTATCCTTCCACCATGATGGGTGCCAACGAACCTTGTATTCATGAAGGCCCCCTAGCACTTGCAACCATTCACTAGTGTTCATTGTCTTCACATCACACCCTCTGGCGTCTTCAATTGGGCCTTCTACTCTGACTTTGTTAACGAAAGCATGGGTGAGAAGCCAAACATACAAGGCGTGCAGGCAACAAGATATCCTCTTTCCCCTTAGCTCACTATAATGAGTGAAAGTACAGTAAGTGTCAGCGAGCATGGCTGGAATCGGATTGAGTGGGTTTTCTCCATCCTTGAAGGATAAGAAGACACCAATAGCTGTTGTGTCCACATATCTTTCAAGGCGTGGAAATAGGACAATGCCAAAGATGGTCAAGGCTAACACCTGCTTAAAAGGACCCCAATTTCTAGCGTCGGCGAAGGACTTCATTTGGCTTTCCAGATACTCTTGTGGGAATCCTGCGATGCCATTTCGATTTTTCTTCCGGAGCTTCAAGTCTTCTTTGCTGGTTTGTAACAATGAGGCGAGTTTCTCATCTGTGTAGTATTGTCCCTGATACTGGTAGGGTCCATTGTCTTGTTGAGGAAAGCCGAAGATCTGTGTATATTCTTCCAGGGTAGGTGCCATCTGGAAATTTTTGAAGGTGAAGCATCTTAATGAAGAATCGTAGAATTGGCTCAAAGCGGCAATGGCCTCCGTTTGCACGTCCAATTGTAGTAACATAATAATCTTCCCATACACTCTATCAAAAGACCTGCGCTCGATGGGCGGCAATCGACCAGCACATTCCCTTAGACTTGTCAGATTAGGCTGTTTTACTATAGGGTAGTTCAGAGTTTGGATTGCTTCACAGTTTGATCCCATATCGCCTTGCTTATGACAAAAACTTTCGAGCCTCTTACAATTCCCGGCAAACCTAAATGAGATGAGTAGCATGCATGTGAGGATTTTTTTTTTTGTATTTTTTTTTATGAAGTAACGATGATGTATGATGAATTAAAGAATGACGTTACAAAGAAAATTTTGGTGATTCAAATTTTGAGAAACATTAACCATGTCACCTAAAATATACGTGAAGGGCAAAAAGAGTAAATGGTTTTCATTATTTGATTTTTTTTTGAAAGATAAAAAGTTTTTTTGCGATGATGCAACGGGTAGGTGAATTGCAGGCCCGGCTAACAGCCTGTGCAAGCTGTGCTTGCGCACAGGGCCCAATCTCAAAAAAAAAAATTAGGGCCCCCAAAAATAGAAACTAGCCCATAACCCATTTAACCAATGGTCCAAATTTCGACCAAAAAAAAACCAATGGTCCAAACCCTCACCCCTCAACACAATACGCAGAACAGAAGCGGGGAAAAAAAACAAGTCGTCGTGCTCTGCTGCCTCCATCTGCTCAATCATCCGCCCGCCGCTGCTTCTTCTCTGTCGGTCTCTGCAGTTTTTCAACGTTCAAGGTTGGATTTCGTTTTTCTTCTTCTTCATTTCATTTTAGTTTTCCACCTTCTTTAATCCGTTTTCCTTCCATTTCGTTTTCCCCTTTGATTTCGTTTTTGATTTCCTTCTTCTTTATTTTGATTTTTAGGGTTTGTGTTATTTAGGAATTGGAAATTTGGGAGTTGAGAAGTGAGAACCGAACATATACTGATAATCTGATGATACACAAAACAAGAAATTACTTGATCTAGTTAATTCGAATTTTGTTTTGTTAGAAATTTCGAATTCTGTCTGGTTAATTTCAGTGAAAATCTTGACCAAATTGGGAGGTTAATGTCAGTAGTTTGGAGGTTGGAGGATGGAGGTATGAAGGATAGAATAATACCACGTTAAATTAAATAATTGAGAAAGTAGAAAGAGGGTGAAGAAAGGAGGTAGGGGAAAGAGAATTAAACCGTGGCAAAGGAAAACAAGAGCCTTTGGAGAAGAAATGCGAGGCAACCACTTGCATGTGAAGAGGAGTATAGCATGTTTGTTGATCAGGAAAAGGTGCAAGCATGAAAGCCTAATAATTAAAGGAATGGAACAGATGCTAATTAGAGGAGTATAGCATGTTTGGTTCACTTTATTTTAATTCATGGCACAATTATTATGACCTTATCAGTATTATGTTTATCAGTATATGTTTATCATGGCACAATCAGTATATGTTTATTGTATATGTTTATCAGTATATGTTTATCATGGCACAATTATTATGACCTTATCAGTATTATGTTTATCAGTATATCTTTTCTGAATTCTGATTTGAGTGATTTCCATTTTGATTTCAGGTTTATCCATTTCGATTTCTAATTGGCAGTAGGTTGGGAAAGATTATCAAAAGGCATCTGTATGGATTATAAAATTGTGATTTTGCAGCAAATCAGGTTTTATCTTTCTACTATGCCTCCTAAGTTGCCTCCTAAGATTAGAAAGTATAAATCCGGATCTGAGAAGCGTAAGAAAAAGCAAAAACTTGAAGAGATAACTCAATCTCAAGCAGGAGCTCTTGATAAATTTGTAATAAAAGAACAACAAATTCTCGTTGAAATTCAGAATGATGATGTTGAAATTCTTGAAAATGTGAATGATGATGTTGAAATTATTGAAAATGTGAACGTTGATGTTGAAACTCAAAGTTGAGAATTTGGATACTCCACCAGTTGAATTATTTTAAGAGGAATCTTTTAGGATTAATTATTTTATTTGCCTTGTTGATCAAACCATTGTTTCTCTTAAAAAGAGATTTGAGCAATACCAAGAGTATGAAAGTATTTTTGGTTTCTTGTTTACTTCTCACAAGTTACAATCATTGGACGATGCAACTTTGAAGTCTTATTGTAGTCATTTTGAAGAGGCATTGAAACATAATGAGCAATATGATATTGATGGGAATGAGTTATTTGTGGAGTTAAAGTTACTAAGAGAAATCTTGCCTAGAGAGAAAATAGGAGCTATTGATATATTAAGATTTTTGAAAGGCTTGGATTATTTTCCTAATACAATTGTTTGGTATAGAATTTTATTGACTATTCCCGTGACAGTAGCATCTACAGAAAGAAGTTTTTCAAAGTTGAAGTTGTTGAAGTCTTATTTGCGGTCTACCATGTTACAAGAAAGACTTAACGGATTAGCATTGATAGCGGTTGAAAATAATATTTTGGGAACAATTCAATATGAAGACTTGGTTGATGAATTTGCTTCAAAAAATGCTAGAAGGACGGCGCTTTTTAAGTAACTTGAAGGTTGGTATTATTTTGAGGTTGTATAGAGATGTTATTTACAATTTACATAAAGTAGTTTAAAGTTTTTGGTGATTTAGTTAAAAAATTTTAATTAGGGGCCCAATTTTTATGATTTGCACAGGGCCCCCAAATTGTTTGAGACGGCCCTGGTGAATTGCCCTTGTGTCCTAAACAGGTTAGGTCTTATATATAGGTCACGGTCTAGGGCTACTTGTGTGATCAATCTCTCAGGTGGCTCTAATCACGTCCTCACAAGGGTCTCCAGAGCTGAAATCTCTTTCGTGATATGACCCACAACGATAGCGAGCTACCTGGTGTGGGATACCACGAAAGAGTGTACTCTGGCTGAGGCTTTCATGAGAGTCAGACAGATAAAATCCAGAATGACTGACACTAATCGCCTCCACTCGTCCTAGGTTTTTTTTTCAGACCCGGGTATAGGGCCCCGCTCAAGAGTGTGTGCAATAAACAAGTGTAATTGATGTGTGTGATATAAGCAACCTAAACTACCCGCGCTGCAAAAGAAATACAGATAATAGTGCAAAGGTTTTCTACCCTAAGGTTCAATAAAGCAAATAAATAGATAAATAAAAAAAGACATGCGAATAGAAGGGCTAAGGGTAAATAAAGTACTAAACTAACAAATATCTACACATTTAACTAAATTAGGCTTGACCCTCTTAAATAGTCCCCAGTGGAGTCGCCAGCTGTAGCGACCGAAAAATCCGGAGGAGGGATTCTTCGTCGTTTTTGAACAATGGAGTCGCCATCAATATTTATTTTTAGGAAAACATTGAAAAAACCTTTGTTTTTGGGTTCGGGGGTCGATTAAGTGCGGGGAAGGTACTAGCACCCCACAACATCCTAAAAAGGTTACCTTTTAATTTAATGTGTAGAAAAAGTTAGTTTTAAAAGAAGATACTTTATTTACCCATTTTGATTGTTTGCAAAAATCGGAAAGGAAGACTTAATAAAAATTTTAGTTTTTTGCGCTCGACAGGGGTGGGCCCCTGCTCCTACGTATCTCCGGGTGCGATGGAGAAATCAAAGCTACGTAGTTCTTGGGTAGAAAATATTTGTGTGTTGGTATTTTTTAATTATTGAAAAGCTTGCGAAAACTAGAGGCCGTTCTTGGTGACCAAACAGATAAATCCAGAGTGGTCACCGCTAATGGCTTATTCGAAAAAGAGGATGTTTACAGCGTTCAAACGAGCGGGGCCCAGAGTGACCGTTGTAAGTACCCGGTTTGTGATCGAGCGTTTGTTCGCTTGAAAATACTTACTGGGAAGTGTGATTTGAAAAAGGAGTTGAGATTACGTTTGTATTTTATTAACTGAAAATTGGAGTTTAGGCGGGTGTTTGCGATAATTAAACGAGTAACCTCAGAGTGATTACCGCTACTAATCCGCTGTGAGAAAATGAAGGTTAGTCCTAACGGTCAAACAAGCTAGGCTCGGAGTGACCATTAGTAACAACCTATTTTTTTTTGTGTGAGTATGGTTGTTTGAAATAAAGAAAAATGATTTGAAAGCATTATGGTGTAAATAAAAGCGGAATGAGGTATAATTAAAAAAGGTGGGTGCAATTAACAGGGGTGTTGTATTAAATGGAAGTGGGTGATGGGCTTAGTAGCAGCCCAAAACTGAGTATTTGGTTTTTTTTTTGGGAACCCTGCGCGAAAATTGGGCTGAAAGCGGGGAGTACTGCATTACTAAAATGTGGGGGGTGCGAATAGCGGTTTGACGCTAAAAACGATTATGTGACTTTTTCTTCTTTACCATTTCATTAGCTCACCCTAAAACATATAATTCTAAAGCGCTCCCCTTTTTTAAAACCTAGACTAATAAGCATTGGATTTGGAAAAGGTTTGCTCATTTATAAAGAAATGCCCCTTCTAATTTGAAAATAATTGTCATGTTTATTGTTTTAAAAAGGTGCTGTCATGTTTATTGTTTTAAAAAAGTACCTTTGCTGTTTTTTTTAAGATGTAGTGGTGTTAGCAGCCAATTATTTTAAAAAACGTTTTTTTTTATTTACAAAAAAGGCTTTATTTTAATCTGAAAATTACAGTAATATTTAAATAAAAAAGCAACAATTTAAATAATAAAAAACAGCAACATTTTAATATGTATAAAAAAAGCAACCAAATTAAATAATAAAAACAGTAACTAAATAAAAAAAAAACAGCAATAATAAAAACAGCAACAATTTTAATAAGGAAAACAGTAACAATAAAATAAGAAAAAAAAACAACAATAATAATATCTAAAAAAAAACATGACAGCAACAATTTTTTAAAAATAATAAAAAAAAACAAACAACAAAAAAGTAAAAGGAAGCAACGAATAAATAGAAAAACATTACATTTTTTTTAGAAGTATTTTAAGGGGACTTAATTTCGAAAATACCGCAACTCTTTTCCTTTTTTTTTTACAGCAACCTTTTTTAGAAAAAAAACAGCAACATTTCCTTTTTTACAGCAACAAATAAATCGAAAACAGCATCATATATAAAAAAAACAGCACAGCATCATATATAAAAAAAACAGCACAGCATCAAATAACTAAAAAAAACAGCAATATTTATATACAAGAAAAAAAAAGCAATAATTTAAATTAACAATTACAGTTCATACTACAAAATTACCTTAAAATCCAAAAACGATGGGGATCCGAATTCCTCCTAGGACCTCCTTAATACAATGGAATTTAAACTAAAAAAAAAATTGGAAGGAGAAGGAACTTAAACTAAAAACAGTGAACAAATCTCATTGTTTTTTTTTTCTAAAGATCTAAACTTTCTATTTTTTGCTCCGAAATTTTTTCTCCTCCTCCTTCAAAACCGTTCTCTCTTCAAAGTCATGGCCCCCTATTTATACAAAAAAGGGCTTCTCTTTTTTTCTTCTTCGTTTTCTTCTGACTGCCTCACCATACCTTGCACATTGTTTTTTCTGAGTGTGGCTTGACATAAAGACTTATGAGGGATTGCAAAGGGTATGGGTGTAGCAGAGGAGAACATGATGGTTTTTTTGCATGTGAGAAGGGAGAGTGAATCCGTGAGTGAGAGAGAATGATGTGAGAAAAAAAATGATGGAGTTTAAGGTTTGGTGGGAGGGGTATGCGTGAGTGTGTGAGAGTGATGTGAGGGGAGAGAAAAAATGAGTGTGTGAGAGGAAAGAGGGGGATGGGGGCCGTAGGTATGGGGAGAGAGAGGAAATGGGAGGATGAGTGAAAGAGAAAGAGAAGTGTGTGTGAGGAGTGATGTGAGGGAAAGGTTGAGTGTGAGTGGGAGAAAGAGAGAGAGGAAGCGTGAGATTGAGGAGAGAGAGGGATGGGGCTGTAGGATGGGGGAGAGAGGGAAAGGTTGAGTGTATGGGGAAATGAAAAATGGGGAAGTGGGAAGTGTGGGGAAGTGGAATTGAGAGAAAAGAGGAAAGGTGGAGTGTGGAGAGAAAAATGCAATTTTCAAGGAGGGAAAAGGGGGAGTGGGTCGAATTTTTAGGGAAAGGGAGTGGGGTGGTTTTGAGTTTGACTAGGTTTTAGTGGGGTAGTTGAAATTTTTTTAGGGTAAAAGGGGGGGTGGCCGAATTAGGGTTTTGGTGGAGGGGAAATGGGTATGGGTTGGATAGTAATTAGGGTTAGGAGGAGTTGGGTCATGGGTTGGATAGGAATTAGGGTTTGGGGCGAATTGGGCTAGTTTTTTTTGGTTGGGTTGGGTTTCTGATGGCCCAATCCTGATTGCACCTCATCTTTTTTTTTGACAGACCCCCCTCCATTTCCTCCTTTGCTTATTTTTATTTCTTCACTTCTAATTAATATATTTTTTTTGTTAAACTTGTGGCAACTAAAATAAAATGATACATGACATGAAAATAAAAATGATTATTATTTTTATTAAAAATAAAATCTCTCATTTTTGATCGGACAAAATTAGGGTATTACAAACCCAGTATAGAAACTAGGCTTTTTAATATTTACACCCCAGTTTTTGTTTTATACAACCCTTTTCTGCTAATCACACCCCATTTTACTACTGCACCCCCTGTTTCTTTTTTTCTTTTTTTTAAAAAAATAATTTTCTTTTCCCTAGGTAAACATTTTCTTTCACAAATCTATTTTTTCCAAATAGTAAATAAATGTTTTCCTAAACATAAAAATGGCTTGTTACCAATGGTCACTCTGAGCTTAGTTTGTTTGACCGTTAATAACAGTTTTAGTTGTCAAACGAGCTATGAGTGACGACCACTCTGGGTTTTACTTGTTTGGTCGTCACGAATACCTTTTCCAATTTCAAAAAAATAAATAAACTAAAAAACACAAACACACAAACATTTTCTACTAAGAACTACGTAGCTTTGATTTCTCCATCGCACCTGGAGATACGTAGGAGCAGGGGCCCACTCCTGTCAAGCGCAAAAAAACTAAAATTTTTATTAAGTCTTCCTCTTCAATTGTGCAAATAATAAAAAGGTAAATTAAGGTTTTTTTTTCTAAATTAACTTTCTCTCTACACATTAAATTAAATGGTAACTTTTCTTTTGAAAGGATGCCGTGGGGTGCTAATACCTTCCCCGCGCATAATCGACCCCCGAACCCAAAAATAAAGGTTTTTTTCAATGTTTTCCTATTTAATAAATATTGATGGCGGCTTCATTGCAAAATGACGAAGAATCCCCTCCTTCGGATTTTCCGGTCGCTACACAAGTGAAGCACGCACCTGGTTCAATTTTATAGCTCACTCCCTGCTACCCACATTACACCAATCTTCCCTAGAGAAGGAAAGGCTCATTCTGTTGGATTCTATCTTGCTGAATCCAACATAAATGTTGGTAGAATAATCACCAAACAAATCTTGGAATGTAGGAACAAAACTACTGGATTTTTGTTTTTACCTTGTTTAATTACAACCCTGTGTGTTAATGCTGGAGTAACAATTGACAAGCTTGAAGACAGAAAGAGCCCCCAAAGTGTCCTTTCAGCAGAGTTTAACGAAAAACCAAGAAATGCTGGACCATCACAATCTACCCTAATGCCGCAGCAATTCATGCTGCAGCAACAGGAAATATGGAGATTTCATAAGGAACGCTTTGAGTGGGAGCTGGCAATATTCAATGAGCTGACAAGAGGAAAAAGCCAAATTGAACCACCAGCATTTCCAGCTTGGGTCCTAGATGATGATGAAGAAGAGCCAGAAAGGGAAGCTGAAGGTGAATTGGAAAGGAAAGCTAAGATAGTAGAGAAAAAGAAAGGGAAAGTTGTCAAGAGGAAGACTGTGGTCATTGAAGAAGAACTACTTCTGAGCTCTAAGGATTTAGAAGAAACAAGTGAGGAAGAAGAGGCTAGCAAGGTTGTGAAGGAGATGGATAGAAATGGAGAGGAGGAAGATTCTGAAACTGAAGAGGAGAGTAAGGAAGGCAGTGAGAAAAGTGAGAGCATGGAGGAAGCCCCAAAGAAAAAGTACACAACCACTACAAAAACCCCAACGAAATCAACCACCGCCATCACCACAGAAACCAGCTCATCCACTCACAGAAGTCCACCCACCAAAAAAACACCCACCCCACAAAAAAAAGTTAAACAACTAGCCCTGAACCCACCTCCAACATCCCACCTAAAAAAGAAGTAATCCAAACTGTCACCAAAGAAAAATCTCCACCACCATCTGAAACCATCAAAGAACCCACTCCACCACAACCAAGCCCAACCAAAGAAGCCCCACAAGAAACAGATCAACCACAACAACAACAACAACAACAACAACAACAACAACAAAGTGCTGAAATCACTGATGTTGCAACATTTTCTGAAAAAGCTGGTGAAGCTGATACACTTTTAAAAAGAAAAATGCAGGAAATTGAAGAGGAACCTGAAGAGAAACTGAAGAAGAAACTGAGGAGGAAGAAGATCAAGGAGAAGAAGGAGAAGGCCAAGAACAAGAGGAAGAAGAAGACGATACCGAGAAAGAACCCATTGCAGATGCCACTAAAGAAGCACGGGTGCAATAGGAAGGTGATGCTGTGGCAACAAAAAGAATCCCCATTGCCCCAGCATCCACAGACAAGCCTGATGCCCCGGCATCCAAGCACAGGTCGGATGCAGCACCATCCACAGAAAAGCAGCCTCAACCACAGGTAAATCCAGCATTGGCAGAAGCTTCCAAGAAACTAATGATGGATACCCTGGCTGCACTAAGGCAAGAAACCATGCTCGCCCAGCCAGAACCAGAGAAAAAGGAAGTTGTCAATGAAACTTTCACTGCAGAGAAAGAGTCTGATGCTGGACCACCTGATGTTGGAGCAACCAAAGCTGCAACATCCACTACTGAAACAACCCAGGAGCCAAAGAAGAAGAAGCACAAAATCAAACATGCACCTGTCAGAGCAAGTAGCGGGTGTTAGCCTGCATTTTCGACAAGCTCAATTAAATGCAGTCAACGAAGTTTGACTTGTCATTTTAAAGAGGAAATGCTGGCCTTCGACACTGATAAGGTATTCCAAGGAAGATCTTCGACCACTCCTAGAACTTAACGAAATTTAGAGCTTGAAGGCGACATTTCGACAAGAAAGAAAGTAAGAGATTGGTAACAGATCAAAGCCAAGGAAGTGCTGTCGAAGAGCGTAGCAGTAGCATTGTCGAAGAATATAGCAGTTACGCCGTCGAAGGATACAGCAGTTGTTGTCGAAGGATGCAGTAGTTACATGGTCGAATTGTATATAGCAGTTATAGTTTTCGAATTTCTTAGCAGTTTTAGGCAGTTTATGTTTTCCTCCTTGTATATATAGTAGTTTTCCATAAGGAAAATGGGACACAAACTCATTACACAAATTCTCACCCTCTACTTCCAAGGTAAAGCGAAAAACGAGCCCAGAGAAGCAACCACTTTTCTCTTTTTAATGCAATTTTACTTTGTTTATTTCCAACTCTTGCACTTTTTGCCTTCTTTGTTTTACGCAATTCTCTTGTTTTCTGGAATAATTCATTAGTTTCGCAAGAAACATTGAATTTCTTTCTTTTCTTTAATTTAACCCGTAAGAAACCCGTGTTTTCTAAACAACTTTTATCCAAACTGTCTTGGGATTTACTAGTTGATCCCGCAAGTAAACCAAACTGGAAACTAGCGGTGTTTACCAAAATCCACGGTAAACAAATTGGAACTAGTCTCCTTTTTCTGCTTCAGAGCACTCTCATGGTGTCAAGAACGGGTACCCAAAACCCCCTCCTCTCCTTGCCGGCGATACTGTTGGTGCGTGGTTTATGTTCCGTATGTACGGTCTGTGTGTTTCTTGCGGCTACTGTTCTTTTTCAATATATTGCCGTCCTTTTTTTTTCCTCTACTGTTCCTTTATTCACCTTTATATTGCAAGCATTTTATAGATGAGTTTTAGGTTTCAAATTGTGGGCCTCCTCATGCGATAATGGGCTCATCATGTATGCTTTTTTTTTTCTTTCTTTCTAATCATCACGTTTTTGGGCTTTGACAATTGGGTTAATGGGCTGATCTTCTTCCTTTTTAATTTAAGCCCATATATATATTGAACTTTGAGTGGCATAAAATTGGACTTTTATTCTTTTTATCTTTTTCTATCTTTCTGCAAAACAAAAGCAAATTAAGTTAATAATTTATATTATTAATAATAACAGCTCTAAAAATGATACAAAAGTGTGGCTAAAAATGCACTAAATTTGAGCTTATCAAATCCCCCACACTTAACTTTTGCTTGTCCTCAAGTAAATTTCCTGGCTCAATAAAATTTTCCAAGAAGTAACAGAGACAGCCGAATAAGGGACCCAAAGTTAGAAGCACAATAACAGACAATAGACAATATAGCACATATGAGGTGTCAAAAAGGTTGCCCAATTAGAGGCTCAAGTCCCTGAAGAATACATTTCTGTGAACAAAGGCACTCGCTCACAATCTCTCTAAGTGTTTAGGGACTAGGGAAAATATACACTCCAGTTTCCACAAAATGCACATTACCATAAGCTTGTAATTTGACCAAATCTCCACTAAATAGTTCACATGCATGCAAAAAATGGGGTTTCATGGGTTGTAATGGGGCCAGGGTGAATTCATGCAGGGTAGGAAATAAGAAGAAAGGGATAATCAAAGGGCTAAAAAAAAGAAATAAATAGTAACATTTGAAACCAAATATGGAGCTCCTATCTAATTTACAAATTTTGCCCAAACTCCAAATTAATTTCACTTCCTTCTCCACTCTTTTTCTATTGAGTCAACTCATTTTGATTTTCTTTTTGTCTTGAGTAGACTCTTTGTTGTTTTTTTTTTGGATTTACCCTTTGGCTCTTTCATTCTTTTGATGTGCCTTTTCCTCCTTCTTGCTTTCCTTTTTTTTTCATCTTTTTTTTGGGAGGAAAAGGTAAGTACATGAAAACTCCTATTTTGTTTTTGTTTTTTTTTTCATCCTGACAAGATAGACAACTAAAAGTATTGGACGAAATTGTAATTTTCAATAGTTGCTCCACATTTAATTCCAAATGGTTACCACAAACACAAAAAAAAAGAAAAATTATATCTGGGTACCAAAGAAAAAAAAACATAACAATTAGGCTCAAAGGGGCCAACTAAGTGATAAATTCAACAAACAACTCTGAGGCCAGAAAAATACCTAAATTCCCCAAATCTTTTTACATGATGCAAATCAATTTTTGCCTTGAAATGGTCAAAAGACAAATTCTAGAATGTAGCGAATTGGGAAACACACTCATAGAAAGAAAAGGGGTAAAAATTTATGATTTAGTATCAATCTCCATATGAAGGCTCAGATCTCACATTTAGAAGCTAGTTCACAAAAAGTACTCAACAGGGACAAATGCTAATTATCAGCTTCTTAAGGACATCCTCACAGTTACAATTAAGCACAAGTCTGTCAAGTAAATTAATTATGGGATCCCCTAAAGGAAAAATCTCTGTTTTTTTTTCAACTTGAAGCATAAGTCGCTAAAATAAGCCAGAAAAAATGCTATCAACATATACGGTCGGTATGTGCATTAATAAAGATCAAGTGTCACAATGACTCTCCTCCCCCACACTAGCATTGTTCTGGAGTGGCCCAATAGGCCCAACGAGACAGTCTAGCGCAACCTACAGCAAGGGGGTGCTGCGCGCAGCAGCCAGGTGCAACCTGGGCCAGCGGCCCACTCGACCAAGGCCGGCCCAACGCGGCCCATCATCTACCTTGCTCCGCAAGTTGCGGCCGATCCCGTAAATTGCGCAACGGCTAGAACGCCAGTCTTATATATACCACACCAGCATGTGGCTTCAGGTATGTTTTACTCACCTTGTGACCCTGCCCGTTGAAGCACCTCTGACTTGAGCGTTGGAGTGCCTTTGCAGGTACCACCCGCGTGCGGCTTACAACTCGGTCCCTCATCACAGCGACCGATCAACGTTACCAACAACAACCCATCGTATTGATCAGGTACGATCAATTGGCGACCACAGTGGGAGGCCCGAGCGCTATTCCACATCAAATCATGCCGCCACGCCAGAAACGCACTTCTTCCAGGCTCAACTCCTCTGGGCAGAACCGACCTCAACGGACCCCAGAGGGCATGCCTGTGACCGTTCATGAATCACAAGATGAGCCTCGCCAAGAACCCTCAGTACAGGGCGGTCGCGGGCCAGTTACCCAACCAGCCCCGCAACTACCGGCCGAGCTGGCCGAAGCAGGAATTCCAGAAGCGTTGCCAGAGCACGTAACCCAAGCGCTCATACAAATTCTGGAGCAAAAGAATCAAGTGATCGCTGATCGAGACGAACTGATCGAACGTTATGAGAGAGGTTCGATCTCAATCCGCCCGCGAGCGGACAGCGGTCACCGAGGCCAACCATCCCGGCCCCATCGTTCACCACCACGAAGAGAAGCTCCTCCTCGTCGTGGCGTATCCCGACGAAATCCTCCAAGAAGGGCGATCGTTCACAGGTCGCCTCCTCGTCGAAGAAGTCGCCATCATCGCTCCCCCGAAGAAGATTACGACTACGCTGACTCAAGCTACCGACCAGAGTCGGAAGGGTCGCCAACAAGATACTCGTCTAACGAGTCCTCAGGATCCCGCCGATCAAGAAGTAGGTCGTGGGACTCGTATGAGGAGTTCGACGACTACAGCAACGGGGAGATTAGAGATGTCTCCCATGCCATCAGCCGACCGAGAAGGAACAATTCAGAGCGGCCTAGAAGACGGTCGTCGCCACGTGCTCCACAATACCATGGACGCCCTCCAATTGCTGATAGACTCCTTGGTCAACCGGTCGGCCTTTACGGTTTGCCCGTCGACCAAGCTTATGCCGCCATGCAGCCTTACGGGCAGAATCCCATCCCGACCGGACAGGGGCCTTTCACCAGCGAGATTAGGCGCTATCGCATCCCAAGGGACCTGAGGAAGCCCCCAAACCTGAACAAGTTCAACGGTCGCGGGGATCCAGACAAACATCTGATGTACTTCAACAACTACTGTAGCTACAGGGAGCTGGGACGAACGATGAAGTGCAGACTCTTCCCTCAGTCGCTCGAAGGTCGGGCGCTAGAATGGTGGGAATCTCTGCGTCCCAACTCAGTCGCTTCTTGGGAAGGTCTTGTGGCAATGTTCTTGGCCAATTACACAGCCAACCGTTGTCAATATCGTTACGAAGAGCACTTGGATTCGGTCGTCCAAGGAGAAAATGAATCATTGAGGGAGTTTATCGACCGGTTCATGACAGAGGCCGATACAGTCCGCAACCTGTCAGATACGGACAAGCTGAAGTACCTCAAGCGTGGTATAAGAAAGAACCACAGATTCGCTGAAGAGTTTTCTCTGAACCGCTACTACGACCTCGGCCTGTTCTTTAGAAGGGCCAACGACCATATGGGCTATGAGGAGCAACTAGCGGCCGACAAGGGCGCCCGCGCGCGTCCCAAGGAAGAAACTAGCAGGCCGGCCAAGGGGCAAGACCATAGTAAGCCCGAGTACCGGCCCAAGAAGTACGAGCAGCGTACCAAATTGAACACTCCGATCGCACAGATCTTCACGGAGTGCCAGAACAATGAATTCACTGGTGTGAGGCGACCTGATCCTTTAGTATTGAAGAAAGGAGGTCGGCCTACAAAGAAATACTGCAGATATCACAAGAGCAAGGGGCATGACACCAATGACTGCATGGCCCTAAAAGATGACATAGAAGACCTCATACAGAAGGGCAAGTTGAGGCAGTATGTCAAAGATGATGGTAACGATCGCCCTGATCAAAGAGCCGTTGGCCAACCCGCCAATGACAAAGGTAAGGCGATCGTTAACTCAACGATCGAGCAAGCACGTAACAGTTCAGAGGAAGAACGCGACCCCAGACAGTCGAAGGGCCGCAACGTAGCCATGGTCATCCATGGAGGTAATCCGTTGGACATCAGAGAGTCCAACAAGGCGATGAAGAGGAAGTGGAACGAACTCATGATGGTCGGTTCAACTTCAACCCCACGGCCGGCCTCGGATAGGCCGCCCATTTCCTTTGGGGACGAAGACTTGCTTGATGGAAAAGTTAATAATTATGTACCCTTGGTAGTATCGGCCGTAATGGCCAACACTGAGGTCAGAAGAATACTGGTCGACCAGGGGAGCTCGGCCGACATCATGTTCGAAGAATTGATTGACAAGTTGAATGTGGATAGGAGCGAGATTATTCCCCAAGCAGTACCCACTCCACTGACCGGGTTTAATGGGGCGACCACCTACCTATTGGGGACGATAGAATTACTCGTCACTTTTGGAGATGACACGAGCGGCAGCACGTCGTACAGGACGGTCAGAACGACGTTCTTAGTTCTGCCAATCAGATCGTGTTACCACTGCATCATTGGCCGCCCAACTCTGGGGAAATTGGAGGCCGTAGCCTCAACTGTACATCTGAAGATGAAGTTTTACAGTAAAAACGACCAAGTGGTGACAGTGATGGCCGACATGGAGGCGGCTATGAGGAGCCATTTCCTCTATCAAGAAATTTGTGACATGGAGGTGACGAATGCTAAACCTCAGAATCTTGGAGAGGGGCATCAGGTCAATGTGGCCGACCTGGATGCTCGATACGACCCTGATAGCGACCCTGAGGACGACGACGATGATTTAGCCCGCGAGCTAAAGAATAGACTCAAGAGGCCTGAGCCCCACGGAGAATTGATCGATATTCAGTTAATGGACGACCCAACTAAAACAGTTAAGTTGGGGAGCGACCTACCTGAAGAAGACAAGCAAGAGCTCATCACCTGTCTCAGGGATTACGCGGACCTTTTTGCATGGCAGGCATCAGACATGCCCGGTATCCCAATTGAAATTGCCTGCCACCAACTGTCCGTTGATGAGACAGCAAGGCCGGTCGCACAAAGGAGGCGAACTCAGAGTGAAGAGAAAGCACTGGCGGCCGCCCAGGAAGTTGACGACCTCATCAAGGCCAATTTCATTGAGGAGATCAAGTATACAACATGGCTCTCCAACGTCGTGTTGGTAAAGAAGAAAAATGGTAAGTGGCGCATGTGCGTCGATTATACCGACCTGAACAAGGCATGCCCGAAGGACGCCTTTCCACTGCCAAGCATTGACAAATTGGTCGACGGGGCAGCGGGCTATAAACTTCTGTCTTTTCTAGACGCCTATTCAGGATACAATCAGATCACCATGTACCCACCCGATCGTCATAAGACCGCGTTCATGACCGATCGGGGAAACTTCCAGTACAAGGTAATGCCTTTTGGTCTCAAGAACGCCGGAGCGACCTATCAGAGAATGATGAGCAAGGTTTTTAGGCGTCAGATCGGTCGCATATCAGAGGTCTACTTGGATGACATGATAATTAAGAGCAAGACCGACCAGGACCATATCAACGACCTAAGGGAAATCTCTGAGGAAGCAAGGAAGAATTCTTTAAGGCTGAATCCAGAGAAGTGCACCTTCGGAGTAAGGGCGGGCAAGTTCCTGGGCTTCCACTTAACAGAGCGAGGGATTGAAGCGAACCCTGATAAGTGTAGGGCGGTCGCCGACATGAGGCCACCCACTACGAAGAAAGAGATCCAGCAATTGAATGGTATGGTCGCTGCCCTATCGCGATTCATACCTAAATCAGCGTGCAAATCTCTTCCACTGTTCAAGCTTTTGAAGAAGGAAGTCGAATTTGAATGGACCGATCAATGCCAGCGAGCATTGGACGAGCTGAAGGCGGCACTGACCAACCCGCCCATCATGACCAAGCCGCAACCGGGGGAGACACTTTACTTGTACTTGGCCATAACGGACGAAGCCATGAGCGCCGTTCTGGTCAGGGAATGCGACCTAAAGCAAAACCCGGTCTATTTCATCAGCAAGGTATTTCAAGGCCCAGAAATCAGGTACCAGAAGATTGAGAAACTAGCCTTGGCATTACTTGTGGCCGCTCGTAGATTACGTCCTTACTTCGTCGCTCATCAGGTCGTGGTAAGGACCGACCAGCCTATTAGGCAAATCCTTCACCGACCTGACCTTGCAGGGCGTATGATCAAGTGGGCTGTGGAACTCAGTGAGTTTGGAATCAAGTTTGAGGCCAGATCGGCCGCTAAGGCACAAGTGTTGGCCGACTTCATCGCTGAGATGACCCCAATACCAGACGATCAGGCCGTCACTACCTGGACTTTGCACGTAGACGGATCCTCCAACAGCAAAGGAAGTGGGGCCGGCTTGATACTTGAGAACTCAGAAGGACTTACTGTTGAAGTGTCTTTAACTTTTGCATTTCACACTTCAAACAATCAGGCCGAGTATGAAGCGTGCATTGCCGGGCTGCAGCTAGCCAAAGAGTTTAATGTCGACCGTGTCGAACTTCACTCCGACTCTCTACTGGTAGTATCCCAAATTCAGGACCTATACGACGCAAAGGACGACGTCCTGAAGAATTATTTGGCCAAGGTAAGGGACCTGCTCAGGCAATTCGACCGAGCAGAAGTTAAGCACGTCCCCAGGACAGAGAACGTGAGGGCTGACATCCTTTCAAAGTTAGCCAGTACAAAGGCTCCTGGGAATCACAGAAGTCTAATTCAGGAGACATTAACTCGACCGAGCGTGTCTACTAAGCCCGCTCAACCATTAGCCATTCTAGCGGTCGACCTAGACAGAGACTGGATTACTCCCATCTTGCAGTATATCCTTAATGGGGTAGAACCTTGCGACCCGAAGGCAGCAAAGCTCCTGAGGTTGCGGGCGACCAAATATTCAGTGATTAAAGGAAGACTGTACAGAAGGGGCTTTTCATCCCCATTGCTGAGATGTCTTACGTCGGTCGAAGCCGACCATGTACTCAGGGATATCCATGAAGGCGATTGTGGTAGCCATCAAGGTGGTCGGTCGGTTGCTAAGAAGGCACTCAGGGCCGGATACTATTGGCCGACCATGGAAGAGGATGCCAAGTTACTTGTGCAGAAGTGCAAGAAATGCCAGATCCATGCAGACGTGCATATAGCGCCCTCAACAGAACTGCACAGCCTAACCCCACCTTGGCCGTTCGCTTGGTGGGGCATGGACTTGCTCGGCCCCTTTCCACCTGCACCAGGTCAGCTGAAATTCCTGATCGTTGCGGTCGACTACTTCACCAAGTGGATAGAAGCAGAGCCACTTGCCACCATTACCTCAGCGAAGGTATCTAAGTTCTTTGGGAAGAATGTGCTCGCCCGCTTCGGAGTGCCTCAGCAACTGGTGACGGACAATGGAACTCAGTTTGCAGATAGAAAGTTCAGAGAAATGCTGGCCGGCCTAGGTGTAAAACAGCGTTTCACCTCGGTCGAGCACCCGCAAACCAATGGCCAGGCAGAAGCGGCCAACAGGGTAGTACTACGCGGGCTGAAAAGAAGATTAGATGAAGCCAAAGGCAATTGGGCAGAAGAGCTACAGTCGGTCCTTTGGGCCTACAGAACGACCCCCCACTCATCGACCGGGGAGTCACCATTTAGACTGGTCTATGGTACTGATGCGGTCATCCCGATTGAGATGGGAGAGCTAAGTTGGAGGACGACCAACCCACCAACCCCGGCCGCAAATGAGCAAGCAACAAGAGAAGAACTCGACCTGGTTGATGAGCTGCGAACTAAGGCGTCACTTAGGGAGCAACTCATCAAACAGAAGGTCGCTGCAAGATACAACGCCCGCGTCCAGAAGAGGGAATTCTCCATTGGGCAGCTAGTCCTCAGGAGGGCCGACGTAGGGAATAAGAACGCTCGCCAGGGAAAGCTCGCCGCCAATTGGGAAGGACCATACCGTGTCATCAGCAAGACTGGAAAGGGAGCATACGAGCTGGAAACCATGGAAGGGGCGACCATCCCCAGAACATGGAACGCTGACAAATTGAGAAAATATTATGTCTAAGTTGTAAACATCATTTGATCAATAAGGAACAGGCGGTCGCTCTTTTTCCCCACTGGGGTTTTTTACTGAGGACCGACCTTAAAAGTTCACTTGTGTTTTATTTTCATGCAAATTGAATGCACGGTCGCTCACCATGCGAGTAGCAGTCGAGCGACCAGAAGAGTGTCATCGAATGGCCCAAATGAAAGCCGCCGAGCGGCCTAAAAAGAGTGCCATCGAATGGCCCATACGACATCCGCCGAGCGGCCTAAAAAGAGTGCCATCGAATGGCCCAAACGAGAGCCGCCGAGCGGCCTAAAAAGAGTGCCATCGAATGGCCCAAACGAGAGCCGCCGAGCGGCCTAAAAAGAGTGCCACCGAATGGCCCAAGCGAAAGCCGCCGAGCGGCCTAAAAAGAGTGCCATCGAATGGCCCATACGACATTCTTTGGTCGCGACCGACCATATCAATAAAGAATCAATTCCAAGTATAAAGCGATTAAACGGGCTGGAATTCAGATAGAAATTGTCAGAAATTGTCATTAAGTACAAATAAGGACGCCTCGGTCGAAACCCGGGCGCCCCATTTAAACACCGCTCGCAGGCGGGCAAAGATTACACCAAGAAATTACAATTTAAGAGTCGCTGGGGGCTTGAAAGATGACCATCTCTTCTTGAATAACCTTCCCCTTTGACATCTTCACAGGGCGAATGATCTTCTGCTCGGTCGCACGATGCATGCTTTGAACGATCTCGCGATCGACCTGCAAATCAGGATAGAGAATCTTGATCTGGCCGACCGCATTTTCGAACTGACCCTCTGCAGCTCCCTTCGCCTTGTCAAGAACGGCCTTGTAGCGACCTCTTAAACTGTTCTTTTCCGCCTCCACCGCCTCCATCTCAGTTTTCAGCCCAGCGACCTGGCTGGACAGCTCTTTATTCTTGGAAGAGAGGCGTTCGACCTCTTTCTCAGCTTTTTCTTTGTCAGCGACCGCCTGGTTCAAAGAAGACTCGGCCAGTGTTTGAGCAGAGACAACAGCCACAAGCTGGCGTTCTGCTTCCACAAGCTTCCTCTCATTGTCAGCGGCCGCCTCGATTGTTGGTTCGAGCTCTTTCATTTTCTTGAGCAGGCCGTCTCGCTCACCCCTCATTTCTGCGAGCAATGATAAGGCAGAATTCAGTTTAAAAGTTTTATCTACTAGGTCGTCTTCAAGCAACGAATATCTATGGACGAGACGCCTACCTTCCAAGCGATCTGATTCGTCGTCTCGGAACTTCTTGAACAGAACGCCAGCGGCCTTCATCGCCTCGGCCATCACCTCGAAAGGTTCCTCCTTGAAGCGGGCACAATCTTCATCACCCAACCCAAGCAGGTCGATGTTGGGCCCGTGGCTTTTTCCACTCTTGTGCTTCTTCTTCTCGCCCCCATCATCGACCGACCTGGGTCTTTTGGATTTTCCTTGATGTTTGGGTGGGCTGCTCAGGTCGATTGCTTGGGCTGGTGTGCCCGCCCGAGGAGCCTGACGATCAGGCTGAGATCCGGTCGCAGCAGTTTGAGGTGTACCCCCAGATTGAGCCGCCGGTATGACGCGGACGGGCGAAGTATCGCCATCCTCGGCCGCCCATTGCTCCAGCAGGTCGAAGTCACCCATGTTGGCCATCTTAACTGCAAAGGCAAAAGCAGATGGTTAGAAACATTTAACAAAATAAAGTGACAGAAAATAAAAGGTGTGAGCGACCACCGACCAAGAGCGGCCTTGACATTCTTCTAGGTACGAGCATCAACAATGCTTTTAACTTTGATGCGACCCTCAGGGACTAGGGACGCAATCCTTCTCAGTCTATGGATCGTTTCCCTGTCCAGGTCGTCCAAATCAGCGTCCTTAAAAGCATATTGGCCCGGTTTTTTGGAGAAGTGGTTGAAACTCCACACTGTAGGAAACAGGGGGGTTCCTTCTTGATCGTTGGCCATTTGGGCGATCGCATTTTGGGCCTCGGCCGACTCAGGAACGACCCAAAAGTATTCTTTTTTCCACCCGGTCGTCAATGATTCCAGATATGGCTTGAACAAATTGCATGTCGACCGGTTCTTGAATGAGACCGCTTCCTTGCGGGCACCCTTGGAGCCTTTTTCGTAAATATAGCTCATCTCAAACAAATGGAAGAACAGTCGGATGGAGACCGGTCGTCTCAGAACCACTAGGACATCTTCAAACGCCTGCAGGAACGCCCAAGCGTTCGGGTTCAGCTGAGAGGGGGCGACCTGAAGATACCGTAGAGCCTGGCGTTGGAACCTGGTGAATGGTGGAATTATACCCATGCGTTCGAAAACGATGCGGTACATTGTGAATTTTAACATTTCAGTCCAGGCCGCAATGTGTTCCCCCTTCGCCATACCTTCTACCGTCCAACCTTCATTCAATTCGGTCGCAAGAAACTCCAGGTCTTGGCTTCCCCGTTGAATCTTGCTACGCTGGCCCCTCAGGTTGAGAGAAACCCAAGACATCTCCTGTGTAGCAGCGACCTCAGGATCTTCTCCTTGGTTGCCCTGCTGATCTCTGTCGGCCGTCTCGGCCACGTCGGTCGCAGTACGGTCAGCGCCTTCCTCAGAGGCAACCCGTGCGTTGCTCTCTGCAATATCAGCAACTACCCCCTCGGAGTACGGGGCCCCACTTCTGTCCGGCCGCGTTCCGGATCTGCTTGATGCTGTTGAGTTCTGGGACGAAGACCCAGAGGAAGATTCGTCGCTAGAAGAGGACGACCGGGCGTGTGCAGGACTCTGTTCCACTGGTCGTGTCATGTTTTGCGCTAGAGAAACGGCCGGGACTCCAAATATGCGGCGGGTTTGTTTAGTCCGCGCCAGAATGAACCTGTGGAGGGGAATAACAGTCAGGGTCTTGCTCGCGCGTGGGAAGGGGCGACGTGGTCGTCCCCAGACCTGACACCCCCTCCATCAGATGGGACATTAAAACTCAAATAAAGTAAGAGCGGTCGCAATTACCTGGAATTAGAGCAGGAGGATTTCGAGCGAGCTTCGACGGCAGCGAGCGAGCTTTTTCAGAAGCGAGCGAGCTTGAAGCGAGCGATCAGCGAGAGCAGCGGAGAATTCGGAGAAAAGTGCAAATGATGTGCCCTATGAGTCCCTTATATAATGGGCCAACCGTCATCATGGGCCGGAAGTGAAGAGGCGCGACTCTTCATGTACCATCATAACTTAAACTCCTCGAATCTCTAAACGTCACCTCATTAAAGCAGCTGTCGCCTCAGCACTCATGACGATTTATTGTCAGGCATCACCCCCGAGACGGCGCCTGGCCCGTATGGCCAGGCCGCGTGGCAGCGACCACGCAATCAAATTATCAGCGATCGACCAGGTTACGTGCGACCACACGGGTGGCAGCGACCGCCTTCCCATCGGCCAAACGTCACATCTCAAACGGAGGTCAGAAGCGACTGACTCCAAACTCAACGATCAATAGGCGGCAGCGACCGTCAGTTCCCTTCCACAACTCGAATGCAGGGGGGCAACGATTCAAGCCTCAGCCCGCTCTCAAGCGACCTAGGCTTGGGGGGCAACTGTTCTGGAGTGGCCCAATAGGCCCAACGAGACAGTCTAGCGCAACCTACAGCAAGGGGGTGCTGCGCGCAGCAGCCAGGTGCAACCTGGGCCAGCGGCCCACTCGACCAAGGCCGGCCCAACGCGGCCCATCATCTACCTTGCTCCGCAAGTTGCGGCCGATCCCGTAAATTGCGCAACGGCTAGAACGCCAGTCTTATATATACCACACCAGCATGTGGCTTCAGGTATGTTTTACTCACCTTGTGACCCTGCCCGTTGAAGCACCTCTGACTTGAGCGTTGGAGTGCCTTTGCAGGTACCACCCGCGTGCGGCTTACAACTCGGTCCCTCATCACAGCGACCGATCAACGTTACCAACAACAACCCATCGTATTGATCAGGTACGATCAAGCATGAAGCATGGTCCTCAATGAAAAATGATCAAATAAAAACTAAGAGAAATAAATGAGAGAGAGTAATAGTGACTTCCCTGAGAGAGCTTGTAGTCCGAGCTTATCCCTAAAAACAAAATGAAACAAATTAAAAGTAAAAATAACTGAAAATAAAACACAGGTTGCCTCCTGCGAAGCGCTTGTTTAACGTTGTGAGCCTGACGATAGTTAGTGCTTAATCAGGTGGCTCTCCAAGAGCAAATTTAACATCTAACGCAGTACACCTTCTTAGCTTTCTAACCATGTGGTTCACATTGTTTTTTCTTTTTCCACGTGGTGGATGAACTTCGAAGGATGGTGATGTTTTTACTTTATCTCCATCCACCATTATGCTAGGATCCTGCAAAATAAGACTTTTTTCCAAAAGGTCCTGCATCTTTAATTCACTAAAAATGTTAGTTTCAACCACATCATACAAATAAGGAGAAGTTAAAGAAGAGAAAATTTCATTGGAATTTAAAGCTTTAATAACATCATCTTCTTTACCACTCCTTAAAGTTACCTTTCCCCGGTGAACCTCAATCACAGCATCACCAATGGTTAAAACAATTTGCCCAAAAATGGGCACTTTCTCCTCTTTCTCCAAATCCAGAACCATGGGATCTTTCTCACTATCCTCACAACCACTCTCATTAATAGGATCTTTCGTTTCAATATGACTCCCTTCAGTAGGAGCTACTATTTTGATTTGACTCCCTTCAGTAGGAGTCTCCTCATCTTTCTTGAGAGCTTCTTCCTCCAGATTATATTCCATGGAGACACCTTCATCTCTCGTAGGAATACTGTCTTTGTATTGCCCACCTTCTTCATTTTGGGTAGACTTAGTTTGTGAAGGAGTTTCTTGGGCCTCTTGAGATAACAGCAATGAGACTTGAGATTTGACCCTCCAAGCTTTCAAATTTTTCATTTGTCTGCTGCATAAACCTTGTCAACACATCATTGGCACAAGGAGGAGGGGTTGAGATTGTCTCTTTAGGGACCCAAGTCAGAAACTCTAAACTCTTTTGCACGATTGTCTTGTTCAAGTCACTAATGTATTCATCTAGAGTTGCCCTCCGTTTTGGGCCCTTGTGTCTTTCCCACCAATTTTGAATGGGGGGTGGTTCATAGTCATCCCAATAGTCTGAATAAGGCTCATAAGGAGGAGGAGGAATTGGGCCTTGACATTGAGGTGGTATATACCAAGTCGACGTCTCTAAATTCCTTTGTTCTCGTGCTTCTCTAATGTAATCTCCAAGAGTTTTAACCGTGATTCAGACTTTTCTCTACAAAACAATGTGAACTGCAACGTTCTCTTAAGAAAGTATTAGGAATTTTTTTTGTATATTTTTTCAATAAGATAAAAAAAACAACAAAATTAAAACTAAAGCATAAAAAAAATGTCTAAAGCAATAAAAATCTGTTTTCGTTTAATATTGCAAATTAATCCCCAGCAACGGCGCCAAAAACTTGTTGCGTTAAAAACACACTTAGAGCAAGTGTACTCTTTCGCAGAAGTAGTATAAAAGATTATCGTGTGCACAGGGAATAATTAGCCAGTACCAAAATACTTAAGATATACTATTGTTTAGACAAACAAATAGCTGATGGTTGTAATAACATATTAAAAAGTAAAAAATAGCAAGAATAAAATACAAGTTTAATAAATGGTGAGAGGCCTAGGATCACGGTTTCACTTGCAAGCTTCGATTCCCCCTATGTCTAATCCTACCTGAATTCCCTTATTTTACTTAATTACCAATCCCTTTACTAAAACTATTAATCCATTTGGTCATTCGCGATTAATATTCTTTTTCCTAAATTAACCCTCGTTTGGTCATGCAAGAATTTAAATTCAGGAAAAGCATAAAGAGCAAAAAGGTTGAATGATTGGAAGACTAAATTATGGTTTGGTCATGCCCTAATTATAGCCCCAATTATCCTATAGCTCCACCAACTAATTGCAGTACGGTCGCTGATCAACTAATTGATTATAAACATGCAAAGGGTAGCTAGTCCTAATCATGTGATAAAAACAATAGGACAATATTAATTAAAATAAAAACAGAAATTCAAAATATAATTTAGAACATAAAAATGTCTCTAGACATGCAAGATCCACCTAAGACCCTAAAAGAGGATTTAGCTATCTATAGTGTTCAAGAACAATAAAATAAAATTAGGAGTCATAAATTCCAGAGATAAAAATAACCCGGAATAGAGAAATTTCTGATCCTGAAAATTTAGTCTCCTTTTTCTGCTTCAGAACTCTCTCACGGTGTCAAGAACGGGTACCCAAAACCCCCTCCTCTCCTTGCCGGCCATACTGTTGGTGCGTGGTTTATGTTCCGTATGTACGGTCTGTGTGTTTCTTGCGGCTACTGTTCTTTTTCAATATATTGCCGTCCTTTTTTTTTTTCCTCTACTGTTCCTTTATTCACCTTTATATTGCAAGCATTTTATAGATGAGTTTTAGGTTTCAAATTGTGGGCCTCCTCATGCGATAATGGGCTCATCATGTATGCTTTTTTTTCTTTCTTTCTAATCATCACCTTTTTGGGTTTTGACAATTGGGTTAATGGGCTGATCTTCTTCCTTTTTAATTTAAGCCCATATATATATATATATTGAACTTTGAGTGGCATAAAATTGGACTTTTATTCTTTTTATCTTTTTCTATCTTTCTGCAAAACAAAAGAAAATTAAGTTAATAATTTATATTATTAATAATAACAGCTCTAAAAATGATACAAAAGTGTGTCTAAAAATGCACTAAATTTGAGCTTATCAAGCTCACTATGGGGCAAGGTCTGCCCAAGCCAGCTCAGTTCATAACCCGGTCTTCCGGTACATTTGTAGAATAATGGCTTGCACTGTATTTGGTCGGGGTGAGATGGGTGGAATTAGAACTGGGGAACTATTCTTATTGTGGGCAATGATCCATCAAGTGCAGGTTAACACCCTTCACTATATCACCAAAAACTTGATTGATGTTGCTGAACTTCCAAGAGGTGATATTGTGATAGGGGGGATGGTAACCTATATTATTCAAAAATTGAGGCTGGCTGGCAGGTTAAATGACTATGATGTTCTAAGGCCTCTTTTGGATTAAATTTGTGATAGGGCCTCTTTTGGATTAAATTTTTGAAATTCATAATATTCATCTTGTGGACTGGCTGGCAAAAAATGTTTGTTTGTTGCTGCTCTTTGAGTTTCACGCACACACTTGAGATTTGTTTCTGGCTATTGGTATCTTTAGGGGTTTAGAAAAGAAACTAGAAACTTAGTTCCATTGGTGACATTCACCGGACGTGTGGTTACTGGAGAAAAAACGTCCGAGTTGGGGTATCAAGCAAAAAGAAAGAAAAGAAAAATCAAGCAAAAGGGCTGACCCCTTTAGTCCCAAAAGAAAAAGAAAAAAAAAATTGTCATTTAAAAAGTGGTTGGCCCAAATCAAAGAAAAATCAAAAAAAGATATATTGCTTGAATGCCCAACGTATAAGGACCCTCCTTTGAGACCCGGTCTAGTGAATGCAGGACCCAAGCTTAAGAATGCTGGGGAACTAGTTCTATGCTGACATTGACATCCCTCCTATTGTGCTAGTACCTAAAACTTATCTCACAAATCACAAAAGCCTGCAGTAGTATGTCTCAAGTCAAAAAGTTGCAAGTTTACCCCAGTCCGCTTGAAGTTTTGTAGGAATTCAGAATTTTTTCCAAAAATTGGCCCAATCAGTTCTATGATTTTGCTTGAGGACAAGCAAAGATTCAAGCATGGGGGAGTTTGATAAGTCATGTTTTAGTGTGTTTTTAGTACTTATTTGAAGTAGTTTATTTGATGTTTTGATCCTAGTTTAGAACTATTTTACTGCAAGTTGTTGGTTTTTATTCTCAGGTTAATATTGAAGAAAATTGAGGAGTTTTAGTGCTTAAAGAGCAAAGGATCAAAAGGCAAAAGGATGGGGAGAAGAATCAGCAATAGAAGGTGCAAATATCAGGTTTAAACGCATGGTCCGTGCGTGATTTAGCATGGTCCGTGCGTGTGACTCGCAGAAAATGAAGAAATTAAAGAAAAAGAGACGCACGGTCCGTGCGCCTGAAGGCACGGTCCGTGCCATCCGTTCGCAAATGCAGAAGATCAAAAGTTCAGCTGCGCACGGTCCGTGCGCCTGTCAAGTGTAACACCCCTTTTCTACCCGGTAATTTGTTTGATAAAAATATCAGAGTTTTCAAAATTTATTTACACCACAAGGGATGTCACACTTACTTCGCTAAAACGTCACACTTCAAATAACTCGCTTTTCAAAAACAGTCTTATAATAACTTCAAAGCGTCATTATCAGTTAAAATACAACTTCACATCGAAAATTCAACAGTTTAATCATAAAAGGCATTACAACTATGCCAGGCTTGCAATACTAAAATCCAATAACCACAATAGTCATAAATGACTTAAACAACATTCATTCCCCTCCCTAGTGTTACATATCAGAGCAGACGACCCGACTCAGCTAGTGAAGCTAAAGGCCTTCACTGGAAATCACCTGCACGTTACCAACATGGGGGCAACATTCAAACAGGAAAGGGTGAGCATCATTCAATCCATATAATAGAAAACATGATAAGTACTAAACATAGGCTACACACTAGAACAAATTAGCATCCAAAACACTAAATATCCACATCACAGTCATCATTCGCATCACGTACAAATAACTCATCTCGTGTCATGTAGGCTTATGAAATGCAACCCACTCGCGGGTATATGCATGAAGGTACCTTTTCACAAAACGTCGCTTAGCCACTCAGGCCTCATCATCACTTAGCCACTCAGGCCTCAAAACGTCACTGATTTTTATGCATATGGGCATGAGACACTATGACATGCACCATTCACAACACACAACCACACAATTACTCAGATCATAGTCAACAATGTGACCCGTCACTTACCGGTTTGCTCGCACGGAGCACAGCACCTGTCAAATTCATAATCATCACACAACGTCACTAGGCCATTTAGACCTTAACATCACTTAGCCCTTCGGGCCCCAAACGTCACTGGTTTTTCATCGACACTCACACATAAACATCAATCAACTCAAACTATAACCACCGAGGGCAAAAACGTCATTTGACTAACCACCAAGGGTATCCTCGTCATTTACACATCATTATCTACAACTTTGGCCACTAGGGGCAAAACAGTCTTTTACACGTCATAACTAATAATAATTAGCCTCTAAGGGCAAAACAGTCTTTTGACTAGCCCCGAGAGCATCATCGTCAAAATCATCATTTTTGACATTACTTTGTTAAAACCACCGTTCGTACGCAAAAGAGAATTTTTAAAGGCACCCAAAACATCTTTTCATTGTCACGGCAACGGTCACCGGGAACAGCCACTTGGGGCGCCCCAGCAACCTTCAGAAATTCTAAGTTTTTATTTTTAAAAATGGAACACACAGCTGGACAACGGAAAATGCTTCACAACGCTTTTTGAATCGTTCAAAACGGATATCCGGGTCAAAAGTTATAGCGAAAACAGTTTTCGAAAACATTTGGGAACATCCTGAAACTGGCGCCATGGGCGCCCAGCGCCCAGGCACCTGGCGCCCAGCAAGGCGCAACACGCACACGCAACACACAAGGGCGCTCAGCGCCCAGCGCCTTGGCGCAACACACACGCACACGCAACGCACACGGGCGCTCAGCGCCCAGCGCCTGGCGCCCAGCGCCTTGGCGCAACACACACACACGCGCATGGGCGCTCAGCGCCCAGCGCTGGCACCCAGCGCCCAGCGCCTAGCCACACAGGAATTCTGGCAACACACAGCAACACACACAGGCCACAGGCGCCCAGCACAGGCACTTGGCGCCCAGAAAACAGCAACAACAAACCCAGAATTTTTCCAACAACTCTTCAACACTAAACACCAAAAATCACCATTTTTCCCACAATTTTCCAAAACACTAAAGACTGATTTTTAGCATTTTAACTCATCAAAATCCTATAATTTTCAACACTCAAAATGACTCTTAAATTAAATCAATCAACAAGATTCTTTTGGAGCACTAAAATCATCATCACTTTGGCGCCCTAGGCGCCCTTGCACACCGACACCCAAAATGCGAAGCATCAAGCTCCCCAACATACCAATCCATAAATTCCATGAACTCGCAAATACCAACATCATCAAAACACATACGTAGTTCGTATTATCCCAAGGTTAAAACACTAAAACAATTCGCATATGGCACACATATATGTATATACGAAGATCATCATCATAGGCAACCCAAAAACATTCAAGAACATTAAAGAACATCAAGAACACATCAATAATTCTTGGCATGCATCAATTCGCATATATATAGATATATATGTAAAGATCGACATCAACAACCTATCAAGAACACCTCAATTCGTATATATATATATATTTATATATATATACATGTAAAGATCAACATCCACAACCTATAAGGGAAACACATCAATTCGCACAACAACAACAACATATCAAGATCGTCAAGAACGACATCAACATATCAAGAACGTCAAGAACTACATCAACATATCAAGAACATCAAGAATAGGTATGCATCAAGGATCTAGTCCAACAACCTAGATTAAGACCTATCATAGAATTCTATTTGATGGAAAGAAAGAGCTCCCCTAACCTCGAATTAGATGAATAGGATCTCTAGGGGCGATCACGAACGGAACCATGGAAACCGGATCACACCTTCTCCTTTCTCCTTGGAGCTTGCGACTTGCTCTCCTCTTCTCCTCCTCCCTACGGCGCACTTCTTTCTCTCCTCCTCTCCATTCTCCATTTTTTCGCAAATGATCCCCAATGAACCCTAACCCCTAGGCTCCACTTCGCATATGACTTGACTCATGGGCTTGGGCTTCTCACTTAAGCCCAAGTCCATCTAATTTGGCACCTCCATCTTCTAATACCCTCTACACATTTTAATATAATTTCTAATAATTAAATTATATCCACTTAATTAATTTAAATTCCTAAATACTTAATTAAATAAATTAATTAAATATTTTAGGGTGTTACAACTCTCCCCCACTTAGAATATTTCGTCCTCGAAATTCATCTGTCAACGCCAACACTCTCCCTCTAAGGCCACCTAGACAACTAGTTCTATCAATCATGCTGATTACTATTGCTTTGATTACCGGCGGTAAGTGCTTGGGCGGCCGTCCCTCCTACTTGTTCAACCAGGTAACTTCAAGCAGTAATAATCAGACTCACTCTCTACTCCGCTGCGCTACTCTGATAAACTAGCTCGCATCCTACCCCACTCATCTACCCATAAGGATAACAAACTACTTCAATCATCATAACATCACAACGAAATTCACAGGGTGCATAACAGTCGTACAACAAGTCTCATAATTTTAGTAACGCGACAACAACATCCACAAACAGCTCTGCCACTCAGGCGACATCAACAATTACAACTGCCACTCAGGCGACATCAACAACTACAATTGCCACTCAGGCGACATCAACAATTACAACTGCCACTCAGGCGACATCAACAACTACGATTGCCACTCAGGCGACATCAGCAACTACAATTGCCACTCAGGCGACACCAACAACTAAAAATCAACAACAGAGCAACATCATCAACGACAACAATATTAACAACTCAGTCACACAATCGGGCACTAAGGCACCGGCAACGGTTAACAATCGAATTAGGCACAACCCATAAAAATAGAGACAGTCAACAACCCAAAAACAGGCACAACTCGTAAAATAGCAGCAGTGTACAAAAGTAGGGACAGTAACAGTTATTCTTGAAAGCACTGACAGCGGCCTTAGGAAACAGCAACAACAACTTTTAAAAGGTAGCAACATTCATTTTCAGCAATAGTCATTTTGCAGAAAACCATAACGATTATCCGAATAAAACAACAACATTATTTTCTGAAAACAGCGATGATCATTTTTCAGAAACAGCAACAATTATTTAAATAAAACAGCAATAGCAAATAGCTCAGGATAATCCACGAAACATTATCAACTAAGTACACAGGAACACGGTTAACATTTAAAACCTTATTACAGCTAGTCAGCCCAAAAGAATAGTTACATTAACATTTACAGTAATTAGTTAATTCAGCCCAAGTGTTCAAGCGTCCAAAATGCACATTTTTAAATCTTAAGGTTTTTAAAACCACGTAACGCATATCGCAAGGGTGCAACTGCTAAAACAAAATCCGAATCGTTTATAAAAGTAATTTTCAATGCTAATCTCGGCATCCAGCCGTAAAAGTGTTTAATGGACGTTCAAAAGCACTTTCAGAAATCACTTTACTTTTAGATTTTCAAAACCACATGATAGAAATCCATAAGTAACAACCAAGAGATTTTGTCATAAAACTCCGGCACGCAAGGTTACACCTAGAGGAAATTAGGCAAGTCAAAATAGTAACTCAATGATGTGGTAGTTCTCAGCTAAAATATTTACATCCGGTCGCAATTTTCCAAAAGAGTTGAGGACCAAATTAGTACACTTGAATGAAAACATTTTCACTTGTAGTGATTAAAACACCACGGTAGCTATTAGTGCAGCAACAGCTTGAGATAGTTTACAAAAATAATATTTTCACAACGCACTCGGTTTTTCAAAACATCACACGTATTCACAGGATTTTTCGTAAAAGCTCAGCGTCGACCTCTTAAAATAGTTCGGACACATCAACATAAAAAGTACATGCGACTTAACAATCCACAGCAACAGCGATTAATTTTTGACATTTTATGTAAAACACACAGAGCTCAATATCAACTAAAACACATGTGAACATTTAAACCACATGACAATTCATTTAGAAGCACACAGCAATAAGGTCAACAATAAGGATCACAACAGCAAAACACAGTTCTCACACTGAATACACAATAGGGCACACAGCACTAGTAGGGAAATCTCCCCCACTAGTTCACTTACCAATAGAAACTTTCCGGTGTACCTGCAACACAAACAACGGTCAGCACTGAAAAGACAACAGTTGGTCACTATCTGACACAACGACTCGACGACTCGGCCGGACAGACCAACCATTGCTCTGATACCACTAATGTAACACCCCTTTTCTACCCGGTAATTTGTTTGATAAAAATATCAGAGTTTTCAAAATTTATTTACACCACAAGGGATGTCACACTTACTTCGCTAAAACGTCACACTTCAAATAACTCGCTTTTCAAAAACAGTCTTATAATAACTTCAAAGCGTCATTATCAGTTAAAATACAACTTCACATCGAAAATTCAACAGTTTAATCATAAAAGGCATTACAACTATGCCAGGCTTGCAATACTAAAATCCAATAACCACAATAGTCATAAATGACTTAAACAACATTCATTCCCCTCCCTAGTGTTACATATCAGAGCAGACGACCCGACTCAGCTAGTGAAGCTAAAGGCCTTCACTGGAAATCACCTGCACGTTACCAACATGGGGGCAACATTCAAACAGGAAAGGGTGAGCATCATTCAATCCATATAATAGAAAACATGATAAGTACTAAACATAGGCTACACACTAGAACAAATTAGCATCCAAAACACTAAATATCCACATCACAGTCATCATTCGCATCACGTACAAATAACTCATCTCGTGTCATGTAGGCTTATGAAATGCAACCCACTCGCGGGTATATGCATGAAGGTACCTTTTCACAAAACGTCGCTTAGCCACTCAGGCCTCATCATCACTTAGCCACTCAGGCCTCAAAACGTCACTGATTTTTATGCATATGGGCATGAGACACTATGACATGCACCATTCACAACACACAACCACACAATTACTCAGATCATAGTCAACAATGTGACCCGTCACTTACCGGTTTGCTCGCACGGAGCACAGCACCTGTCAAATTCATAATCATCACACAACGTCACTAGGCCATTTAGACCTTAACATCACTTAGCCCTTCGGGCCCCAAACGTCACTGGTTTTTCATCGACACTCACACATAAACATCAATCAACTCAAACTATAACCACCGAGGGCAAAAACGTCATTTGACTAACCACCAAGGGTATCCTCGTCATTTACACATCATTATCTACAACTTTGGCCACTAGGGGCAAAACAGTCTTTTACACGTCATAACTAATAATAATTAGCCTCTAAGGGCAAAACAGTCTTTTGACTAGCCCCGAGAGCATCATCGTCAAAATCATCATTTTTGACATTACTTTGTTAAAACCACCGTTCGTACGCAAAAGAGAATTTTTAAAGGCACCCAAAACATCTTTTCATTGTCACGGCAACGGTCACCGGGAACAGCCACTTGGGGCGCCCCAGCAACCTTCAGAAATTCTAAGTTTTTATTTTTAAAAATGGAACACACAGCTGGACAACGGAAAATGCTTCACAACGCTTTTTGAATCGTTCAAAACGGATATCCGGGTCAAAAGTTATAGCGAAAACAGTTTTCGAAAACATTTGGGAACATCCTGAAACTGGCGCCATGGGCGCCCAGCGCCCAGGCACCTGGCGCCCAGCAAGGCGCAACACGCACACGCAACACACAAGGGCGCTCAGCGCCCAGCGCCTTGGCGCAACACACACGCACACGCAACGCACACGGGCGCTCAGCGCCCAGCGCCTGGCGCCCAGCGCCTTGGCGCAACACACACACACGCGCATGGGCGCTCAGCGCCCAGCGCTGGCACCCAGCGCCCAGCGCCTAGCCACACAGGAATTCTGGCAACACACAGCAACACACACAGGCCACAGGCGCCCAGCACAGGCACTTGGCGCCCAGAAAACAGCAACAACAAACCCAGAATTTTTCCAACAACTCTTCAACACTAAACACCAAAAATCACCATTTTTCCCACAATTTTCCAAAACACTAAAGACTGATTTTTAGCATTTTAACTCATCAAAATCCTATAATTTTCAACACTCAAAATGACTCTTAAATTAAATCAATCAACAAGATTCTTTTGGAGCACTAAAATCATCATCACTTTGGCGCCCTAGGCGCCCTTGCACACCGACACCCAAAATGCGAAGCATCAAGCTCCCCAACATACCAATCCATAAATTCCATGAACTCGCAAATACCAACATCATCAAAACACATACGTAGTTCGTATTATCCCAAGGTTAAAACACTAAAACAATTCGCATATGGCACACATATATGTATATACGAAGATCATCATCATAGGCAACCCAAAAACATTCAAGAACATTAAAGAACATCAAGAACACATCAATAATTCTTGGCATGCATCAATTCGCATATATATAGATATATATGTAAAGATCGACATCAACAACCTATCAAGAACACCTCAATTCGTATATATATATATATTTATATATATATACATGTAAAGATCAACATCCACAACCTATAAGGGAAACACATCAATTCGCACAACAACAACAACATATCAAGATCGTCAAGAACGACATCAACATATCAAGAACGTCAAGAACTACATCAACATATCAAGAACATCAAGAATAGGTATGCATCAAGGATCTAGTCCAACAACCTAGATTAAGACCTATCATAGAATTCTATTTGATGGAAAGAAAGAGCTCCCCTAACCTCGAATTAGATGAATAGGATCTCTAGGGGCGATCACGAACGGAACCATGGAAACCGGATCACACCTTCTCCTTTCTCCTTGGAGCTTGCGACTTGCTCTCCTCTTCTCCTCCTCCCTACGGCGCACTTCTTTCTCTCCTCCTCTCCATTCTCCATTTTTTCGCAAATGATCCCCAATGAACCCTAACCCCTAGGCTCCACTTCGCATATGACTTGACTCATGGGCTTGGGCTTCTCACTTAAGCCCAAGTCCATCTAATTTGGCACCTCCATCTTCTAATACCCTCTACACATTTTAATATAATTTCTAATAATTAAATTATATCCACTTAATTAATTTAAATTCCTAAATACTTAATTAAATAAATTAATTAAATATTTTAGGGTGTTACATCAAGCACGGTCCGTGCGCCCTGTGCCGATCAGAATTCCAAGCTATTTATACCAAGCACGATCCGTGTAACACCCAATTCTAGCCGGTAATTTATAAGTGTAAATTCAGAGTTTTCAAAAACCATTTTCAACAAAGAAACGGATGCTACACTTCGACAATAGTTACATAACACTCTCACTAGAGGTGAACCGGCAAACCATATTTTGCGTCTTAAAAACAAATCAACTTTATTCAACATGCAGCGGAAAATCAAAAGGGTTCGTAACATCAATGAAACGACATATGTATACATTTAATATAAAAACGGCGGACATCCCTCCCCGAGTGCTACGTATCAGAGCGACAACACCAAACTAATGAAGAGCTTATAGTCTTCATTCGAGATCACCTGCACGTTACCAACATAGGGGTAACATTCAAACAGAAGGGGTGAGATATCACACTATAGAATGAATCGTATGAAAAGCAGTATATACTTAGGTCATGGCATCAAAATTATCACGGCACGACAATCACGTCACGACAGTTAATATTATCTCAGTCAGTATCATCAACAAAATCAACAACAGCGACAACAACAACGATAGCCACACCAATGACAATAACGACAACATATAGCAACAACAGCAACAACACACAACAACGACAATAACATCAATTACAATCACCAATCATCATCACCCATAAACGTCACCAATAGTCATCACCAAAACATCACCAAAATCATCACCAAGAGTCATCACCTAAATCATGTGTAAATGAATGAATGCAACCCACACCAACGGGCATATGCATGTGGTACCAATCACCAAAAGTTTTGCCTGTAAATAGAGGCGTCACCAAAATTGAGAGCTTTCACACCCGGCTCACCGATTTAGAAAAATTGAGCTTTCACACCCGGCTCACTAGTTTTAGAAAAATTGAGCTTTCACACCCAGCTCCAAGACCAAAGGCCTTCACCGAAATAAATGCGTATGCTGTATGCGACACCATGAATGAACACAGACAATCATCGAAAATTAGTCACAATGTGACACACCAAAAATCAATCACCGAATATCACCAAAATTGGGCTTTCACACCTAGCCCAATGACACCGAAACACCAAACTAGCCGAACAACGAAACACCAAGATTTGGAGCCTCCACACCTAGCTCAAACAGCACCAAGACACCGAGATGACAACAATTTTCCAAAACATTTGAGACGCGATGATTTTTCCCAACACCGGAGACAACGACAATTTTCTTTTCAAAAACAGCAACATTTGACGGCTAAGCCAACGGCTAACAATTTTCCAGAAAAAAGGATCACTTTGCCTCAAATTAGAATATTCAGCTAGGCCTCTGAATAAGCTTTTCAAAACATTTTGAAACGCCTCAATCGGGTTCCCGGATCAAAAGATATCGCGAAAACAAAATAGTTCGAAGTTGCTGAAAATCAGCAGGAAACGGCGCCCATGGCGCCCAGCGCCAGGGAACAACAGGATGGCGCCCAGGAAGGCGCCCAGAACAGCAGCAACGGCGCCCATGGCGCCCAGGGACCCCCAAAACCCAATTTTTCACGAATTAAAACCCCAAAACTGATTTCCAATCGTTAACAAATATTCTCAAACATCAACAAATATTCTCAAACATCAATATTTGGTTTTCAAATAACAATAATAGATTCTAAACACCAATAAATGGATTCATTCATCGACGATTAGATTCAATCAACAAATAGAGTTTCCAACACCAATTCAATTTCTTATGATCATGGCAAAGCACAACAACAATTTCTAGGGTATATGAACATCAATTACACAAACATGATTACTCAACAAGGTATCGTAACATATGATCACACAAACATAATTCAACAAAGAACATAACATATATAGTCACGCATATAATGATTCATCAAACAACACAAGTATACGGTCACACATATAGCAATTCATCAAACAACACAAGTAGATGGTCACACATGTGATACCTCATCAAACCCTAACCCCCATACATACAACAATTCATAGAACCCATTAGATAGATAGAATCCCACCCTTACCTTAGCCTTAGAAGACCACAAACCCTAGCTTCTTCTCTCTCCTCTTGAGCGCCACTTCTCTCTCTCTTTTCCGCGTGGTTCACGCTTTCTCTCTTTCTTTTCCCCTTATGCTAGCGCCGTCCCCTCCTAGCCCTCTCTTCTCAACTTTGGTTTTTCTTCTAAATGAATAAAACCCTAACCTAATCCCTTATATAAACTCATTAATCCTATGGGCTTTTTATTTAACTTATGCGACTAATCAAGGCCCTTTCCTCTTAACACCTCTCATTTACTAACCCCAACAATAATAATAGGTCCACGTACTCTATTATATTTTATTCTATTTATTTTCTACCAAATAATTCCTAATAATTAATTAAACAATTAATCAATTATTTTTGGGGCGTTACAACTCTCCCTCACTTAAAAGAATTTCGTCCTCGAAATTCAACTACCGATGCGAACACTCTTCTACTAACCAACTAACGTCATCTAGACAACTAGTGCTATCTATCATGCTGATCACTATTGCTTTGATTACCGGCGGTAAGTGATTGGGCGGCCGTCCCTCCTACTTGTTCAGCCAGGTAACTCAAGTAATAACAATCAGACTCACTCTCTAGTGGTTCCGTAAGGATCCCGCTGCGCTACTCTGATAAACTAACTCATATTCCAACTCACTCATCTACCCTCCTGGACAACAAAACATATCAACGCACACTAATAGTCTGCTAATGGTTTGGTTTCTATGACAACATCACAACAAGTTTACAGAGTGCATAACGATTGCAAAACAAGCCACATAATCAGAGTTTACAGGTACAGATTATATACATGGAAGTCATGAAACAATTCACAAAAACAGAAAGTTCACAATATTGTATGTCGAGGGAAATTAGACGCATCGAACAAAACAAAGTTAAACAATTAACACAAGAATGTAGTTAACATTTAAAACCACATTACACCTAGTCAAATTAAATTAAATGGCCACATGAATATCTAACAATAAAAGTTAACTCAGTACCAGTGTCCAAAAAAATTTCAGACAGCACAACAGTCACACAATTAGCATATCACTAAGTGTGATACCCCTTTATCCCAAAAATATCCATAAGTGGAAGTGCGAAAAACGAGAAAAATTGTTTTTCAAACCAATCCAACAATTTATTTCTGGAAATAGTTTTTTTTGCAAGTAAAAGATGTCATTTCGTAACCAGGAAAGCTCGCCATATACGCATTGAGACCGTTGAGCAATTAGAACAAACAAAACAAAATATTTGCGATAATAATAACACAAAAATACAACCCACAATTAAAATCATTACAGCTAATTGTAAGCATCATGAAATACAAGAAAATAATAATTGAATCACTTAGTTAAGATTATTACAATTTTCAAGCATTATCACATTAAGGGTATAGCACCTAGGAACAATTAGGGAAACAACTCCACAAAACACTTAGACTAGAGTCTCAACACAAGAAATAAAATACGTTTTAGAAACCGACTTTATCCAGACTAACCTTTTAATGTAGCCACTTTAAGCAATTACGTATGAGAGTATAGAACAACAAAGTTAATTTAATAGGAGTGAACCAATAGTGTCAATGCACCCCTTTAAACCTAAGGTTTCCAAAGCCACGTAACACAATAAAGATAAATAATAAAGTTAACAACAAGGACCAAATCATAAAAATTCATATCTACATAATGAGAGTCGAAAATCACATTACATAAAGTTGTTCAAAGACACAAGTACGTTAACACACTTGATTTTATATATAAAAAAAATAGTAAAGGATCTAAACTATGCATTTTCCGAAAACTAAGCATTTCCCCAAACAAGGAGAGAAATCGGAATCAAGTTCAATGATATTAGTCACCAATCATAAAATTGTTTAATAGACGTTCGAAAGCAATCTCAGAAATCACTTTTTTTTATTGCAAACCACATAGCACAAATCCAGAAGCAACAACCAAAAAAAATATTTGTCATAAAATTCAAGCGCACAATATCAAACTCCACGTAGCATGGAAATTACAAAATAATTCACGAAGGCCCTAAACTCACAACACTGCATGTCAAAAACAATCAGGGACACAGAGTGAGAAAGATTAAACAACTAACATGCATAAGTTGGTTTTTCGGTGATAGCAAACCCAGCCCCTCAATAAAAAAAATTATAAGTCAAGGAAGCAAAACTTAACATGTTTAAGCAGGGACGTCATTACTTAGGGTGATCAAAGCATTATCGCATGTTATAGTGAAGTAACAACTCAAAATAATCAACAAAACAATTTTACAACACATTTGGTCTCAAACATCAAAACACACTACAAGGAGTTTATATAAGACTTAGTGTCGATCAACTGAAACAATTTGAACAGATTAAGACATATGTGAGTATCAAACAACAAAGTAAATCATTAGAAACACACAAGCACAGCAAGTACACATTTGAATCTTGGATCGCCAAATCACGGTGTAAATCATTGGGGATCATACTAATGAAGTCAAGGTTCACACAACAAGGAGGTTAACAACGAGAACCAAACACAAAACATAGAGTTCACACATAGAAACACAATACAGCACACAATACCAGTAGGGGCATCTCCCCCACTAGTTCTCTTACCATCAGCAACTTTCGGTTTACCTTTACCTGCGGAAGCATCACTACAACACAAACAATGGTTAGAACTAAAAGACAACAGTTGGTCGTTAACCGACACAACGACTCGACAACTTGGCCGGACGGACCAACCATTGCTCTGATACCACTATTGTAACACTCAATTCTACCCGGTATTTTATAAGCGTAAAATCAGAGTTTTCAAAAACCATTTTCAACAAAGAAACAGATGCTACACTTCGACAATAGTTACATAACACTCTCACTAGAGGTGAACCGGCAAACCATATTTTGCATCTTAAAAACAAATCAACTTTATTCAACATGCAGCGGAAAATCAAAAGGGTTCGTAACATCAATGAAACGACATATGTATACATTTAATATAAAAACGGCGGACATCCCTCCCTGAGTGCTACGTATCAGAGCGACAACACCAAACTAATGAAGAGCTTATAGTCTTCATTCGAGATCACCTGCACGTTACCAACATAGGGGTAACATTCAAACAGAAGGGGTGAGATATCACACTATATAATGAATCGTAGGAAAAGCAGTATATACTTAGGTCATGGCATCGAAATTATCACGGCACGACAATCACGTCACGACAGTTAATATTATCTCAGTCAGTATCATCAACAAAATCAACAACAGCGACAACAACAACGATAGCCACACCAATGACAATAACGACAACATATAGCAACAACAGCAACAACCCACAACAACGACAATAACATCAATTACAATCACCAATCATCATCACCCATAAACGTCACCAATAGTCATCACCAAAACATCACCAAAATCATCACCAAGAGTCATCGCCTAAATCATGTGTAAATGAATGAATGCAACCCACACCAACGGGCATATGCATGTGGTACCAATCACCAAAAGTTTTGCCTGTAAATAGAGGCGTCACCAAAATTGAGAGCTTTCACACCCGGCTCACCGATTTAGAAAAATTGAGCTTTCACACTCGGCTCACTAGTTTTAGAAAAATTGAGCTTTCACACCCAGCTCCAAGACCAAAGGCCTTCACCAAAATAAATGCGTATGCTGTATGCGACACCATGAATGCACACAGACAATCATCAAAAATTAGTCACAATGTGACACACCAAAAATCAATCACCGAATATCACCAAAATTGGGCTTTCACACCTAGCCCAACGACACCGAAACACCAAACTAGCCGAACAACGGAACACCAAGATTTGGAGCCTTCACACCTAGCTCAAACAGCACCAAGACACCGAGATGACAACAATTTTCCAAAACATTTGAGACGCGATGATTTTTCCCAACACCGGAGACAACGACAATTTTCTTTTCAAAAACAGCAACATTTAACGGCTAAGCCAACGGCTAACAATTTTCCAGAAAAATGGATCACTTTGCCTCAAATTAGAATACACAGCTAGGCCTCTGAATAAGCTTTCCAAAACATTTTGAAACGCCTCAATCGGGTTCCCGGATCAAAAGATATCACGAAAACAAAATAGTTCGAAGTTGCTGAAAATCAGCAGGAAACGGCGCCCATGGCGCCCAGCGCCAGCGAACAACAGGATGGCGCCCAGGAAGGCGCCCAGAACAGCAGCAACGGCGCCCATGGCGCCCAGGGACCCCCAAAACCCAATTTTTCACGAATTAAAACCCCAAAACTGATTTCCAATCGTTAACAAATATTCTCAAACATCAATATTTGGTTTTCAAATAACAATAATAGATTCTAAACACCAATAAATGGATTCATTCATCAACGATTAGATTCAATCAACAAATAGAGTTTCCAACACCAATTCAATTTCTTATGATCATGGCAAAGCACAACAACAATTTCTAGGGTATATGAACATCAATTACACAAACATGATTACTCAACAAGGTATCGTAACATATGATCACACAAACATAATTCAACAAAGAACATAACATATATAGTCACGCATATAATGATTCATCAAACAACACAAGTATACGGTCACACATATAGCAATTCATCAAACAACACAACTATATGGTCACACATGTGATACATCATCAAACCCTAACCCCCATACATACAACAATTCATAGAACCCATTAGATAGATAGAATCCCACCCTTACCTTAGCCTTAGAAGACCACAAACCCTAGCTTCTTCTCTCTCCTCTTGAGCGCCACTTCTCTCTCTCTTTTCCGCGTGGTTCACGCTTTCTCTCTTTCTTTTCCCCTTATGCTAGCGCCGTCCCCTCCTAGCCCTCTCTTCTCAACTTTGGTTTTTCTTCTAAATGAATAAAACCCTAACCTAATCCCTTATATAAACTCATTAATCCTATGGGCTTTTTATTTAACTTATGCGACTAATCAAGGCCCTTTCCTCTTAACACCGCTCATTTACTAACCCCAACAATAATAATAGGTCCACGTACTCTATTATATTTTATTCTATTTATTTTCTACCAAATAATTCCTAATAATTAATTAAACAATTAATCAATTATTTTTGGGGCGTTACAACTCTCCCCCACTTAAAAGAATTTCGTCCTCGAAATTCAACTACCGTTGCGAACACTCTTCTACTAACCAACTAACGTCATCTAGACAACTAGTGATATCTATCATGCAGATCACTATTGCTTTGATTACCGGCGGTAAGTGATTGGGCGGCCGTCCCTCCTACTTGTTCAGCCAGGTAACTCAAGTAATAACAATCAGACTCACTCTCTAGTGGTTCCGTAAGGATCCTGCTGCGCTACTCTGATAAACTAACTCATATTCCAACTCACTCATCTACCCTTCTAGACAACAAAACATATCAACGCACACTAATAGTCTGCTAATGGTTTGGTTTCTATGACAACATCACAACAAGTTTACAGAGTGCATAACGACTGCAAAACAAGCCACATAATCAGAGTTTACAGGTACAGATTATATACATGGAAGTCATGAAACAATTCACAAAAACAGAAAGTTCACAATATTGTATGTCGAGGGAAATTAGACGCATCAAACAGAACAAAGTTAAAAAATTAACACAAGAATGTAGTTAACATTTAAAACCACATTACACCTAGTCAAATTAAATTAAATGGCCACATGAATACCTAACAATAAAAGTTAACTCAGTACCAGTGTCCAAAAAAATTTCAGAATCAAGTTCAATGATATTAGTCACCAATCATAAAATTGTTTAATAGACGTTCGAAAGCAATCTCAGAAATCACTTTTTTTTTATTACAAACCACATAGCACAAATCCAGAAGCAACAACCAAAAAAAAATATGTCATAAAATTCAGGCGCACAATATCAAACTCCACGTAGCATGGAAATTACAAAATATATCACGAAGGCCCTAAACTCACAACACTGCATGTCAAAAACAATCAGGGACACAGAGTGAGAAAGATTAAACAACTAACATGCATAAGTTGGTTTTTCGGTGATAGCAAACCCAGCCCCTCAATAAAAAAAATTATAAGTCAAGGAAGCAAAACTTAACATGTTTAAGCAGGGACGTCATTACTTAGGGTGATCAAAGCATTATCGCATGTTATAGTGAAGTAACAACTCAAAATAATCAACAAAACAATTTTACAACACATTTAGTCTCAAACATCAAAACACACTACAAGGAGTTTATATAAGACTTAGTGTCGATCAACTAAAACAATTTGAACAGATTGAGACATATGTGAGTATCAAACAACAAAGTAAATCATTAGAAACACACAAGCACAGCAAGTACACATTTGAATCTTGGATCGCCAAATCACGGTGTAAATCATTGGGGATCATACTGATGAAGTCAAGGTTCACACAACAAGGAGGTTAACAACGAGAACCAAACACAAAACATAGAGTTCACACATAGAAACACAATACAACACACAATACCAGTAGGGGCATCTCCCCCACTAGTTCTCTTACCATCAGTAACTTTCGGTTTACCTTTACCTGCGGAAGCATCACTACAACACAAACAATGGTTAGAACTAAAAGACAACAGTTGGTCGTTAACCGACACAACGACTCGACAACTTGGCCGGACGGACAAACCATTGCTCTGATACCACTATTGTAACACCCAATTCTACCCGGTAATTTATAAGCGTAAAATCAGAGTTTTCAAAAACCATTTTCAACAAAGAAACAGATGCTACACTTCGACAATAGTTACATAACACTCTCACTAGAGGTGAACCGGCAAACCATATTTTGCGTCTTAAAACCAAATCAACTTTATTTAACATGCAGCGGAAAATCAAAAGGGTTCGTAACATCAATGAAACGACATATGTATACATTTAATATAAAAACAGCGGACATCCCTCCCCGAGTGCTACGTATCAGAGCGACAACACCAAACTAATGAAGAGCTTATAGTCTTCATTCGAGATCTGTAACATCCCCTATTTTTGCTATTTAATAATAATGGCATAATAGTAATAATTAGTGATTTATTTATTTATTGAAATTGTTTAAATTGAAAGTGATTAGTTTGATTGATTTATTTTGCAAATGATGTGCTTGATTTAATTGATTGCATCATATTTAGTTTATTAGGAGTGAGGGAGTCATTAGGAAAGAAATGTTTAAGTGAGGGGCATAGTGGTATTTTTACCTAGTCTATATATATATGTATACCTTCAGCTGAAACACAAACATTTCATTTTGAAAAGAAAATCTGAAAAAAAAGAACCAGCAAGATAGAGAGGGAGAGGAGAATGGGGCGTGAGGGAGAAAAGGAAGAAGGAGAAGGGAGAGTTCCTCAGAAATGCATTGCATGTGCAATCTGATTTCACCATTAGATTCAGTTTTCAATCCTCTCTCCATTGATGCAATTTTCGAAACCATCCTTCTTCTCCACCACATTCCACCATTGAAGACCACCTTGAGCTTCACATGGCCAAACACCAAATCTGTCCCTTGCATGTTATGTTGAAGAGTTGTAGAGCCAGTCCCTGTACTTGAAACACAAATTGGAGCAACCTAGAGAGTAGTTCAGTGGCTGGGTTTTCGGTTGGAAGTTAATTGGAGCGGTTTGGGTGAATTTGGAGTCACCGTGTGATCGTGGTCGTGAAGTCTAGGTGTGAGTTGTTGTCATCATCAAAAGGTGAGTTCTATAACTCACTAGGGAAACCATGAAATTGTGTATGCATGTGTGTCCTAGTTCAGGTCTCGCTTTTACAAATCCGAGTCGATAATGTTTACGAAAATCTCGTGTATGAGTCGTCGAGTCATTAGATCATTGGGGGTAAAATTATTGGATTGCATGAGAACGATTGAGTATGATTGATTGTACTGAATGTACTGTGTGCTATGTCTGTATTGATGTATAATTGAGTTAGAATGTGAATCGGAATGGACAGGGGAACGATCGGAATAGAAAAGAAAACGTGAAAAACTGTTTTTCTGAAGTACTGTTTGTCACGCACGGATCGTGTGTATGGGCGCACGGGTCGTGCGTGAGATTCTGGAACCACTGGTGCTGTTTTTGAAAACGCGCACGGGTCGTGTGCCAAGGCGCACAGACCGTGCGTATCTCTCTGAGGCGACATTTTGAAATACGTCCTAAGTCGTTCCGATTGGTCCTAAGTCCCTTCCAATCCACTCCCCAAGGTTCCCCTGGTATGGGAACACTGTTATCCTACATGTTTGGCTTCGACTGAAGTGGTAGTATTGATCGGGAAGTAATTCGGGATCGGAAAGGAATGACACGATAAATGATGGACACGCACGGATCGTGTGTATGGGCGCACGGGTCGTGCGTGGTCTTCGGGTTGCCTCTTTTAAAAAGTGTTCTAAATCATTCCAAACGATTCCAATTGCTTTCTAATCCCTCCTTCCAACTTCCCCAATGTTACTATAATTGAATTGCCCTGAATTGAGTGGTAATTGATTATGATTGGTTGTGTTTGGATTACGTTCAGGTTAAGTGAATGCTAATGTGATTGACCATTGATTTCATGTTATGAATTTGTGTTTGATGCATTGTGCTGGATTGACTGGTTTAGTAAGATTGATAAGATAAGTTAGCAAACCTTAGTAATCCATGAGAGATCACTTAATAATTAGACTAAGTTAGTAATTAGATCACGTTAGTAATGAGTTTATGTTCAGTTCAGTTTATTATTATGTTATTATCATGTTTAAGTTCATTGTCGAGTTCAGTCCAGGTATATCATCATATATATCTTTAGTCGGGGTGACGACCCTTTTTAGTTTAGTGTGCTAGGGGAGAGGCAGTCATGAGCCTTATGAACCTAGGCCCCGTTAGGGACCCAGCCGATTAGTGGGGACGGGTTCACCGGAAGCTTATTATGCCAAGTGACCGGTGACACGCTATAACTTTAGTTAGTGTTGTATCTGGTAACCGGCTTGAGGGTTACTAGGTCAACTTTTAGTTAGTTAGCCACATAGTCAACTTTGAGGACTATGATTTATGAGTTAAGTATAATGAATCAAGCATAATTGAACCGAGGGGATTAGTAAGGGGTCGCGATAGAACTCATTGAGACAAGTTGTCTCACCCAATCCATTGTTGTTGTTTTTCAGTTAAGCAGGGAAAGATGAAGACCGTGAGGCACGGCTATGAAGATGCTTGAGAAGCAGCCGCCATCTTTATTTCTTTATGTCTTGTATTTCAGTTTCCCTTGTATCTCTGTATTTTGTATTCAGTTTCTTAGATGTACGATGGTACGACTTATGTTTTTAAGTTGTAAATCGCTTCCGCAGACTTTCGGTTTTTGGTACTGAACACTAGTTGAGTGGTGTAAGAACGTTTTATATATATATATTATGCTCAGTTATGTAAGCGAACTTGATGGGTTTTTAGCATCAAGTATTAGTATGTGTTCAGTATTTAAAAAGGGAAGTCACTCTGATGTTTGCCAGTAGTGCGCTTCGGTAGTTTCTACAAGTTAGAAATTAACGGGGTGTTACAATTGGTATCAGAGCAGTTCGACCCAGTCGGACTTAGAATCATGAGTCTCTTAAGTCCTCTAAGTGTGATTCCTCTTAGTATGCTATTAGACGTTTAGCCTGATCAACTAAACACTTTGTGCATATTTCGCAGAATCATGGCTGGTGGAAGTAGGAGAAGCGTCCATGTCAATCCTCAACCTGAATGGATGCAGAACGTGATCGTGAATCAACAACGGATGATGCAGGACATGATGTGGATGCATCACGAACTGATGAGCCAACAGCATCGAGCGTATGTTGCAGAAACAAATCTCAACGGATCGAATGAGGGAAGGAAAGCGGATAGGAAAGGGAAGAAGAAGGCATTGGAATTGCCAACCCCAAATGATGAACCGAGGAATACTTCCATCAAAGGAAAGCAAGTTGTGGTAGCTGAAGTTCCGAGATCCGTTAAGTGTTCGACGTGTGGAAGGCCCCACAGCGGAAGGTGTCGTCGAGGATCAACCGCATGTTTTTATTGCAAGGGAGAAGGGCATTATGCTAACAAGTGCCCAGTAAAGAAGAGGAAGGCGACTGAATGGTCCACTCCGGAGGAAGAACCAAGAGGTGCCTCCAGCAAGGGTAAGCAAGTGCAGGCATCAGAATTATTAAAGCCCGCCAACTGTGACAAATGCGGAAGGCCCCATGGAGGAGAATGTCGTCTGGGAACGACGGTGTGTTATTACTGCCAAGACGAAGGGCATTACGCTCACGAGTGTCCTGTGAAGAAGTGGAACCGAGAATGGAATGCTAACTCTGCAAGCGAAAATGGTCTTTGTGTTGGACGCCCTGAAAGGCAAGGCCGTTGATGAATTCGGCGAAAGGTATATTGTGTGCTAATTGTCTTGATTGGTCCAATTTTGAGGACAAAATTTTTAAAAAGTTGGGGTGAATGTAACATCCTCTATTTTTGCTATTTAATTATAATGGCATAATAGTAATAATTAGTGATTTATTTATTTATTGAAATTGTTTACATTGAAAGTGATTAGCTTGATTGATTTATTTTGCAAATGATGTGCTTGATTTAATTGATTGCATCATATTTAGTTTATTAGGAGTGAGGGAGTCATTAGGAAAGAAATGTTTAAGTGAGGGGCATAGTGGTATTTTTACCTAGCCTATATATATATATATATGTATACCTTCAGCTGAAACACAAACATTTCATTTTGAAAAGAAAATCTGAAAAAAAAAAGAACCAGCAAGATAGAGAGGGAGAGGAGAATGGGGCGTGAGGGAGAAAAGGAAGAAGGAGAAGGGAGAGTTCCTCAGAAATGCATTGCATGTGCAATCTGATTTCACCATTAGATTCAGTTTTCAATCCTCTCTCCATTGATGCAATTTTCGAAACCATCCTTCTTCTCCACCACATTCCACCATTGAAGACCACCTTGAGCTTCACATGGCCAAACACCAAATCTGTCCCTTGCATGTTATGTTGAAGAGTTGTAGAGCCAGTCCCTGTACTTGAAACACAAATTGGAGCAACCTAGAGAGTAGTTCAGTGGCTGGGTTTTCGGTTGGAAGTTAATTGGAGCGGTTTGGGTGAATTTGGAGTCACCGTGTGATCGTGGTCGTGAAGTCTCGGTGTGAGTTGTTGTCATCATCAAAAGGTGAGTTCTATAACTCACTAGGGAAACCATGAAATTGTGTATGCATGTGTGTCCTAGTTCAGGTCTCGCGTTTTATAAATCCGAGTCGATAATGTTTATGAAAATCTCGTGTATGAGTCGTCGAGTCATTAGATCATTGGGGGTAAAATTATTGGATTGCATGAGAGCGATTGAGTATGATTGATTGTACTGAATGTACTGTGTGCTATGTCTGTATTGATGTATAATTGAGTTAGAGTGTGAATCGGAATGGACAGGGGAACGATCGGAATAGAAAAGAAAACGTGAAAAACTGTTTTTCTGAAGTACTGTTTGTCACGCACGGATCGTGTGTATGGGCGCACGGGTCGTGCGTGAGATTCTGGAACCACTGGTGCTGTTTTTGAAAACGCGCACGGGTCGTGTGCCAAGGCGCACGGACTGTGCGTATCTCTCTGAGGCGACATTTTGAAATACGTCCTAAGTCGTTCCGATTGGTCCTAAGTCCCTTCCAATCCACTCCCCAAGGTTCCCCTGGTATGGGAACACTGTAATCCTACATGTTTGGCTTCGACTGAAGTGGTAGTATTGATCGGGAAGTAATTCGGGATCGGAAAGGAATGACACGATAAATGATGGACACGCACGGATCGTGTGTATGGGCGCACGGGTCGTGCGTGGTCTTCGGGTTGCCTCTTTTAAAAAGTGTTCTAAATCATTCCAAACGATTCCAATTGCTTTCTAATCCCTCCTTCCAACTTCCCCAATGTTACTATAATTGAATTGCCCTGAATTGAATGGTAATTGATTATGATTGGTTGTGTTTGGATTACGTTCAGGTTAAGTGAATGCTAATGTGATTGACCATTGATTTCATGTTATGAATTTGTGTTTGATGCATTGTGCTGGACTGACTGGTTTAGTAAGATTGATAAGATAAGTTAGCAAACCTTAGTAATCCATGAGAGATCACTTAATAATTAGACTAAGTTAGTAATTAGATCACGTTAGTAATGAGTTTATGTTCAGTTCAGTTTATTATTATGTTATTATCATGTTTAAGTTCATTGTCGAGTTCAGTCCAGGTATATCATCATATATATCTTTAGTCGGGGTGACGACCCTTTTTAGTTTAGTGTGCTAGGGGAGAGGCAGTCATGAGCCTTATGAACCTAGGCCCCGTTAGGGACCCAGCCGATTAGTGGGGACGGGTTCACCGGAAGCTTATTATGCCAAGTGACCGGTGACACGCTATAACTTTAGTTAGTGTTGTATCTGGTAACCGGCTTGAGGGTTACTAGGTCAACTTTTAGTTAGTTAGCCACATAGTCAACTTTGAGGACTATGATTTATGAGTTAAGTATAATGAATCAAGCATAATTGAACCGAGAGGATTAGTAAGGGGTCGCGATAGAACTCACTGAGACAAGTTGTCTCACCCAATCCATTGTTGTTGTTTTTCAGTTAAGCAGGGAAAGATGAAGACCGTGAGGCACGGCTATGAAGATGCTTGAGAAGCAGCCGCCATCTTTATTTCTTTATGTCTTGTATTTCAGTTTCCCTTGTATCTCTGTATTTTGTATTCAGTTTCTTAGATGTACGATGGTACGACTTATGTTTTTAAGTTGTAAATCGCTTCCGCAGACTTTCGGTTTTTGGTACTGAACACTAGTTGAGTGGTGTAAAAACGTTTTATATATATTATGTTCAGTTATGTAAGCGAACTTGATGGGTTTTTAGCATCAAGTATTAGTATGTGTTCAGTATTTAAAAAGGGAAGTCACTCTGATGTTTGCCAGTAGTGCGCTTCGGTAGTTTCTACAAGTTAAAAATTAACGGGGTGTTACAAGATCACCTGCACGTTACCAACATAGGGGTAACATTCAAACAGAAGGGGTGAGATATCACACTATATAATGAATCGTATGAAAAGCAGTATATACTTAGGTCATGGCATCGAAATTATCACGGCACGACAATCACGTCACGACAGTTAATATTATATCAGTCAGTATCATCAACAAAATCAACAACAGCGACAACAACAACGATAGCCACACCAATGACAATAACGACAACATATAGCAACAACAGCAACAACACACAACAACGACAATAACATCAATTACAATCACCAATCATCATCACCCATAAACGTCACCAATAGTCATCACCAAAACATCACCAAAATCATCACCAAGAGTCATCACCTAAATCATGTGTAAATGAATGAATGCAACCCACACCAACGGGCATATGCATGTGGTACCAATCACCAAAAGTTTTGCCTGTAAATAGAGGCGTCACCAAAATTGAGAGCTTTCACACCCGGCTCACCGATTTAGAAAAATTGAGCTTTCACACCCGGCTCACTAGTTTTAGAAAAATTGAGCTTTCACACCCAGCTCCAAGACCAAAGGCCTTCACCGAAATAAATGCGTATGCTGTATGCGACACCATGAATGAACACAGACAATCATCGAAAATTAGTCACAATGTGACACACCAAAAATCAATCACCGAATATCACCAAAATTGGGCTTTCACACCTAGCCCAACGACACCGAAACACCAAACTAGCCGAACAACGGAACACCAAGATTTGGAGCCTTCACACCTTGCTCAAACAGCACCAAGACACCGAGATGACAACAATTTTCCAAAACATTTGAGACGCGATGATTTTTCCCAACACCGGAGACAACGACAATTTTCTTTTCAAAAACAGCAACATTTAACGGCTAAGCCAACGGCTAACAATTTTCCAGAAAAATGGATCACTTTGACTCAAATTAGAATATTCAGCTAGGCCTCTGAATAAGCTTTCCAAAACATTTTGAAACGCCTCAATCGGGTTCCCGGATCAAAAGATATCGCGAAAACAAAATAGTTCGAAGTTGCTGAAAATCCACAGGAAACGGCGCCCATGGCGCCCAGCGCCAGCGAACAACAGGATGGCGCCCAGGAAGGCGCCCAGAACAGCAGCGATGGCGCCCATGGCGCCCAGGGACCCCCAAAACCCAGTTTTTCACGAATTAAAACCCCAAAACTGATTTCCAATCGTTAACAAATATTCTCAAACATCAACAAATATTCTCAAACATCAATAATTGGTTTTCAAATATCAATAATATATTCTAAACACCAATAAATGGATTCATTTATCAACGATTAGATTCAATCAAAAAATAGAGTTTCCAACACCAATTCAATTTCTTATGATCATGGCAAAGCACAACACCAATTTCTAGGGTATATGAACATCAATTACACAAACATGAATACTCAACAAGGTATCGTAACATATGATCACACAAACATAATTCAACAAAGAACATAACATATATAGTCACGCATATAATGATTCATCAAACAACACAAGTATACGGTCACACATATAGCAATTCATCAAACAACACAAGTATATGGTCACACATGTGATACATCATCAAACCCTAACCCCCAAACATACAACAATTCATAGAACCCATTAGATAGATAGAATCCCACCCTTACCTTAGCCTTAGAAGACCACAAACCCTAGCTTCTTCTCTCTCCTCTTGAGCACCACTTCTCTCTCTCTTTTCCTCTTGGTTCACGCTTTCTCTCTTTCTTTTCCCCTTATGCTAGCGCCGTCCCCTCCTAGCCCTCTCTTCTCAACTTTGGTTTTTCTTCTAAATGAATAAAACCCTAACCTAATCCCTTATATAAACTCATTAATCCTATGGGCTTTTTATTTAACTTATGCGACTAATCAAGGCCCTTTCCTCTTAACACCTCTCATTTACAAACCCCAACAATAATAATAGGTCCACGTACTCTATTATATTTTATTCTATTTATTTTCTACCAAATAATTCCTAATAATTAATTAAACAATTAATCAATTATTTTTGGGGCGTTACAATCCGTGCGCCTGGGAGGCAAGGTCCGTGCGTCCTTTCTGATGGCCAAAAATGTTACAACCCTTCCCATAGTGCTTTGTCTCTGATCTTGGCCTATAAAATGTTTGCGTCCTTTAGTGCTTTGTCTCTGATCTTGGCCTATAAAAAGGACCCCAATGTAGCTTCCCAATCCTCCTAGATCATTGTAATTTTCACTCCAAGTTTATGTTAAAGTTCTTGCAAGTTTTCTATTAAGGTTATTGTTATTCTGCCATTTTTACAATTCAGTCTTTTACACGCTTTATTTTATTTCTCGCTATTTACATTATGTCCTTCTCTTCTACTCCCTTGTCTACAATGAGCAATTGTGAGTAGACTTCTCTTAGTCTTGGGATTATGGGAAACAATCCAATGATGGTCCCTAAATAATCCCAAAGCTAAGCCCTATCTTATTAGAGCTTTGATTTTTAATCTAATTTCATTATGCAAATTGTATAACCCAAATGTCAAGTGAAGTACCGAAAGGTGAAGCTTGACATTGGAACAAATGAAATTAGACAAAGTAAACCAAAGCATGAGAATAGCGTTGGTGACTTTGGGACAATAAGGTTGTGCTTAATGGGTTTTGGCAATGATCAACCATGAGAATAGGCTTGATCGTTGTTTCGAGACACATTCTTGTATTCCGAAAGGAAACTTGAATTAAACCAAAAGAATACCTTGTCCTTAAAAACAGAGTTAATTATAAGATAGAGAATAGCTAAACGGTTTTTCTTAGTACCATCATTGCGATCTAACCATGATCCCAAGGCGCTTTTTATATTCTAAGTTAAAATCAAACATTCTTCTACTAAATCATTCCCTTTCAGCTAATCACCACTAAAAACTAGATTGGTAATCACATATAACTCCTTGTGGATCGATAATTCTTATTACGCGATATAACTTTATACTTGCGGTGTATCAAGGACACTGCAGGATTTTAAGTTGGGGGGATATGGATATTTGAATACTATATTTTGTGAACTAGTAGTAATATGTGCTGCATGCCAAAATTAAGTAAATATGTGTGTTTTATAGCCTAATAGATTAGAAGTATTATCAGCTATAAGTCCTTTATCTTTCAGAAATAGGAAATGTGGCTTATAGGTTAGATTTGATGAAGATTGAAATGTGTGTGTTTAGAGTAGCATTGTTAAACAACGATTAGTATTATTGCTGCTTCAAAACAAACTCTGAACTTAGAAAGAAACTTAGTTTGCTAGAAATAATCTAATGCCAAGGCTAGTGTTAGTGAACTAAGATCTAGGTCAAATTTCTACTAAAAATTTAGAATAGCATATGAAACTAAGTTTGGGGGTGCATCGGCTATACTAAGGCCAAAGTATTAAGAATGGAAAAGGTTGGTGCACTAAATAATAGGGAAAAAGAAAAGATAGAGAATAATGTTGTAGTTTCTTAGAAAAACAAAAAGAAAAGAAAGAAAAAATAGAAAAACAAGAGCAATGCAGCAAGGTTGATTATTGAGTATGGAGACCATTTTGTGGAGACACCATTATGGTTTCTGGCAAAAGATGATCAACCTAGAAAGAATTTTTAGGAAATAAAAAGTGCACTTACCCTTTGTCATGCTTTGAAGCCCCCAATACTTACGACGAAGTTGTTATCCTATTCTACTTTTTGAATTTTTTTTTGACTCGATTGAAAGCAAACTACTGTTTTCAAGGCTAGGAGGACTTTCAAAACCAGCTAAGAATTAATCTGAGTTCAGCAGTCACACACTTACACAAATGAGTAGTAATAATTCTGAATGTTGTAAACAATGGTGTGTGTATGATGCCACAACATTCAATGTTGCAGCATCACATGTGCGTTGTGAAAAATCTGAGAATAGAACCCCTAAGCCCAGTTTTGAAAATCTGTTTGAGCAAAGGAAATAGCTGATTTGTTCTTCTAATTTTCAAGGTCTATCTAATACAATTAGTCTTGTTCCAAGTGTCATTACTTGAGGACAAATAATGGTTTAAGTTTGGGGGTGTGATGACTCTATTTTATATAGAGTCATTCATGCTTCTAAGACTTAAATTATCACTTGAATCTCAAGAATATTGCCTTGTAAATAACCAAATATGCAAGAAAACACAAAACAAAGTTTAAGGAGTGCTTTAAGAAAGAACTTGGCGTTTTTAGACGTTTTGTGGTATTCTCATACATTTGTTCAATGCTACAGCAATTGTTGCTATAGCAATGAGAGATTGAAATGCCACAGCATCAGGAAAGAGTAATTCCAAAACATTTGAAGGATGGAATGCCACAGCATTAGATGAAAAAGCAATGGATGCCCAGCATTACCATGATGACGTCACCATGAGCTCATGAGACAAAAAGTTGCGCAAGTGGCCCAAGTTGGTCACCTCAACGCCACCCTATTGGCAACTTAACTTGCAAATTGTACTTTTTAGAGACACCTGTCCACACGCCATAAGACCCCTTTGGTGGTAGTTTGGTAATCAAATCAATCACTTGAAGCAAGTACAAAACAAATTCAATGAACCTCCTTTTTCAAGTTCAAAGAACCTCCCCTTGAAGGGTATAAATACCACTCACTTCCTCATTTACATGCAGACCAGAAAATATCACTTAAATCATCATTGGAGCTGGTTTCAAAGGAGAGGGAAGAAATTGACAACTTTTTCCTTCACCTTCAAGCAACTACAAGGAATGCTGAAGGTGATGCTGCAGCATTATTGAGCTGACTAATCCAGGGGCAATTAATTGTGTACTCTCTACTCTATTTATTGTCTTTTGTATTTTTCAGTTATATGAACATGACTATGATTTCAGTAATGTTAAGCATGAGCTAAATCCATTTGTAGTTGGGATGCCACACACTTTGTAAGGATCTTTTAATTAGCTTTGTGTTATGAACTGATGTTGGCATTTTAGTTCTTGCATGCTTAATTCTTTCACATTCATTCTTTGGAATTGATCATCTAAAAGTGAATGCAAATTATAAATTCAGACATGGTTTATAATTGGAACTCAAGAACTAATGTAGGTATGTGTTTTAACAAAGGAAACTTTGTGATTCCGTGCTCAACCTAGACATAGGCAGCATAGACCATAGGGGTTATTCTGTGGGTGCTTCATATACATGAGTGAACTTATTTAAGGGCGCAGACATGTTGTCCCTTGTAATGAAACTCAGACGATAGTGACCGAAACACACGCATCAAATCCTACAGCATCCAATGCTCCACCATCGTATGTAACACAATGCTGTTAAAAGTGAAGTACTAGTGGAAAGCATTTCAACTACCTTCTCATCATATATTTACAACTCACTTCAACTTGTTTGCTTATTTCTTGTTATTTTACATTATTGCATTCCTCATTTGTGTGATATTTTGTTACTCCTCACTAAAGCTATCAACTTAAACTTTGAAATTAATCCAATCCCTGTGGGTACGATCTCAACTTACTATTATATTACTTGTTACGATTGTGTATACTTGCACATGCCTTTGTGTATGTATATCAAGCACAACAACAACCACTTTTTGGAATTTTGACTTTTCAACCAGAGCAGTTTAATAAACGCTATAGCACAACTGCCTCCATTAATGCTCTAGCATCCATTGCCACTATCCTCTTTTGTTAGAGGTCTTGAAGTTTGTAACACCCCGATTTTCGTGCGTTGTGGTTCTCTTAGTGTGTGTTTGTTTCATGAATTATTTTGTTATTGATAAGATCAAATTATTTTAATTTATTGTGTGTTTGAGTTATTAAAAATAGTTAATATATTTTTATATGCTATTGGTAACATATAATTGTTATTATATATTTATTTTATTTTTATAAAATATTAGTGTTTAAAGTATAATTTAGTTATAAGAATTATTTGGGTATCAAGGTGTTAAAATAGTGTGTATATTTGAAATGGGTTTTAAAAGTAGACAAAAATCTGTTTTTATGCTTTTACTCACGCGCACCCCCAACTTCCTTGTTAGGCGCACCCCAGCCACTGAACCCAAATCAGTTCGCAGCCAGCAACAGAAGCCCAACGCGCGACCCGCCCAGAACCCGACCCGGTTCACTTCTTCTTCCTCCTGAAACCTGTAACAAACGAAAACCCTATGAGCCTCCCTCTCTCCATATCGTTCTCACTCCCTACACCGCGGCCGAACCCCAAACTTCGCCCATCCACTCGGAATTCACTGCTGAATTCAATTATGGCCTTAGTTTCACCGATTGTGGCTTCGTTTTGCTAGGAGAAATCGCACCAGAAACCGTGCTCCTCCCCTTCGCGAGTTGCCTCTCCCCCTTGCACCGTTCGCTTCCACCACCGTAGCCAGACGACCACAACGCCACGAAACGACCCCCATCACGACCAGGACAACCACGAAGCCACACCACTGGGCTACGATGAAGTCTGCACCGGAGCCCTCTCCTTCCCTCGCGTCCGCCTCACTGTTACGGTGCACAGTCACGACGCCATCCTCGCTTTGGTCGCTGTTACAGCAACTCCACCAAGCACCACCATTCTATGTTTGCTTTGCAAAATCTTGGATTCTCCCCTTGAAGACCAACTTCAAAATATTCAGAACTGTCCAAAATTCCATGAATAACAACGTCCCTCGTATTCGGTTCAGATTTAGTCCTTGGTATCATCCGACTCCGTTTTCGAATCGTGGTCACCGTTGTGTACCTTACGAATAGGTATTCCTTTTCAAAATATGATTAATTTCAATAAACGAGAGATTAAGTATCTGTATGTTGTTTAGCGAATGATTAATAGAATGTTGTTGTTTCATAATGGTACGTGTTCGAGTCAAACATCATGCCACTGGAATTAGATCGCGCTCGATAGCTCGTGTACGTCCCTTTGTTGTGCCAATCGAATAATTACAATTGAATATCAGGTACGAGGGAAAGAGGATGGCTGCGCAAGTTTCTATCACCAGGTAAGGGTGGGGTTCTATCTCTATAATTGGGTGTATGAAGGGCTCTATGTAGAAAGGTTTATGGAACCCTAGGTGATTAAGTTAGAAAACCCTAGATGTAGAAATTATGTTTGATTGATGATGAATGAAGGTGAATTGTGATGTTTGAGCATGATTGATAATGATTGAATATGATTGTGAGTGATTTAATATACTTGATGACGAATTGAACACAAAATTCTGCTTATAGGGCGCCATGGGCGCCAATATTGTTGTTGTTGTTGCTGGGCGCCTCCCTGGGCGCCATGTCCTGTGCGTGTTGCTGCCTGGGCGCCAAGGGCGCCATTCTGTGCTGCTTGCTAGGCGCCAAACCTGTGTCTGTCATGTTGCCTGGGCGCCAAGGGCGCCACATCCTGTGATGTTGTCTTGCTGTTCCTATGTTGTTCTGGCGCAGGGGCGCCAAGTATTGGCTGCCCAATTACGATGCTCCTATTTTCTTGGGGTGGTTGTTGGCTGTTCTTATTTTGTGGGTTGTTGTCAATTTGTTGTAGCTTGGTGTTTGTTATTGTTGTTGTTAATTTCTGATGGTTTGGGGTGCCTCATGTGGCTGTCCCGTGGCGTTTGGCGCAGTGGGCGCCGTAAGCGCCATGATGGGCTGCCTGTCTGTGATTGTTGGTGACTGGGCGCCTGGGTGGCTGACCCGGTGGTCGTTGTTATTGGTGTTATAAATTGGTGTTGTCATTGGTGTCGTATAATTGTTGTTAGCATTGGTGTTGTGAAATTGTTGTTGTCCCAGGTGTGTAAATTGTCATTGTTGTTGTTGATTTTGTTGTGGGTACCGCCGAATGGCCCACATTGTTGTGTTGTGGGTATCGCCGAATGGCCCACATTTTTTAGTTGATGTGTTGTCGTGTTGTTGATGATGTTGTTGTTGATGTTTTGTTGTGGGTACCGCCGAATGGCCCACATTGTTGTTTTGTTGTGGGTACCGCCGAAAGGCCCACATTATTTGTTGAGGGTATCGCTGAATGACCAAAACTGTTGATGAATTTTATGTTGTAGGTCTATGACCATTCGGTGATTGATTTTTGGTGTGTCACATTGTGACTATTTTGAATGATTGTCTGTGTGCATTCATGGTGTCGCATACAGCATGTGCATTTATTTTGGTGAAGGCCTTTGGTCTTGGAGCTAGGTGTGAAAGCTCAAATTTTCTAAAACTAGTGAGCCTGGTGTGAAAGCTCAATTTTTGTAAATTGGTGAGCCGGGTGTGAAAGCTCTCAATATTGGTGACGCCTCTATTTACAGGCAAAAACTTTTGGTGATTTGGTACTGTAACACCCCCTTTCTACCCCATAATTTACACGTCACTTATCAGAGTAAAACTTTTTCGCAAAATTTAATTTAACTGATAGAAGGGAAATGCCACATCGTTATTAACAAAAGAACGTCAACTTGCATTTATTAAGTTTGCGCAATCATCATCATAAAAATTTCAACCATCACCCGTCATAAAAATTAAACTCCAAGAGTTACGTCACAGCGGAATAAAACAACACTCACTAAATACCACTCAAACACGCCTCACGCCATCAATACAAATACTAAACAATTTATTATTAAATAACAATTTCAACCACGCCCCTTAGGTGTCACAGTATCAGAGAGCGACTCGACAGACATCCCAATGACTATAAAGGAAAGCATCATGTCCTTCACTCGAGGTTACCTGCAGCGTTGCCACAATAGAGCAACATTCCAAGCAGAAGCTCGGGGTGAGAATTTTCAACAAAACATAATCAAGCATACAGTAGAGTAATATGAGCGAACCATCATACAACATCGTCATTATCATCAACTTCATCGTCACTACACACAAGCCAAAGTCATAATCATATCGCCAGTCATAAACATGTATGCGCATGAAAATGCAACCCACACCTGGGTATATGCATGATGGTACCATACTCGTCATAAGTCAGCCACTAGGGCACATCGTCACTGGTTTTCGCCAATAAGAGGCCGAAGCCTATTCGTCATAATATGCACATGCTATGAGACACTATGGACACATGTGCAATCACCAATTCACTCACCCGGAGTACTCGTCATCGTCACCATAAGACACTCATAGAGTGTATTCATCATAGTCGTCATATTAATATCACAACTTCTTCATAAACATCACATTCAAAAATTGGAGTAACAACATCTTTAAATCTTAAGTAACAATACTCCTAAATTTTTAAGTAACAACACATTAAAAGTTTAGGTGACAACCATTTAAATGTAAGTAACCACACATAAAAATTTAAGTGACAACCTATTCAAAATTCGAATAGCAACATATTTAAATTTTGGACAAACATTTCATTTTCATGCTTAGGAAACATCACAATTAAACTTGAGAAGAACATCCCATTTTCAAAGTGGAAAAAAACATCACATTTTTAATTCGGAGAAACAGTAATAGGACAATAGCCCCGTTAACACGCTCCTTTCATTTGCAAGATGCAGAAATTCGGTTCACTAAACAGCAACAAATCAGAATGGAAAACAGTAGCTTTTTGTAGGCGCGCAACAATGACAAAACAGCAGAAAACAGTGTGGAAAAAAAAACAGCAATATTTCTTTTGAGTCCAAAAACAGCAACATAATAGTGGCCTTTTAGCGCAACAGCAGCAAGAAAAACAGCACGATTTTCACACAAAACAGCGCTTCATTTTTTGTAAAATAGTGGCGCATTTCTTTCATAAAACAGCAACTCCTATATAAAAATAACAGCAAGACAGCAACCCTTTGTTTTGATAAACAGCAACCAGCAACATTTTTAATTTAGGGACAGCAACATTTTCAATTTAATAAAACAGCATACAGCAACATTTTTAATTTAGTAAAACAGCATACAGCAACATTTTTAATTCAGTAAACAGCATACAGCAACATTTTTTTAATTCAGTAAACAGTATACAGTAACATTTTTAATTCTGTAAAACAGCATACAGCAACATTTTTATTTGCAACCTGCACATTTTATTTTCATACACAGCAACAGCAACACTATTTTATTCTTAATTCTCTTGGTATTATTTCAACTAATTGTAACCACATCCATTAACTTATCACAGCTCCTAATTTAATCACAATTTACTCAATCATATATTCCCATCACCATACACATGAATTCGCTACCAACCACACCAAATTCACCATAAAAATCGAAATTCATCTCCTCATCTCATAAGGGAAAATCGCATATCAACACTAATAATTCAATCATTCATTCCTCTTAACATATAATTCACGAAATCAACCCAACACCAAAAAAAACCCACAAACCCACCATATACCCAATTACATTAAATTGAAACGCTCACCCTTACCTCGAATTTGTATGATCCGGAACAACGACGAAGGAGTCACGTACAAAACCCGGCAACACAACGAGCCAAAGCCTTGAGAATGGAAGAACTCAACCACGCCCCAAGCCACCAAAAAAACGTAGCAGTCCTTCTCCCTCTCTTGCGCAAACCGTAGACTACTCTATGGCCATGGAGAAATAACAACAATGGAAAAATGAGGATTGAAACTACAACAATTGAAAGAGGAAGAAAAATGGAAGGGAAGGATCAAAGAAACACATTACCTAAAGCCAAGATGAACAAACCCCTTCTTTCTCTCCTTGCTAGCCGTCGCGAGTTTCTTTCTTCTCTCCCTCTCTGATCAGTTTCTTTTCTTTCTTTGTGGAATGCGCAAATGAGACCCTTCCATAGGGTTTTGGGGTTTTAGGAATGGGCTTGGGTCACTAATTGACTTGGGCCCTATTTGCACCACTCTTCTTAATTCATTTCACCTCCTGAAATAAAACAAATTCTAATTTAATTATTCCACTCAAATAATATTGTAATCCCTCAAATAACTTAAATAATTTAATTAATTAAATTATTTTAGGGCGATACAACTCTCCCCCACTTAGAGAATTTCGTCCTCGAAATTACCTGAATCAAACAGCTCCGGATATGCCTCTTTCATCTTACTCTCCAATTCCCACGTCATGCTCTCGCCCACGGCTCCCAACCAAACCACTTTCACTAAATTGATCTCTTTGCCTCTTAACACCTTTACCTCGCGGTCTTCAATTCTAACTGGCATAGTCTCCACGGTGAGGTTCTCCCTCACCTCTACATTATCCATCTGGATTACGTGCGACGGATCAGGAACATACTTCCGCAACTGAGATACATGGAACACGTCATGCAGATTAGACAGATTAGGTGGCAAGGCCACCCGATAGGCAACTCTCCCAACTCTTTCCAAAATCTGGTATGGGCCAATAAAACGAGGGGTTAGCTTTTTAGATTTCAAGGCACGACCCACACCTGTCACCGGAGTGACTCTCAAGAATACATGGTCACCAGCTTGAAACTCTAGATCCTTTCTCCTCTTATCATGATAGCTCTTCTGCCTACTCTGCGAGGCTTTCATCTTCTCTCGAATCATCTTCACCTTCTCTGTGGTCTCCCGCACAATCTCAGGGCCTAACACCACACTCTCCCCCGATTCATACCAACACAAGGGCGTCTTACACCTCCTACCATACAATGCCTCGAAAGGCGCCATCCCAATACTCGCATGAAAACTATTATTATAGGTGAATTCAATCAATGGCAAATGGGAATCCCATGAACCTCCTTGTTCAAGAACGCATGCCCTCAACAAATCCTCTAGTGACTGGATAGTTCTCTCCGTCTGCCCATCTGTCTGGGGATGATAAGCGAAACTCAATCTCAATCTAGAACCTAAGGTCTCTTGCAAGCTTTTCCAAAATTCAGAAGTAAATCTAGGATCCCGATCGGACACGATACTTAAAGGAACACCATGCAGCTTCACAATAGTCTTAACATAAATATCTGCCAACTTCGGAACTGGATAAGTCATATTAATCGGCAAAAAGTGAGCAGATTTCGTCAACCTATCCACAATTACCCATATAGCATCAAATCCTCTCACTATATTCAGCAACCCAGTTACAAAATCCATGGAGATACTATCCCACTTCCATTCCGGAACGTCCAGTGGCTGCATCAACCCAGCCGGCTTCTGATGTTCTACCTTAGATTTCTGACATGTCAAACAAGCATACACAAATTGGGCTACATCTCGCTTCATGCCAGGCCACCAAAACAGTTTCTTCAAATTTTGGTACATCTTCGTGGCTCCTCGGTGGATACTCAAATTACTCCAATGACCCTCTTCAAGGATTGCCTTCTTAATTTCTTCATCGTCAGGAATACAAATCCTTCCACGGTATCTCAATACATTTTGCGCATCTATCTCGAAGTCCTCATTCTCAGACTGACCAATCCCACTCATAAAATCAACTAATTTCACATCTAACTTCTGCGCTTCTCGGATACCAGCCATAAAATCATTGCCAATTTTCAACATACCCAACCTGACACTCTGAGGTGTAACTTCACAAACTAAACTCATGTCCCTGAATTGCTCAATTAACTCAAGCTCTCTAGCCATCAATGCCGACATGTGCAAGGTCTTCCGACTCAACGCATCCGCAACCACATTAGCTTTTCCCGGGTGATAACTCAATTCAAAATCATAATCTTTCAATAGTTCTAACCACCGGCGCTGCCTCATATTCAATTCTTTCTGATCGAACAGATACCGTAGACTCTTGTGATCACTGAACACCTCAAATTTCGATCCATACAAGTAATGTCTCCAAATTTTCAATGCGAATACCACAGCAGCAAGTTCTAAGTCGTGAGTAGGGTAATTCTTTTCATGAATTCTCAATTGCCTCGACGCGTAAGCGATCACTTTCCCATTCTGCATAAGCACACCACCCAAACCCATCTTGGACGCATCACAATAAACCACAAACGGTTCAACCGGATTAGGCAGGGTCAACACCGGAGACGTGGTCAACCTCTTCTTCAACTCATTGAAACTCTCTTCACATCGGTCATCCCAAACAAAAGCCCTACCCTTGCAAGTCAATTGAGTCAACGGCAGAGCCAACCTCGAAAACCCCTCAATGAATCTTCTATAATAACCCGCTAATCCCCGAAAACTCCTTATTTCAGTAACTGACTTTGGAGACTCCCACTGCAACACTGCATCAACTTTGGAAGGATCCACTGCAATCCCCTCCCTAGAAATCACATGACCGAGAAAACTGACCTTTTTCAACCAAAACTCACACTTGGACAACTTGGCATATAACTTTCGACTCCTCAGAATTTCTAACACCAACCTCAGGTGTTCCGCATGCTCCTCTTCTGACTTAGAGTAAATCAGAATGTCATCAATGAAAACCACCACAAACTTGTCCAAGTACTCACGGAAGATTTGGTTCATGTATCCCATGAATACCCCCGGCGCATTAGTCACACCGAAAGGCATAACGGAATACTCATAGTGCCCATATCTTGTCCTAAATGCCGTCTTCTGGACATCTTCATCCTTGACCTTGATCTGATGATAACCAGACCTTAAGTCAATCTTGCTAAATACTTTAGCACCCACTAACTGATCCATCAAGTCATCAATTCTTGGCAACGGATACTTGTTCTTGATTGTAACTTTATTTAACTGTCGATAGTCTACACACAACCTCATACTACCATCTTTCTTTTTCACTAGCAACACTGGAGCTCCCCAAGGTGACACACTCGGTCTTACAAACTTCTTTTCTAATAAATCTTCAAGTTGCTTTTTCAATTCTGCCAACTCAGATGCAGACATCATATATGGTGCCATAGACACAGGCTTAGTGCCAGGAACCAGATCAATAGCAAACTCCACTTCTCTCTCTGGTGGTGCATCCGGAATCTCATCAGGGAACACCTCAGAAAACTCACGCACTACCGGCAACACATCAATCTTCGCTTGGCTCTCGGCAGACAACGACGCCAACAGAGAAAACAGCTGAACCTCTTCTCTCATCACTCTATGCAGCTGACCCGCAGATAACAAACCAGACTCCTCTTCAAGCGACTCAAAACTCACGGACCTTTCACGACAGTTGATATGAACATGGTTATCAACTAACCAGTCCATACCCAGAATGACATCCATTCCACTCAGCGGCAAACAGATCAAATCAATCAAGAATTCTCTACTATATATAGATACAGGACATTTGGCACAAACAACGGAGGTAGTCACCGAACCCTTAGCTGGAGCATCGATAACCATCTCCCTCAACATATCAGATAAAACAAGGCTTAATTTCTCAACACAAGCAGCAGCAATAAAACTATGGGTAGCACCCGTATCAACAATAGCAATAAGAGAGGAATCATTGATATAGCACGTACCTCGAATCTCATTCACCACGTCAGACTCAGCCAGAGCGAACACTTTCCCAAAAGACTTCTCCTTCTTGGGCTTTGAGCACTGTGTACTGATATGACCACTCTCCCCACAATTAAAGCATACCACTTCTTTCTTATCACAGCCGGAAGATATATGCCCCTCTTTCCCACACCGATAACATCTCTTCTTATCCCCGCTTGGGCAATCTGGACTTTTATGACCTACTTTCCCACACGTGTAGCAAGTAATACTGGCTACAGCATCTCCCCCACTTCGCTTAGGCCCAGCAGCAAACTTCCCTTTGTTCTTACCAGCAGACACCTCATATGGCTTACCACGACCCGAGAAATTCCTTTGCTTTTCTTTCATAACTCTGGAGAAGGCATTATTGTCCTCCTCAAAAATTCTGGCGCTATTAACCAACAATGGAAACACACGAATTTGCTGGTACCCTATGGCTCTCTTAATGTCAGCACGCAACCCATTTTCAAACTTGATGCATTTGGAGAACTCAGCACCCTCTCTATCATAATGAGGATAAAACTTAGACAGCTCAGAAAACTTTGCAGCATACTCAGTTACAGTCATGCTACCTTGCTCAAGTCTCAGAAACTCAACCTCCTTCTTTCCGCGGACATCCTCCGGGTAGTACTTTCTCTTGAATTCCCTCTCAAACACAGCCCAAGTAACCTCCTCATTGGCAGCCGTCAACCCCTGACTAGTCGTCCTCCACCAGTCATAAGCCTCTTTCTTCAACATATGTGTGCCATAGCGAACCTTCTGAGCATCGGTGCAATCCATAACGCGGAAGATCCGCTCCATCTCACTTAGCCACTCAAGGGCACCATCAGGATTATACCCGCCTTCAAAAGTAGGAGGGTTCTCACGCTGGAACGTAGCCAAACTACGCGTCCCATCACCAATAGCATTGGGTATGTTACCCACAACCCCAGCTATAGCCTGCAAAGCAGCAGCAAGTGCAGCATCGTTCCGTCCTGCCATTCTAGCACTGCAACAGAAAACAAAATTTGGATACGAGTAACAAAACTCAAATGCTACTCAACTTGACAACTCGACCACCGGCCGGACAGACCGAACTGCTTTGATACCACTAATGTAACACCCCCTTTCTACCCCATAATTTACACGTCACTTATCAGAGTAAAACTTTTTCGCAAAATTTAATTTAACTGATAGAAGGGAAATGCCACATCGTTATTAACAAAAGAACGTCAACTTGCATTTATTAAGTTTGCGCAATCATCATCATAAAAATTTCAACCATCACCCGTCATAAAAATTAAACTCCAAGAGTTACGTCACAGCGAAATAAAACAACACTCACTAAATACCACTCAAACACGCCTCACGCCATCAATACAAATACTAAACAATTTATTATTAAATAACAATTTCAACCACGCCCCTTAGGTGTCACAGTATCAGAGAGCGACTCGACAGACATCCCAATGACTATAAAGGAAAGCATCATGTCCTTCACTCGAGGTTACCTGCAGCGTTGCCACAATAGAGCAACATTCCAAGCAGAAGCTCGGGGTGAGAATTTTCAACAAAACATAATCAAGCATACAGTAGAGTAATATGAGCGAACCATCATACAACATCGTCATTATCATCAACTTCATCATCACTACACACAAGCCAAAGTCATAATCATATCGCCAGTCATAAACATGTATGCGCATGAAAATGCAACCCACACCTGGGTATATGCATGATGGTACCATACTTGTCATAAGTCAGCCACTAGGGCACATCGTCACTGGTTTTCGTCAATAAGAGGCCGAAGCCTATTCGTCAAAATATGCACATGCTATGAGGCCCTATGGACACATGTGCAATCACCAATTCACTCACCCGGAGTACTCGTCATCGTCACCATAAGACACTCATAGAGTGTATTCATCATAGTCGTCATATTAATATCACAACTTCTTCATAAACATCACATTCAAAAATTGGAGTAACAACATCTTTAAATCTTAAGTAACAATACTCCTAAATTTTTAAGTAACAGCACATTAAAAGTTTAGGTGACAACCATTTAAATGTAAGTAACCACACATAAAAATTTAAGTGACAACCTATTCAAAATTCGAATAGCAACATATTTAAATTTTGGACAAACATTTCATTTTCATGCTTAGGAAACATCACAATTAAACTTGAGAAGAACATCCCATTTTCAAAGTGGAAAAAAACATCACATTTTTAGTTCGGAGAAACAGTAATAGGACAATAGCCCCGTTAACACGCTCCTTTCATTTGCAAGATGCAGAAATTCGGTTCACTAAACAGCAACAAATCAGAATGGAAAACGGTAGCTTTTTGTAGGCGCGCAACAATGACAAAACAGCAGAAAACAGTGTGGAAAAAAAAAACAGCAGTATTTCTTTTGAGTCCAAAAACAGCAACATAATAGTGGCCTTTTAGCGCAACAGCAGCAAGAAAAACAGCACGATTTTCACACAAAAACAGCGCTTCATTTTTTGTAAAATAGTGGCGCATTTCTTTCATAAAACAGCAACTCCTATATAAAAATAACAGCAAGACAGCAACCCTTTGTTTTGATAAACAGCAACCAGCAATATTTTTAATTTAGGGACAGCAACATTTTCAATTTAGTAAAACAGCATACAGCAACATTTTTAATTTAATAAAACAGCATACAGCAACATTTTTAATTCAGTAAACAGCATACAGCAACATTTTTTTAGTTCAGTAAACAGTATACAGCAACATTTTTAATTCTGTAAAACAGCATACAGCAACATTTTTATTTGCAACCTGCACATTTTATTTTCATACACAGCAACAGCAACACTATTTTATTCTTAATTCTCTTGGTATTATTTCAACTAATTGTAAGCACATCCATTAACTTATCACAGCTCCTAATTTAATCACAATTTACTCAATCATATATTCCCATCACCATACACATGAATTCGCTACCAACCACACCAAATTCACCATAAAAATCGAAATTCATCTCCTCATCTCATAAGGGAAAATCGCATATCAACACTAATAATTCAATCCTTCATTCCTCTTAACATATAATTCACGAAATCAACCCAACACCAAAAAAACCCACAAACCCACCATATACCCAATTACATTAAATTGAAACGCTCACCCTTACCTCGAATTTGTATGATCCGGAACAACGACGAAGGAGTCACGTACAAAACCCGGCAACACAACGAGCCAAAGCCTTGAGAATGGAAGAACTCAACCACGCCCCAAGCCACCAAAAAAACGTAGCAGTCCTTCTCCCTCTCTTGCGCAAACCGTAGACTACTCTATGGCCATGGAGAAATAACAACAATGGAAAAATGAGGATTGAAACTACAACACTTGAAAGAGGAAGAAAAATGGAAGGGAAGGATCAAAGAAACACATTACCTAAAGCCAAGATGAACAAACCCCTTCTTTCTCTCCTTGCTAGCCGTCGCGAGTTTCTTTCTTCTCTCCCTCTCTGATCAGTTTCTTTTCTTTCTTTGTGGAATGCGCAAATGAGACCCTTCCATAGGGTTTTGGGGTTTTAGGAATGGGCTTGGGTCACTAATTGACTTGGGCCCTATTTGCACCACTCTTCTTAATTCATTTCACCTCCTGAAATAAAACAAATTCTAATTTAATTATTCCACTCAAATAATATTGTAATCCCTCAAATAACTTAAATAATTTAATTAATTAAATTATTTTAGGGCGTTACAGGTACCACATGCATATGCCCGTTGGTGTGGGTTGCATTCATTCATTTACACATGATTTAGGTGATGACTGTTGGTGATGATTTTGGTGACGTTTATGGGTGATGATTATTGGTGATTGTAATTGATGTTATTGTCGTTGTTGTGTGTTGTTGCTGTTGTTGCTATATGTTGTCGCTATTGTCGTTGGTGTGGCTATTGTTGGTGTCGCTGTTGTTGTGTTGTTGACTTTGTTGGTGACACTGATTGAGACGATGTTGACTGATGTTAAATGATTATTGATGCTGATATGATGATGACTAATGTTAAATGATGAATTGTTGCTGTAACCTGAATATATATTGTTTTTCATGTAGCTAATTATATAGTGTGATATCTCACCCCTTCTGTTTGAATGTTACCCCAATGTTGGTAACGTGCAAGTGATCTCGATTGAAGACTATAACTCTTCATTAGTTTGGTGTCGTCGCTCTGATACGTAGCACTCGGGGAGGGATGTCCGCTGTTTTTATATTAAATGTATACGTATGTCGCTTCATTGATGTTACGAACCCTTTTGATTTTCCGCTGCATGTTGAATAAAGTTGATTAGTTTTTAAGACGCAAATTATGGTTTGCCGGTTCACCTCTAGTGAGAGTGTTATGTAATTGTTGTCGAAGTGTAGCATCCGTTTCTTTGTTGAAAATGGTTTTTGAAAACTCTGATTTTACGCTTATAAAACTTTTCCCTAATTAAAGTTCCTTCCTCATCATGTTCTGCCATGCTGTCTACAGCATGCTGGCTCGAAGGAACAAGATAAAAGTACTTCCCCTTCCAATCCTTTTGAGACTCACAATGCAGCTTAAAGAAAAGGTAACTCGACCGTGCCCGGATGGACACAAACTCATAGTGAGGACCGTCGTGTAAGAGCTCTCGCCGGCGTTGCACTTCAAAGATGGGGAAAAATACCTTAAGCTTACATTTCCTCCTCATATCCTTCATCACAGTCTCAAAGGACCTCACGAATGCCCACGAATTAGGATACAATTGAGACGGAGCTATTGAGAGGAATTTCAATACTTCCAACTGAAATGGCGTAAAAAGGGAATAGATCCCTATCCTGAAAATAAGACAGTGATACATCATGAACTTCAGGCCATCAAGAGCACGACAAACCCTATCATCTGGATCTACTCCATCAACCCTCCAGTCATCCCCAATCAAACTCTGCAAACCAGGAATTTTGCACCTGGGGGCATAGACGCTCCTGGTGGACCGAATAGATTGCGCAACCCAATCATAGTTAGCTCCACCCATCTCTACTACCTCAAGATCAGAATCATAGACAGAGTCTCCGGATGAGGAAGAAATGACCAAGCGAGACGCCCCTGACGCCACGAACTCAGACTCATTAAGTCCCTCTGACGGTCCGCCAATCGGATAGCCAGCCTCCCTCAAAGCATGAATGGGTCCTCGATACGGTCCATGGACTCGAGCTATCTTCTCCGTCCTTGACATAAATAAAAACCTGCAGGTCAGGGGGCAGGTAGTCAAGACAAGTATTATGAAACAGTGAGATAACTTGTTGACAACCCCCTTTCCTGAGGTCGTCATTGAAAGCTATGAGAAAGGCGTGTCGTGCACACACATAAAATCTCCCACAAATGGAGCTCAAGAGTAAATACAAATCTATCTACTACCAAGATCCAAGGCATCCACCTACTTTGGTGCAAATATACCCAAAAAACTTTAAAATCTGAGAATCCTAAGCACGAAACAACATATGGACGATCAAAAAAGAATTGGAACTAAATAATCGTACCTGGACAAGACTGACGATGACCGGGCAACGCAGCAATTACGGGGTGACTGGGCACCAATGAGGGCGCAAAGGTTACGGAAAGACACTGAAGAATCTTGGGTCCCTGGAACCAGGTGCCTACGAAGGCGCGAATCTGACTGCCGAGAAGACAGTAGTCTCGGGTCTCGGGGGCACCTACGCCAACGAAGCGCCAAGACACGGGGGCGAGACGGAGATCTCAGGTACAATAGGACTCAGGTCACAGGTCTCAGTTGCCAGTGTGAGATGTGGATGATGGTGTGAGCTTGAGCGACGCGGGTCTCAAGTGTTGGGTGTGGCACGAGCGCAGGCGTAGGACGGAGATCTCAGGCGAGGAACGACGCAAAGTCACGAGTCTCGGGTGTGTCCGTCGTACGCTCGCATGCGAAGATCCGGGGTGTGGGCTTGGAGGTCACGGGTCTCGGGTGTGAGGCGTTCGGCGTGGGAGCGCGCTCCTTGGTCGTGGGCGCTCCTTCCCTCCTCTTGACACTCTATGGAAGACCTCACCTCCCAATCTCTTGTGAAGTGAATGAAGTTTTGCAGAAAGCCCAAATGTTGGAAGCACACATATTTATAGTGGGCAGGGAATTATTAAAAGGTTATTACTTCTCAAGTCGAAGACAAAAACGCAACTACCACGCGCTAAGGAGACTTAATACGACATGCTGATACAGACAAATTGACACTGATGACGTCAGCAAGTACTCTTCAAGCCAAGACCATCCTCTGGAATAATCTCGGCTTGGGGGGCAACTGTTCTGGACTGGGCCAAGAGGCCCATTCAGCAATTAGACATGGATAAGCCCAATCACTTTGATTCATATCCACAACAAATCAACCCATTTATGACTCTCATACTTTCACGACTCAAATTCACTTAATCGATCCAACGGCTCAAAGCCTGCACGGATCCCTATAAATACTGGCTCACATTGCCATAAATAGGTACATTCTCATTCCTAGCTATACTACTCTATTGTCCTCAATACTGACTTGAGCGTTGGAGTGGCATCGCAGGTACCCCACCCGGGATCACCTTATCGCATCACTCGGACGTCAGGAGACCTACCAACTGCAGTCTCTACAACACTGCAAGGTACAGAACAGATCATGTCGTGATATGCACTAATTCTCCATTATGGGCCCACATTTACATTATGCACACTGGTGTGCGAAAAGGTAATGTGCAAGTATACACAGTCGACAACAAGTAATAAAGTGAAAGTAGAGTATCGTTCCCACGGGGATTGGATTAATTTACAAGTTTAAGATCAATAGTTTACTAGTGAAAGGTAACCAATAAACAATATGGTAGGAGTGCAAGAATGTAAACAAACATAAAATAAACAAGCAAGTAAAAGATGTATGAAATCAGTGGAAAATGATAGTTGGGATGTTCTTTATCAAAAAATTCACTTTTAAGAGTTTTGTGTTATATGTGGTGCAGGTGCACTGGATGCAGTTGCATTAGAATTGTGTTTTTCAGTCACTGTCTTTAGAGTTTCATTACAGGCTCTTAAAACCTTGTCTTGATGTAAAGAGAGAAGTTGTCAATTCCTTTCTCGCCTTCTTACAATTATTGTCTAAGATGCTAAATAACAAGTAAAGAGAGAAGTACCCACTGTATCATCCTAATGACTATGCTATCCAATGTCTAGGTCTTAGCATAGAATTAACAAAGTTTCCTTTAATAAACACTTGGAATTAACAAAGTTTTCTTTATTAAACACTTATCCATATTAGTTCTTGAGTTCTAATCATAAACCATGTCTGTATTTATGATTTGCATTCACTTTTAGTTGGCCAATTCTAAAGATGAATATGAAAGAGTTATCATGCAAGAACTAAAATGCATACATCACATATGAACACAATAACTTACTTAAAAGATCATTATAAGATTAAAAGATCCAACTAAAAGAGTTTAGTTCATGATAGTCATCACAAGGCTTATATAAATAGAAGAAGTCATACTTATATAATTGAAATAACAAACGGAAACAATAAGATAAGAGTTACACGGTTGAAGTTCCCTTTCCATGGAATTGCCAAGTGATGCAGGTGCACTACTCCACTGCACTAAGCTACCTCTATGTAGAAGTGAAGAAAGAAGTTGTCAATTCCTCCCTTACCTTCTTACAATCTAAAAACTAACTAAAACTAAATTCTTGAAATCTAAATTGAAGTGTATGAGATGATCTAAGAAGATCTTAGATGATTTTTCCAAATGAGGAATGAAGGTCTTTATATAGGCTTCAGGTTGAGCTTTCCTTCATGTGAGGGTTTTCTTGATGATGATGTTAGGGTTGCATTTATCCTTCCAGCCCATAAAGCGATTCAAATCAATCACTCAACCATGAAGGGAGGTCCAATAATGGATTAACATGTGTCCCTAAGTGAGTTTTCTTCATGGTTGGATTTCTTTGGGGGAAACTTTGACCTCTTTTGAATCCATGTGCCTCCAAAAGTAGATTGGACAATTGCTTTATTAAAGTAAAGAGGTCCTATAGAGATTTGACACATGTCCTCAAAAGGTGGCTCCTTTGAGTGAGGTTACTTCATGGATGGGTTTCCTAAGGTTGGAGTAATTTCTCACTCGTAAATGTAATGCTGGTGCATCAGTCTGCCACGAATGCTGGTGCATTGAGTGAGGTTACTTCATGGATGGGTTTCCTAAGGTTGGAGTAATTTCTCACTCGTAAATGTAATGCTGGTGCATCAGTCTGCCACGAATGCTGGTGCATCAGTCTGCCACGAATGCTGGTGCATCACTCGTAAATGTAATGCTGGTGCATCAGTCTGCCACGAATGCTGGTGCATTGAGTGCTAGATCATTTTGATGGTCTAAGATATCTTCGAGCATTGTAGTTTGTTTCCAGTGCAGATGCATACTGTAGTGACCGAAAAATCCGGGTGAGGATTCATCGAAGGTTCAAGAATGAAGCCGCCACGAAAGTTTAGTTTAAGGGCAAACATTGGCAAATCCCTTTGAGTTGGATAAGGGTCCTTGAGACCAGATTTGGGTTCGGGAGTCGGTTATGCGTGGGGAAGGTATTAGCACCCCACAGCATCCTTCCTAAGGAAGGTTACCTTCTAATTAGTTGTGTAAAAGAAAGTTAATTTTAAAAATGTTTGTTTTACCCTTTTATTAAAAAGAAAAAGAATTAATAAAAATTTTAGTTTTTTGTGCTTGACAGGAGTGGGCCCCTGCTCCTACGTATCCCCAGGTACGATGGAGAAATCAAAGCTACGTAGTTCTTGGTGGTAAAATGTTTGCTTGAAAACATAATAAAAAAAAGTTAGGATTGTGTGAAAAAGAGTTGGACTCATTAGTTTGTAAAATGTGAGAGGATGAGTTCGACTCGGCGGTTTTGTAAAGTGTATGGAGTGATTTGATTTTATTTGGATAGGTATTTTGTGGCTCTTGAGCCGTACGGCCCATTTGTCCTTAACCGATGACTAACCCGGCCGTACGGCCGACTTAATCCCGACTAACCCGATTGTACAATCGACTTAATCCCCTAAAAAACGAATAAACGGTGTGGGTTATAAAAATGAAAAAAGGGTGTGATTAGCAGCATGGGGTGTTGTATTATTAAAAAAAGGTGAGTTTAGCAGGGGTTGTATTTTAAAATAGTGGGTGTAGAAAACGAGCCCAGTTTGTTTTCTGTGAACTGGGCTGTGTTTTAAAAGATGGGGTAGCACAGGGGATGCAAGCTATTAAAACGTGGGGTGCAGATGGTAATTTGGTAAAGATTAAAATTGAAATAAAAATAAACCTAGACTATTTAAGGGAAAAAAAACTAAAGAGCTAAACCTAAATTTCTAATTCTCTCTCAGCGACAGCGACAGCGAAGTGAACGGCGCTGCGACAGAGAAGAAGTGAACTGTGGATGAACGAGACGGAGAGGACGGCGCGCTGCGCCAGAGAAGTGAACGGCGCTGCGACAACGAAGTGAACGACGCTGCGACAGAGAAGAAGTGAACGACGCTGTCTGTGTGTGGTGAGCGTGCGTTATTATGAGATGAGAGTCGATACTGAGGAGAAAATTGAAGAAACCTAATGAGACCGAGCGTGAGTTAATAAAATGGGCTGTTTGGGGCTTTGGGCTGTTTCTTTCTTTGACCTTTTTTTTTTAATAAAATGGGCTGACCATTCATAGCCTGGTCTTTTTTTTAAAATTTAAATTGAAAATATTAGAGACGGAATCAGAGACCGAATAGAGTAGAGACGGATTTAGACTCCGTCTCTAACACTATTGAAATCTTGGAATTGTTTTATTTACAATTTAGAGACGGACTTAGAGACAGATTTAGTTAGAGACGGATATTTATGTCACTATATTCCGTCTCTAAATGAAGTTTCAACTTTTAATACGTCTAGAAAGACTCACTAGAGACTGATGTAGAGACGGAAAACTTAGCGACCGACGAATTCCGTCTCTAATTTTCGTCTCAAATTTCCATAATTGCAATTCCGTCTCCAATGAAAATATTCCGTCTCTATATGCGTCTCTAATAGAGACGGAAAAAATTCCATCTCTAAATTCCGTCGTTATTTGAGATTTTTCTAGTAGTGCCATGAGGAGGAAGAGAGGCGGGTGGTGGTTGTAGAAGAAAACTCGAAGAGTGAGAGAGAGAGAGAGAGAGAGAGAGAGAGAGAGAGAGAGAGAGAGAGAGTTACGACTGAGAGGGAAAACGAAGGGAGAGAGGAAGAGAAAGGGGGTGTTTTTTGTGGCGGTACATGGTGGTTCACGGCGTGGCTCACGATGGTGATTTTAAAAGGTTGGGGGTTTTCGTTTTGCGACAGTGGTGGATGGTATTTGGTTGTTGTTGAGTAGCTTTAGGTGGTGGTTTGCGAATGGAGAGAGCGACGGTGGTTGAGGATGAGATATGGTGGTTGGGTTGCGAATAGTGGTGAGGTTAATGGTAGTTTTGTGGTGCGAAAATGGGTTTTTGACGGTGGTGGTGTTTATGGTGGCGGTGGTGCGAAGGTGTTTCAAAGAGAGAGAGAGAAAGAGAGAGCGGGTTATGGTGGTGATTTGGTGTGAGGGTGATTTTCGTGGTGGTTATTACGGTGGTTCACGGCGGCGTGCCGGTGATGGGGTGGAGCACCGCCGTGAAGTTCTTCTTCTTTTCTTTCTGTTGTTTTTTTTTAATCTTTTCTTCAATTCTATACTATTCCCTTCTTTTGAAACCCCAATCCGTTTTCTCCCTTCAAATTTTTCGGTCCCCTTTTCCATTGGGATCAAGTCTATTTATAGGTCCAAAAAAAACTTTACAATTTGCTTGTAAAACTTGTTTATGAAAAGAAAAGAAAAACAAAAAGCAAGTTGGAAGACGGATGTGATATTAATTAGTAGAAGGGCAGGAATATGGTGCAGTAGGATAATGAAGATAATGGTAGGATAATAGCTTTGCAGAGCCGTATATATTGACAATAATTAGTTTCCTTTTCTCCTCTTTTATCGCTGGAAAGTGTGGGCTATCTATAGCCATAGAAGTTGTCTCACCCAAAGAGGTTTTGTAAAGTTAATTTGCAAGTGGTAAAAGAAGATATGAATGCAAAGCAAGTTGATGGCACAGGGCAAGTAGGAGTTGTAGGAGATGAAGTGTAGAAGCAGAAAAGAAAGAGCCGAAATTGTAGACTTTCTTTCCCTTTTTATTAAATATATTTTTGTTTTGATTTTGTATTTATGTAATAGAAAAATAATTAATATTAATAAAATATATTTTTTATTATTTTCCTGTAATAAAGAAAAACTCTACCACTAATAATAACGCAAAAAAAAAACGTTGATGAGTACAAAATTGATATGTAAATGGCTTAAATCTCAAAATGCACTACAAATAATATTTTTGTTTAAAATTGGGTGCCCACAAAACCAAAAGTTTTGATATTGTTTTCCTTTATTTGAAATCGGCCGGACAAAATTAGGGTATAACACATACAGTGCAGGTGCACTGTTGTATTCTAGTGCAGGTGCGTCAACTGCAGCTGCACTGAACAAACACATCAAATATATCAATATACATGCAAAATGCTAAGTCATACTTTTAACCCTTAAAAGCTTTGAATGTTGTTATTTTATTTATAGAACTATATTTAACACTTATTTTACTTGAATTTGAGCAATTATTTAGATTTAGATGCATAAATAACTCTATATAAAATAGAGTTATCACACCTCCAAACTTAAATCATTGCTTGTCCTCAAGTAATGACAAAAAGAAAAACACAAATAAGAGTTTCATAATTAAGAAGAACAGATCAGCTCATATCTTTTCAAAAATGATTTTTCAAATGATGTACTCTATGAACTTCATTTTTCAGGAATTTTGTCTTTCTGCCTTTGAATTCCAAAACATCTAAAGTTATTAAAACTCATTTGTGTGAGTGTGAGCCCCATTTAGATCCAATCATTTCCAAAACTAAGTAAAAAAGTTTCTCTTAGCCTTTGAAAAATTTAGACCACGTTTGGTCAAGTTAATGATTTTTCAAAATATAGATTAGACTAACAACTTCCTCAAGCATTGGGGGGCTCTAAGCGCAACAAAGGGCTTTGATTGAGTACTTCAAAACTGTTGAGTCAATGCACTATTCTATTTTTGATGGCTTTCTCTGGATCCAGATGTAATGAGTGCAGGTGCATCACATTTCTGAAGTGCGGGTGCACTGAACTTTTGTAGTGCAGGTGCACTATACTTTGATGGTGCAGAAGCTTTGAGTGCAGTTGTACTGAGACTACTTTCAAGACTTTGAAGCATATACTGCCCTCCTCACTGACCACCTTATGCCTACTTTTTTCTTTGTTTTTCTTTTCTTATTTTTTTTTTGTATTTTTCTTTCTTTTCTCATGCACTTTGGAACGGGAACAGTTTTATGATTCAGGCCAATATAGCTATTTACATTCAATTTGACACTTTGTAATCTCTTTTGATAACCTATGGTATTGGCTACTCTAAGTTTCTCATACTCAGCCTTAGTATTCATGAAAACTCCCCGAAGCTTAATTCTTTATGCTCTTCTATATTTTTAGTAAAAGTTTAGCCTTGACCTTAGCTTTCTAAAAATCCCTCTTGCATCAGATAGCTCTTTAAATAGCAAGGTTCTTTTCAAAACTCGGTTTTGATGTGTCAAAGTAATAATAAAATTGGTCATTTGAGGAAAACAATGCTTCTTTTCTTTTTCTTCCTTTCATCATTAAAAATCAGTTCAAAGAGGTGCATTTGTCTATGTTTGTGAAAAAGATTTTTAAGCTGATCATGCTTCAAATTTATCAAATCCTAACACATATTTAAACATGTAGACACACATAAAAAACAAACATATATCAAAGCAAACACACATAAACACAAACATATATCAAAGCAAACACACATATTGTCGTTAAACACACATGCATAATATAATAAGGTAACTTCTCCCTCCAACTTAAAGTTGATCAATGTCCTCACTGCTCTTTAAAAATAAAAACCATGGGAGGAGGATTAGTTCACAAAATAACATAGTGCAAGATATATTTATCCAAAAGCATAATTAAACATAATATTTAACAACATTCAAATATAATTACTGTTTTCATGCCCCACTCCTTAGCCTTGAGCTAGACCTCACTGCAGAATTCTTCACCTTCTGTTTTTTCTTTTTGGGCTCCTCAGGTTTGGATGCACTTGCACCAGTTGCTCTTGCATCAGGTACATCAGTGGTGGATGTGCACCTGAATCAGGGTGCTCCGCAACATTCTTCCCAGCATTTAAATTTTCACCCAAATGTGTTGTGGAGTTTGATGCAGGAGCACTGGAATTTTGATAGTGCAGGTGCAAGCAGTGCAGCTGCTCTGGAAATTCTCTTAACCTGTTTTCATACAAAACACTTCAAAATATAAATTAAAACTAACATAATTAATACTTCAAGATCATGGGTTGCCTCCCATAAGCACTTGATTTAAGAGTCTTCAGCCTGACTAAGTCTTGTGACTGATATCTTTAGCCACTAATGCAGCTGCACACGGTGCTACTTCATCAGAATTCTGTATGATTGACAGCATCTGCACAAGACCATTCATTCACACCTGCAAAAGAAAAAGAAAACAGACAAAATACAATTAGTCCTAAAAATCTAGGTTGCCTCCCAGTAGCGCTTAATTTATAGTCTTTAGCTAGACTAAGCCTCGTGTTAGAGTTTTGGTAACTCTGTGGTGACTTTGTCTCTCTCCACATGTGCTCCATAATACTGCTTCACCCTTTTGCCATTGACTTTGAATGTGCAACTAGTGGCTTCATCAAACAATTCCACTGCCCCATTAGGATACACTCTCACCAATTTAAAAGGTCCTGACTGCTTAGATTTGAGCTTTTCATGGAGTACTTTAAGCTTTGAGTTGGACAAAAGAACTTGTCTCCCTTTAACTTGTGGTTCTGGTTGAGGTGGTTGCTGGTTGGTTTTTGGTTTGTGGTTCTCAACAGCACTTTAGGTGAATTTGGTGGCTTTTGGTGGTGGCACAGAAGCAGTATCAGATGCAAGAGCATTGGATGCTGGAGCAATGGATTCTCCTGCATTGCTAGAAATTTTTTCTTTTCTGCTTTTTTCATTTTTTTTTTCATTTTCTTCCTTACCCTCACCTTCTGTATCATGCATATTGGTCATTCAAATCTTTTCCACTTCTCAAATATATAGCATTGACATGCTCTTTCCCAGGGGTTTATGAAGTTAAAGCTTCTGTGGTGGATTGTAATGATCCATTTGGTCTTTGGGAAAGGGTTGTGGCTAATTGTCCAACTTGAATCTCCAAGTTTTTGATGGAAGCATTATGAGTTGGAATTTGAGCTTTTGTATCACTCATAAATGCTTCTGTCCTATCCATAAATGCTTTCAATAAGGCTTCCATGGAGTTTTCCATTTCTGGTGCAAATGGTCTTTGGACGTGTTGAGAAAGGAATCCTGGTGGAGTAGATGCTGCATTGGGTGCAGCAGCATTATTACCCCCCACCCGAAATCTGAGTGATTGTTCCAATCTGATTGTAGGTATTTGGGTAAGAGTTGTTATTTTGGTTGTACCCTGCATAGTTAACAGAAATAATTTTGCTGGGGCATTCTTCATACAAGTTCCCTCCTCCACAATATACACAACTAATTGTTCCTGGAGGGGCTTGTTCAATAGCAACTGCTCTGGTTTCTGTTGATGCAGCTGCATTGAATGCAGGTGCATTGGTAGGGTTGAGATTTTTGATCAGGTTGGTAAGTGAGGCTACTTGAGCTGATAGTGCTGGTAATTAGCTAATTTCATGAACCTTAGCTATTTTCTTTTGCGCATTTACCCTTTCTGTGGGCCATTGGTAGCTAGTTGGTTGCAATATTTTCTATAAGCTCACAAGCTTCATTATAAGATAAATTCAATAACACCCCACCATATGAGGCATCAAGCATGAGTCTGGTTTGTGGTTCCAAACCATTATAAAATGTTTCCATTTGAATAATAACAGGAATTCCATGGTAAGGACATTTTCTCAACAATTCTTTCCATCTTTCCAATGCTTCAAACAGTGACTCAAATTCTTTTTGTTTAAAAGAAGTGATATCATTTCTCATCCTGGCATTTTTGATAGGTGGAAAATATTTTGCTAAAAAATTTTGAGCCATCTCATTCCAAGTAGTGATGGAGTTAGGCTCTAGAGAGTTCAACCAAGCCTTAGCTCTATCCTTCAAGGAATATGGAAATAATTTCAATCTAAAAGCATGTTCACTAACACCAGGAATGATAAAATTGCTACACACTTCTAAAATTTGTTTTAAGTGCAAATAAGGGTCCTCAAGAGGAGAACCACTAAATTGGGCTACTGTTTGAAGCATTTGGAACATTATAGGTTTGAATTCAAAATGTGTTGCTGAGATTTGAGTCCTAACTTTGCTAGTTTGTATGGTTTTAGGATCAAACATAGTATAATTTCTCATTGGCCTACCTCTGTCATTTAACATACCTATTGTTGCTCCAATGTTGATGAATTGTTGTGGTGAACTCATGCTAGAACCTCTGCATTTGGTTCTTTGTTGTATTTGCAAGCTCCTAAATCTCCTCTCTATCTCAGGGTCTAACTGGGACCTGTGCATAAAAATGCTAAACACAAGAAAAGAAACAAAGTAAAATGTTCACTAATTAACTATTAATCTAAACTCTAAAATTAATGACAATATCCGACAATGGTGCCAAAAACTTGGTGTGCAAAAAGGTAATGTGCAGTTATACACAGTCGACAACAAGTAATAAAGTGAAAGTAGAGTATCGTTCCCACATGAATTGGATTAATTTACAAGTTTAAGATTAATAGTTTACTAGTGAAAGGTAACCAATAAACAATATGGTAGGAGTGCAAGAATATAAACAAACATAAAATAAACAAGCAAGTAAAAGATGTATGAAATCAGTGGAAAATGATAGTTGGGATGTTCTATATCAAATAAGTCACTTTTAAGAGTTTTGTGTTATATGTGGTGCAGGTGCACTGGGTGCAGTTGCATTAGAATTGTGTTTTTCAGTCACTGTCTTCAGAGTTTCATTACAAGCTCTTAAAACCTTGTCTTGAAGTAAAGAGAGAAGTTGTCAATTCCTTTCTCGCCTTCTTACAATTCTTGTCTAAGATGCTAAATAAGTTCACTCTTGTATTTTAAGTACCCACTGTATCATCCTAAGGACTATGCTATCCTATGTCTAGGTCTTAGCATGGAGTTAACAAAGTTTCCTTTCTTAAACACTTATCCATGTTAGTTCTTGAGTTCTAATCATAAACCATGTCTGTATTTATGATTTGCATTCACTTTTAGTTGGCCAATTCTAAAGATGAATATTGAAGAGTTATCATGCAAGAACTAAAATGCATACATCACATATGAACACAATAACTTACTTAAATAATCATTACAAGATTAAAACATCCAACTAAAAGAGTCTAGTTCATGCTAGTCATCACATGGCTTATATAAATAGAAGAAGTAATATTTATATAATTGAATTAACAAACAGAAACAATAAGATAAGAGTTACATGGTTGGAGTTCCCTTTGCATGGAATTGCCAAGTGATGCAGGTGCACTACTCCACTGCACTAAGCTACCTCTATGTAGAAGTGAAGAAAGAAGTTGTCAATTCCTCCCTTACCTTCTTACAATCTAAAAACTAACTAAAACTAAATTCTTGAAATCTAAATTGAAGTGTAAGAGATGATCTAAGAAGATCTTAGATGATTTTTCCAAATGAAGAATGATGGTCTTTATATAGGCTTCAAGTTGAGCTTTCCTTCATGTGAGGGTTTGCTTGATGATGAAGTTAAGGTTGCCTTTATTCTTCCATCCCATAAAGCGATTCAAATCAATCACTCAACCATGAAGGGAGGTCCAAGAATGGATTAACATGTGTCCCTAAGTGAGTTTTCTTCATGGTTGGATTTCTTTGGAGAAAACTTTGACCTCTTTTGAATCCATATGCCTCCAAAAGTAGATTGGACAATTGCTTTATTAAAGTAAAGAGGTCCTATAAAGATTTGACACATATCCTCAAAAGGTGGCTCCTTTGAGTGAGGTTACTTCATGGATGAGTTTCCTAAGGTTGGAGTAATTTCTCACTCGTAAATGTAATGCTGGTGCATCAGTCTGCCACGAATATTGGTGCATTGAGTGCTGGAGCATTTTGATGGTCTAAGATATCTTTGAGCATTGTAGTTTGTACTGTTGTATTCTAGTGCAGGTGCGTCAACTGTAGCTGCACTGAACAAACACATCAAACATACCAATATATATATGCAAAATGCTAAGTCATACTTTTAACCCTTAAAAGCTTTGAATGTTGTTATTGTATTTGTAGAACTATATTTAACACTTATTTTACTTGGATTTGAGTAATTATTTAGATTTAGATGCATAAATAACTCTATATAAAATAGATTTATCACACACCTAGACGGGAAGAAGATTGGCTCAAACAAACGAGCACATACGAATCCTGAGCATTGTGGATACCACTTTATGAATGTGATGTATACTTTGTTATATACTGACATGTTTAATTGGAGTTGCAAAAATCTGCTCCCAATGAAAAATGGTGGGCAGAGATCTAACTTCATTTATTAGACGTTACCTATTTTCTTATGCAGGGGCCATATTATCACATCTGGATGGAAAACATCAATGGGAGATTTGATATACACAAAGGAAATCACGTCAATAAGAGCATCAATATTGTTAGTAGGTGTTTTGGAGTCAACCAGGGGGTCCTATTAGCAAAACCAGGAGGTGCATTCAGCAATTGGAACGGATTAGCCCAATCAATCCAGCCGATGTCCACCTCACACGAGCCCAACATGCTTGGACGGTCAAAGTCGACTCTGCCCATCCAACGATCCACGAGAGGGCACGATTTCCTATAAATACAGGCAAACTTTGCCCTAAGAAAGGTTGAATCTCTAATCCTTAGTACCTTCACTCTTATATTCTATATACTGACTTGAGCGTCGGAGTGGCTTGCAGGTACCCCCCCCTCGGGCGCTCATTGACCTCCTGTCAGGACAGGAAGAGACCTGACCTCCCGTCAGGACCGCAAGAGACCTGACCCCCCGTCAGGACAGCAAGAGACCTGACCTCCTGTCAGGACAGCAAGAGACCTACCAACATCAGCCGACCAAAAAGCTGCTCGGTACAGAACATTGACGACCACAGTGGAAGATTTCTATCTTTCACATCATCACTACTCAAACTTTTCTCTTGCTGCTCCATGGCTCCCAGAGGCAGTCCCCGGGTTCAGAGCATTGCCATACCCGCACCCCGACCAGAGGGTATTTCTGAGGGCAACGTCGCAACCCTACCTGACGAGGGTACCAGTCAGCCTGCCCAGTCTTCGAATGCGAGTCAGCTTTTGGATCTCTTGGCCAATCGCACTCAAGCTATGCAGCATCAGGAAGACCAGCAGATTGCTAAGACATGCCCATCCCAACGCCGATGAGGGCGCCTGGCAGGACGCCAATGAAGAGCAGCCAGCGCCCAAGAGGGCGCCTGGCAAGCAAGCAACCAGCGCCCATGAGGGCGCCTGGCAAGAAAGCAGCCAGCGCCCATGAGGGCGCCAGGTAGGGCACTGGGGCAGCATCAGACAGCGCCCATGAGGGCGCCTGGCACCCAGGAGGGCGCCTGGAAGGGCGCCATGACAACATCAGGCAGCGCCCATGAGGGCGCCAGGTAGGGCACCAGGGCAGCATCAGATAGTGCCCAGGAGGACGCCTGGCAGGGCGCCATGACAACATAAGGCAGCGCCCATGAGGGCGCCAGGTAGGGCACTAGGGCAGCATCGGACAACGCCCATAAGGGCGCCTGGCAAGGGAACCCTTCCTCCAACAACGGTGACACCGAAGACACCACCGGATATTGCCATCAAGGAGATCCCCCGACCGACGTAGGCATCAAGAGTTTGATTAAGAAGACACCTCCCCCCGAAACTCATGAAGGTTTTCGGACGAAGGACCTTTCACCCGAAGGATGGATGGATGCCGAATCCCAAGGGCCTTGGAGAAGCTACCAACTCTCAAGATATATGACGGAACCGGAGACCCAGACCGCCATCTGGCACACTTCTCCCTGATGATGCGCTATCGAGGCGCCAGGGAGCCTGTTCACTGTAAAATCTTCCCCCTCACTCTCGAAAATGCCGCACTAGCGTGGTTTCAAGAGCTAAGGCCGAACTCCATATCCTCGTGGTATGTTGGGTCTCATCTTCCTAAAGCAAAGCAGCCAAGTTCACGGCACCCACCCGGTAGGGATCCAAGGTATGAGACCACGATGTCTTGGGTAGTAAGCGCTAAGAAAGGCGCGAAAGTCAAGCAAATGACGAGACCAGGAGGTCACAGACACCAGAGATACCCACCTACGAGGGTGATCTCTAGTTTGCATCCATAACTTCGTCTATACTTATCTGATGGAGGTGTGTGAGCATGCGTTGGAAAGCCAAGAAGAAGAGCTACAACTCTCATGTTGAGCTCAAAATCCAACTCGGACGTCTCCGTACAAAGGAAGGGCGCCCATGAGGGCGCTAGCAGCATACTTATCCAATGGAGGCGTATGAGCATGCATTGGAAAGCTAAGAAGAAGAGCTACAACTCTCATGTTGAGCTCAAAATCGAATTCGGACGTCTCCGTACAAAGGAAGGGCGCCCATGAGGGCGCCAGTAGCATACTTATCCGATGGAGGCGTATGAGCATGCGTTGGAAAGCTAAGAAGAAGAGCTACAACTCTCATGTTGAGCTCAAAATCCAATTCGTACGTCTCCGTACAAAGGAAGGGCGCCCATGAGGGCGCCAGCAGCATACTTATCCGATGGAGGCGTGTGAGCATGCGTTGGAAAGCTAAGAGGAAGAGCTACAATTCTCATGTTGAGCTCAAAATCCAATTCGGACGTCTCCGCACCCGGGAAGGGAAACAAGCTGACGGCACTCACAAGCTCGTGAGAAAATCAAATGTTGCACGAGCATGTGAGCAAAAAAAAAATAATACATTAGTGCACGAGCACATGAGAAGATGGAATGGTGCACGAGCACCTAGGAAAGTAGAACGATGCATGAACATCCGACAAAATTAAATAGTGCATGAGCACGGGAGAAAATGAGATATAAAGATAGTGCATGAGCGCGTAAGGCAGTACACGGAAGGACGCCTGGCAGGGCGCCAAGGCAGCCACAGGCGGTGCCCAGGGAGGCGCCCAGCAGGGCGCCACCAACGGAAGAAAGGGAACCTCCCCCTACTTGCACATGGTAGAAAACAATTGCTCCAACAGGATAATTGCTGTGATCAGCCGACGAAATTAGCAGGCCCGACAACGACACGAGCCGAAAGGGCGACCTCACTTACGAGGGCATCCTAAACGACAACGTCGAGTCAAGACCATCCCTCGAGATAAACTCAACTTGGGGGACAACGGTGGAACCAAACCAAATATCCACCAGAGGCACCACTGGGGATCACCATCGAGGAGATCCCCCGACCAACGCAAGTCAACATCAAACTCTGCCACGAGGTACGAGGCGGCATCGAAGTCGCAACCTCTGACGAGAGTTAAATTCAGACCGAGATCTGAATAAACTCCCCCAGAGTCACCGAGAGGGGTGCGAAGCGGCATCAAATATGGTCGCAACCTCTGACGGGAGTTAAATTCGGACCGAGATCTGAATAAACTCCCCCAGAGTCACCGAGAGGGGTGCGAAGCGGTATCGAATATGGTCGCAACCTCTGACGGGAGTTAAATTCGGACCGAGATCTGAATAAACTCCCCCAGAGTCACCGAGAGGGGTGCGAAGCGGCATCGAATATGGTCGCAACCTCTGACGGGAGTTAAATTCGGACCGAGATCTGAATAAACTCCCCCAGAGTCACCGAGAGGGGTGCGAAGCGGCATCGATAATGGTCGCAACCTTTGACGGGAGTTAAATTTGGACCGAGATCTGAATAAACTCCCCCAAAGTCACCGAGAGGGGTGCGAAGCGGCATCGAATATGGTCGCAACCTCTGACGGGAGTTAGATTCAGATCGAGATCTGAATAAACACCCCCAGAGTCACCAAGAGGGGTGCGAAGCGGCATCAACAATGGCCGCAACCTCTGACGGGAGTTAAAAGTCAGACCAAGTTGTGATAAACTACCCCCAGAGTTAACTATGCCACGAGGCAATAAGAGATTATTCATTCAGATGTACGAGGCAATGACTTGCGCCTAGGGCCACCCAGCGCGTTCCTGTTATAACCAAGAGAATCAAGCCTGACAAAGACCTCATGATCAAATCGAAAGATGCTCGACTCTAGAAGGGCTTCTGGATACAAACACTGAGCGTGGCCAATCGCTTTGTCGTAGGCAGCATAGAAAAATCTCCACCTCTTTTTGCTCAATCAGCAGATCGTCATCAGAAGAGTTAACGACGAAGCCAGGGAAGCCAGCTCCTCCAAAGGCACAGTATCACTCGCCATCTCTCAACCTGCAGGACAAAGGGGGAACAAGTAGTTACAAGACATCGCCGAACACCCCCTCCCCTGAGGTGGGGGACGTCAACAAAACAAGACATGCTCAGAAGAACAAAGAAGCTAGAAAGATAAGCGGAAAGTCCGCCTGGGAGTTACCTCAGTGAATTAGAAGCGGCAAAGACTCGCGGGAACGTCAACGGATGATAGTAAGAGCAACTCCCCTCGGCACCAAGCAAACCCTGAAAACTCATAGGTAAGAAAAGCAGGCTAAGAGACAAGATGAGCGGCAAAAAATAAAGTAAAGTGCCAAGCACCCGTCTACACAAGTCGGCACCCAAGAGGGCGCCCGCCCATGAGAGCGCCTGGCAGAACCAGGAGGGCGCCTGGCAGGGCGCCAAGGAGGCAGCCAGCGCCCATGAGGGCGCCTGGCAGTGCGCCAGTCAAGGTAGCCAGCGCCCATGAGGGCGCGTGGCAGGAGCAAGCAGCGCCCAGCCGAGGGGCGTCTGGCAAGGGGCAGTCTGAAAGCAAATCCTTCGTAGCAGGGTAGTCGGTACTATGCAGTAAGGCACCCACGAGAGCACCGAACCTTGTCTCGCAAAATCTGCTCCACGATAAGCCACCCAGCACACGCAAGCAGGGAACAACACCCAAGGGCACCCAGGAGGGTGCCAACTCTTAGAGACAAACAAGCGTCCAGCAAGGCGCCCAAGAGGGCGCCAACAGCAGAACTTAGCACTTTGGCTCAAGGCGCCCAGGAAGGCGCCAACACCAGGAAATGAGTCACGGTCACGACAAAGAGATATTGCACAAATCAACGAGCCAAAAGAAATGGTGAATAAAGATAAAATCATGTATGGCATAGAAGTCATCATCGAAACAGTAAAATTCTATAAGGCAAAATCCAGCCATCCAGCAGATAAAAGAAAAAGTACAGGTGAAAAGCAAATCAACCAAAGAGAAATGATCAGGGGGCAAGGACATCGAAGTCAACACTATTGGGATGATATCTGACAGTCCCCCCGCCTAGAACCCAGGAGGGCGCCTGGCAGGGGGCAAGGACATCGAAGTCAACACTATTGGGCTCCATGTAGGTCCACCTGAAGCCGGTTCTTATCCAAGATAAACCGATCCCCCTCTTCATTCACCCCTACATAGTACAACAAGGTTAAAAGACCACCAAAAAGAATAAGTTAAAAGTTCCAAGAGATCACCCAAAAAGGACTACCGGAATGAGGTCGACACCCCATGTGTCAAGGCTGTCTCCATCATCCTCCCCATCTCCCAACCTGATGGACAAGGGGCAACACAAGCAGTTAAGTACCAGTCAAACAACACCCTATCCCGAGGTGGGAGGCTTCAAAGAAACGAGACGACCTCGAAAGCCAAGAGGCTAAGAAAAGAAACTAAGTGTCACCACAATTACCAAGTGATAGGGAAGCAGCGAGGCCGGGCGAACAATCGGGAAAAAGACAAGTCCCATTGATGGCAAGAAGCCTGAAAATATCAAATTAAAGAGTAAGTCAAACCAAGCAACAAAACGAGCAACAAAGAAGGAAGTACAAAGCGAAACCTAAGCTCGAAACTGATGCCCAATGGGGCACCCGGCAGGGCGCCAAGTCAAAAAACACTTCGCGCCCAACTCAAGGCGCCCATAAGGGCACCAGTTCCCTTCTCGTCGATCATCAAACGCAAGATGCCCCTGAGGGCGCCACTCCCCTAGGTGTGCGAATTACCAAGTGCAAGGCACCCACGAGGGCACCACTCTCTTACTTGGGAGAATTACAAAGTGCAAGGCACCCACGAGGGCGCCAACCTCTCTGGTGCAAATCATCAAGCACGTGGCACCCACGAGGGCACCACTCTCTTACTTGGGCGAATTACCAAGTGCAAGGCACCCATGAGGGCGCCACTCTCTTACTTGGGCGAATTACAAAGTGCAAGGCACCCATGAGGGCGCCAACCTCACTCATGCAAATGATCGAGCACAAGGCGCCCACGAGGGCGCCACTCCCCCATCCTTGCACATTGCCAAACAACAAGGCTCCCATGAAGGCACCACTCCCATGTTTGTGATTCCCAAGTGTAAGGTGACCGTGAGGGCGCCAACCTCTCGCATGCAAAGTATCGAGCACAAGGCGCCCATGAGGGCACCACTCCCCGATATGGAAAACACCAAGTGTAAGGTGCCCTTGAGGGCGCCAACCTCTCTTGTGCGAATCATCGAGCACAAGGCGCCCATGAGGGGGCCACTCGCCCATCACAAGGCGCCCTTGAGGGCGCCACCCTCCTTTTTTACTCTAGAGAGTGAAAATGACAGAACACGATTGTTACAAAGGCAGTGTCCCGCGTAACCTCACGGAACCGGCAAACCGACGAAAATCCTACAAGCCAAGACCATCCTTCGGAATAATCTCGGCTTGGGGGGAAACTGTTCTGGAGTCAACCAGGGGGTCCTATTAGCAAAGCCAGGAAGTGCATTCAGCAATTGGAACGGATTAGCCCAATCAATCCAACCCATGTCCACCTCACACGAGCCCAACATGCTTGGACGGTCAAGATCGACTCTGCCCATCCAACGATCCACGAGAGGGCACGATTTCCTATAAATACAGGCAAACTTTGCCCTAAGAAAGGTTGAATCTCTAATCCTTAGTACCTTCACTCTTATATTCTATATACTGACTTGAGCGTCGGAGTGGCTTGCAGGTACCCCCCCCCCCTGGGCGCTCATTGACCTCCTGTCAGGACAGGAACAGACCTGACCTCCCATCAGGACCGCAACAGACCTGACCTCCCGTCAGGACAGCAAGAGACCTGACCTCCTGTCAGGACAGTAAGAGACCTACCAACAGCAGCCGACCAAAAAGCTGCTCGGTACAGAACAGTAGGTTTGTCCATTTCCCGAGAGATAAACGTACAAATTCTTCAATTTTCAATAACATTATAATTCTTTGCTTCAAAAAAAAATAGCATTATAATTCTTGTAAAAAAAATAACATTATAATTAGAAACAAAAAAAAGATACATCTCGAGAAAAAAACACTATCGTAAATATGATAAATAACACTATTTATAGTATGAATTTTTTGAACTCAATACCGTAGCTTGGAGTTTTAAAACCCCATTCCAAGAACAGCATATTTACATATGGAGTTTAGAAAACCATACTGTAAAAAATGCTTTTTATGGTATCGAGTTTGAAAAAACATTGAAAATAACACTATTTACAGCAAGCATTTAAAAAACCCATGCCCTATATAGCAAATTTATGACATGGATGCACGATATTCATACGGTAAGCTTCAATTTACAGTAGTCAATCATGTGGGGTGTTCACATGGTCCTCTGCTAGGATTTCCAATAAGGGAATCTCCTAGCGATAATCTTCTTCTCGAAGTGGTAAGCTGGTTTTTCCACTGCCTTCAATAATCTGGTCCTGTCAGGAAGCCAGCTCTATTGGGGTGATAGGAAGCCAATCTTACCGTGTCTAGAATAAGATCAAAGCGACCAACAATTAATGACAACCGTAAGCCGTAGCTCATGAGAATATGAGAGGGTTGGATAGAGACAGAGGGGGCATAAGGTGGAACCGATGGCAGTGGGAGGGCGGTGGAGGATGGAATGGTGGCAGAAGATATGGTTCTCGACGGTATGGAAGAGTGGATAAGGATGGGTGGTAGGTGGTCAAAACCAAAGAAGAGAGGAGGGGAGACAGGTGGGGAGGAAATCGCACAGTGGATTTAGCTATGGGTGGTAGAAGGAACGACGATGGGCAGTGTACCTCGTACTTTTTTACTTCTTTTCCGGAGAGATGGAGGGTGAGAGATATGTTGGAGATATTCAAAAAACAAGGCAAAGTACAAGAGGTGGTTATTCCGGCTAGGAGGGATGCGAACGGTAGGAGATTCGGTTTTGTGTGTTTCTTTGACATTAAAGAGTCGGAAAGATTGGCAACTCGTTTGGATAATATCTTCGTGGAGGGGATTAAGTTACATGTGAATCTTCCTTGATTCAATAGGGAGTTAAAGCAGGATCGTAATCGTCAGGAAGCAACTGCGTCTCGTCCAAAGTTTCAGGTTCAAGTTTGGAAGCCGAAGATTCAACCAACTTCGAAAGGACATCCAGTGAAGGATGGGGGCGTTAGGAGGAAATAAGGGGAGTGGATCAAGAGGGGAGTGGACTTGTGAAATATTGATTGAATCTCAGCTTTCTCGTGCTATGGTTGGGAAGGTCATCACTCCCGGTACGTCGTATTATATTCAGGATGAACTTGTCACACAGGGTGTTTTTGCTATCAAGGCAACACATATGGGCTCCAATTTGGTGCTACTTGAAGGGGATAGGGAAGACGAAGACTTTGGAGGATTCATTGAAGACGCACATGATTGGCTATATCAATGGTTTAAATGGATTCGTCCATGGAATCCATCGGACGTTGACCCGGAGAGGGTGTCTTGGCTCAAATGTTATGGAATTCCAGTCCACGCTTGGAACAATAAGTTTTTCACGAAGCTTTCGGCGCACGTCGGAGAATTCATTTGCTCGGATGATAATACAAGTAGGAAGAGTACGCTTGATGTTGCGCGTATTAAGATACGCACTCGGACAACGGAAACGGTAAATAAGGAATTTCAAGTCTTTATTAATTCAATTCCGTTTAAAATTAAAATTGTGGAGGATTGTTGTGGTGTTTTGCACCATTGTAACAAAGAGAGTGCAGTGGGGGATATAGGTTCTTCGAGCTCCGATGATGATTTCATGGAATTTTTATTATCCGACGGTGATGCTGTGAACGGTGATGATGAGGTGGATGAAGACACTTTAAATGATTTTCTTGAATCGGTGAGCAATTCAGGTAATAGTGCAAGGATTTCGGGCACTAATCATTTGTGTGTTAATAGCTCATATCAGGTTGAGAAGAATGGTGTTATGATGGAGCATAGAGAGATGAGCCAAAATTCACTTATTGGTGGATCTTCTCCTAATATTGAGGACAGCTTTGTGGAGGAAACGGTGCCAGCGTTGGAGATCTCACCGGATGAGGGTGTTAACAATGGAGAAGGACCTTCAATTAACGTAAGGCAGGTTAATGGTGAAAAGGATGTGGGCCGTATATCTTTTATCACAAGCCCAATCAACAATTCTATAGAACTCCCTTCAAGTCCAAATCAGCCCAATGTAGGGAATGAGGCCAATCAACCAAAATCCAAAAAACAACGAAAGCAAATGCGGGTGGGACTGAAAAGAAATCCGAAATCTCCAAAATTTCAAAAGGCAACTAGGGAATTGAAGGAGGTGTCTTATGTTTCGGTCTCAGGTGCTAATGTGGAGGCTAATGTAGAACCTCAACAGGGAAGGGCTAGAGCAAATTCCTCTTCACTCTTTTCTGCAGGTACTGTCCTCTGCGGGGGTTCAATATCCAGCAATGACATAGCTCAGTCCAATAATAAATTCTGGGTTTTGCAAGGAAAATCAGTGGCCAACAAGGTTTGGGAAAGTGCCAAGCGATTGGGGGTGGAAGGAAGTTTGCCGGATGATAGATATATTGAAATGATAGAAGATGGGGAGCGCAAAAATGAAGAAGAGTATAGAACGAGGGCGAATAACAACAATGTCCCATGAATTTGCTATCTCTAAATATACGAGGGTGGGGCGACCGAGGTAAACGTCGCCGATTAGTATCGCTTATTAATTCTAGTCAAATTGATTTTATTTGTATTCAAGAGACTAAAAGGGAGGCGATTCTAGAGAGGGAGGTTGGAATGTTATGGGGTAATCAATCTTTAAAGTGGGTGTATCAACCTTCTCGTGGTTTGTGGGAAGGTATTCTTTGTAGTTGGTTGGAAGGGGCTTGTACTGTGAGTACTCATTTCTCTGGTGTTGGCTTTCTTGGGGTTTCTGTTAACTATCAGAGTTCTATTATTCACATTGTAAATATTTATGCTCCATGTTCTACTTCTGAAAACAAGCGAGTTTGGGCGGATTTGTTAGCTATTAAGCAGAATTTGGGTGTCGGTGAATGGTGTGTTGTTGGAGACTTTAATGCAGTCACTTGTGCATCTGAAAGGAAAGGGAGGAGTGGTGTGAGCTCAGTGATTGAGATGGATGATTTTAATAATTTTATTGTTTCAATGGATTTGCTTGATATTCCGGTATCCGGTAAAAAATTTACTTGGTTTAATAAAGATGGTTTCTCTATGAGTCGGCTGGATCGGTTTTTAATTTCAGAGGGGTTGATTTCTTTGTGGGGTATTTCTGGTCAGTGGATTGGAAATAGGGAAATATCGGACCATTGCCCTATCTGGCTTCTTCGTTCTGTGAAAGATTGGGGCACTAAACTGTTCCGTGTTTTCAATGCTTGGTTGGAGCATGATCAATTTTTACCTTTTGTTCAAAATTGTTGGGAAAACTTCAATATTTCAGGTTTTAGTGCGTATGTCCTCAAGGAGAAATCGAAGTTGCTCAAGGGTAGTTTGAGAGGCTGGAACAAGGAGGTCTTTGGAAAAGTCGATTTGAGCATTGATTCATTAGTTAGGGACTTGAACTCGATGGATTCCGCTTTGAGCGAAGGATGGGATAGTGTAGTGGTGGCCAATAGAAGTGCGGTTACAACTTCCCTATGGAAAGAAATTCATGTAAAAGAGTCTTTGTTGGTTCAAAAAACAAGAGCAAGGTGGATAAATGAGGGGGATATGAATTCTAGATACTTTAATTCGTTAATGAAATGTAGAAGAAGGCATTGCAATGTTGTGATTCTTAGAGAAAATGGGGAATTGGTAGAGGACGTGGACAAAGTTAAGCTCTTTGATAAACAACACTTTGAGAAGGGTTTTACGGAGACTTGTTGTACTCGCCCCACTTTGGATGGACTGCATATTAATCAAATTTCAAACTCTGATTCTGTGTTCTTAATGGAACCATTTTGCGAAGACGAGATTAGGGAGGAGGTTTGGAGTTGTGATGGAGACAAAAGCCTGGGTCCGGATGGTTTTAATCTTAACTTTATAAAACTGTGTTGGAATTTTTTGAAACAGGAGGTGGTAGATTTCTTTAATGAGTTCCATGAGAGATCTTTTCTCCCAAAAGCTATTACGGCGTCTTTTATTGCTTTAGTGCCCAAGAATGACAACCCTCAAGGTTTGGGAGAGTTTCGGCCTATATGCTTGATAGGGTGCTTATATAAAATTTTGGCAAAGGTTTTGGCTAGGAGGGTGAAGAAAGTGTTGCCTAGTGTTATTAATAACTGTCAATCCGCTTTCCTTGGTGGAAGACAGATTTTGGACGGGGTGGTGGTGGTGAATGAGGTAGTGGATTATGCGAAGAGAAAGAAGGAAGATTGTTTGTTGTTCAAAGTTGGCTTTGAGAAGGTGTACGACTCAGTTTCTTGGGATTTCTTGATTTATATGATGAATCGAATGGGTTTTCCTAGGAAATGGATTTCTTGGATAAAGACTTGCCTTTGTACTAGTTCTATGTCTGTGCTTGTGAATGGTAGCCCAACTCAAGATTTTAAAGTTCAAAAAGGCTTACGACAAGGGGACCCATTGTCTCCTTTTCTTTTCCTTATAGCCGCTGAAGGGTTATCTTCTTTGGTGTACAAGGCGGTGGAGATTGGTGATTTTGAAGGCTACGCAATTAATAACAATTTGAGTTTCCCTATAATACAATTTGCGGATTACACGATGTTTATGGGGAGGGCAACATGGGATAACCATTGGAGTATTAAATCCATTTTGAGAGCGTTTGAGCTTGTCTCGGGGCTGAAGGTGAATTTTCATAAGAGTAAACTTATTGGTATTAATATAGCAGGTGAGTTTATATCTTCACCGTCCATATTCCTTCTTTGTAGAACGGAATCCATTCCGTTCAAGTTTTTGGGCATCCCTATAGGAGCGAATCCTAGAAGATCATCAACTTGGAGGTCAGTGCTTGACATGCTGAGGAAAAGACTATCACCTTGGAAAGGGCGTACCCTTTCGATAGGAGGCCGGGTAACTCTTATTAATTCTGTATTGAATAGTATACCCCTATACTTCTTTTCTTTTTACAAAGCTCCAAAGGTGGTGATTAAGGCTATGGTAAAAATCCAAAGGGACTTTGTAACACCCCGGTATTTTTAACATGTAAAAATACCCAAGTGTACCAAACCTAAATCATCAGAGATATATTTCCTGTTTAAATATTGAACACCACTATAAAATTTTCACTGAATAACAGCAGGACAGTCTTAAACATAAATAAGACCACAAACCATCAGTGAAATACAGTGTTCAATATCGTACAAGAAAGCAGAATAAAATACATAATGTTGTGATACATGGAATACAAGGGAAAACATAAACTAAGCACAACATCTAAGTCTTCAGCAACCCTCCAAGTACAGCCTACTCATGCTTCTTGGATCTCCTCTTTCCCTGTTTTTCTGTAAAACAACAACATTTAAACAATGAGATACAATCTCAGTGAGTTCTACCGAGACCCCTAACCACACTCTCGGTTCAATTATGAATCATTTGTAAAAATCAACCCGACACCGTCTGCGCGAACGCTAAACCCGGTGAATCGCATTGTAGTTTAATTTATAAATCAAGTCTCTATAACTTAGCACGACACCGACTGCGCGAACGCTACTCCCGGTGAATCGTACCGCATAACCGTTAACACGACACCGGCTGCGCGAACGCTACCCCCGGTAGGCCGTGTCACCTAACCTTTAATACGACACCGGCTGCGCGAACGCTACTCCCGATGATTCGTATCGTTTAACCTTTAACGCAACACCGACTGCGCGAACGCTACTCCCGGTGGATTTGAATTACAAACATAACCTTTTAATATTTAGCACGTCACCAACTACCGCAAGCTTAGGTGAACCCCGCATAGCAAATAGGTGTACAATGTCTAAAGGCAAAAGTAACAACATAGGGGCCTAGGTCAAGGGCTCATGACTTCCCTCACCTAGTATGCTATTTCATAGAGGTCTTCACCTCGACTAGATATAATATATATATATATATATATATATATATATATATATATATATATATATATATATATATATATATATCAAGAATCATAGACCGGTTTAGATGAATACTTAATAAACATCCCGCGTCAATTACATAGTTCAATAAGTAGAACGTACCATAGATCGGTTTAGATGATTTAACAATCATCCCGCGTCATTTATACAATATCACATAGGACTCATAGTCCGCTTTCTTTTCGATAAAAAACATTAAGTCCACATTCGCTCTCGCATACTAACTCGACACTTTTCAACATAATTTTCAATATCAAAAACAGTTCATTTTTCCTTAAAAATAGAATATTCAGTTAGGCCTCTGAATAAGCTTTCCAACGTATCTTAGAACACCTCAATCGGGTTCCCGGATCAAAAGTTATCGCGAAACGAAAAACAGTGTTTGGTTGCTGAAATCTGCCAAATGGCGCGCGAGTGGCGCGTGGCGCACAAGTGGCGCGCGAACTGGCAGCAGGATCTGTCAAGTGGCGCGCGAGTGGCGCGCGGCGCGCGAGTGGCGCGTGGACTGACAGTAGGGGGGTCTGTCAAGTGCAGAATTTGGCGGTTTCGCGCGAAAACCGCGATTCCGCTTAATTCCGATTCTCGTTCCGATTGAAAACAGTCCAAACAAACAGAAAAACAGATTCAACCAATATCACACAATCATTCAAATCAATCAATGTCTCAATCAAAACGGTTTTTATCAAAAACGACATATTTTCCAAATAGCGGTTTTGACTCAAGATCTCTCGACATCAATTGACGTAAAAATACTCAAAACATAAAAACATCCTAAGCGTGAGTAAAACTCACCCTCGAAGCGTGTGCCGACACCGAGACTTCAAAATCACCGAGACTTCGCCAAATCACTGAGACTTACGCGAAACCGCTTTTCCGACAAAACCACACAAACGTTCCCCGAATCCATTCCTCGCTCCGGCGACACCCGAATCTGCTTCCAACGCTTTCCACCTTTCCGCTCAATCCCGAGACCTCTATAATGCACTATTCATCATCTTCCTCCCCTAACCTCCATGACACTATTCACCAAAACCCCAAATCACCCAACTCGCTTCCAATCTTTCAATCGAACCTCAATCAACGATCCATCATCCTTGGGTTCGCGCCAAACTCCATCCCAAGCCATCCTTGAGCTTGAACCATCAACAAACCTCCATTTCTTCCAAATTTCGAAAATGGCAAAGTGAGAGAGAGAGAGAGAGAGAGAGTTGATGATGTTGATGTTGGTACCAAATCGAAGAGGAAGTAACGCTGAACGTTTTTCGTGTTGGAAGGAAGTCGTTTTGATGAGCCGAAGTCCTCCCTTTTTCCTCTTCTTCCTCCTCACCCATTCTTTCTTCTTTCTCTTTTCTCTCCTTTTCTCTCTTCTGTTTCTCTCTCTCGCATTCTTTCTTTCTTTTTCCTTTCTTAATTCTTTTTCTTTCCTTTTTAACACGCACACACGTACACATATTTATTTATTTAATAAATAAGCTGTAACGCGGTCAAATTACCACATTGATCGAAATCTCTTATTTCGATTCCGAAACTTCCTTGATCCGTATTATCCGGTTAACGATCCGATGACAACCAATAAATAATTTTTGCACTCAGTAAATTTACCAGTCAAGTGCTAAATTAGTTTAATTGGGTTAACATCCAATAATTCGGTTAATTATTTTGCGGATGTTACATTCTCCCCAACTTAAAAGAATTTTGTCCTCAAAATTTCGCTAAGTCTTTCATCCGACTAACCGAGGATTGACATTCCCAGAAAGGTCTAAATTTGCGAGAAGACAATCTTGAATTAACGAAATGAGTGTAGAAAATCTTTCTAAAGTTGGCACATCAATCTCCAAGTATGATCCACTACTACCTTGATACGAACTCTCTGGTTTCGAATCAACACGAGAAACTCCTCTTTCGCCTACATAGGCTCGGCACCGCGTTCGAAAACACTTCCGAAGCTTCATTTCTCACTTGCTCCCCAACTTGATTAATCCAAATCAAAGTACTCCTCGGTAGACACGTTCTCCGCAAATTTTCTAAAAATCCATAACAGTTCTCGTACATACCGACAATGTGACGAAAAAGTCACTTGTGCTACTTCTTGACTCGCCCCCAAGATTTCGAGATAATACTTCTCGAAAGAAGATGAAATGAGGATTTACCAGAAACGTTTATCTTAAACGCAGAAATAAACCACGGGGACATCAAATAAATTGAACGCAATGAAAATCACCTCAGTTGTTCTCCAAACAACTATCAAACAGAACTCAGAGCTCCTTTCCGAATTAGTCAATAACGTTGAGAGCTTCCCCTCAACCTAAGTAATCCTCCTAGGATTTTCTTCCTCAATCAAATTTTATTAGCTTCTTTCTTCGTTCCCAAAATTAACCTTAGCATGCGGGTTTTCACAAAATGATTTTTCAAAACTACCATACCGCACACCGAGCTTCACTTCGGAAATTTCAGACTCTCGCAAGCAGATCCTTCAATTAATCCCTTGATGGTTATTCGCAATGTGAAGCACAGTCAGCAGACACCTCACTCTCATATCCCTATTCACGTTTGACCTGACAAACAGAATCTCATAATACAATCTCATTGTTAACCTTCACAAAGGAGAGGTTAACAAACTAACACTTCGCCACTAAAGTGGAAACTTATGGACGTACCCCGACTTAGATTTAAGGACTCTAACAATGCCATCTCTTGCCTTGTTAACCTTGCTATGTGAATGGATTTCCTACTCAGCGCATCTGCTACAACCTGGTCTTCTACTGGATGATACTTCAACTCTTGAAAACATTCTTCACAATCGGCATCCCACATAAACGGTTGACTCTTACGAGTTAACCGAGTAAGGGGAAGAACTAACTCTGAGGACCCTTGGATAAATCTTCTATAACAACTAGCTAGTCCCAATGAACTTCTGATCTCTGCAACTGATGTCAGTCGTTCCCATTTTAACACAGCTTCCACCGTCATGACGTATTTCCTGAGGATCCACCGGTTGGAGACTCCGGTCTTGGTCGAGGACTACGTCTTGATCACCCTGCCATAATTCCGCTTATGATGCACTAAGTATTAAGTTGATCAGGCTCAATGTCTTTTAGCATCACAAGTGTAATTACAACCAGGACTAACAAGGAATCGACTCAACCCTAAGCTAAGTCCGACTGGGTCGAACTGCTCTGATACCAACTGTAACACCCCGGTATTTTTAACATGTAAAAATACCCAAGTGTACCAAACCTAAATCATCAGAGATATATTTCCTGTTTAAATACTGAACACCACTATAAAATTTTCACTGAATAACAGCAGGACAGTCTTAAACATAAATAAGACCACAAACCATCAGTGAAATACAGTGTTCAATATCGTACAAGAAAGCGGAATAAAATACATAATGTTGTGATACATGGAATACAAGGGAAAACATAAACTAAGCACAACATCTAAGTCTTCAGCAACCCTCCAAGTACAGCCTACTCATGCTTCTTGGATCTCCTCTTTCCCTGTTTCTCTGTAAAACAACAACATTTAAACAATGAGATACAATCTCAGTGAGTTCTACCGAGACCCCTAACCACACTCTCGGTTCAATTATGAATCATTTGTAAAAATCAACCCGACACCGTCTGCGCGAACGCTAAACCCGGTGAATCGCATTGTAGTTTAATTTATAAATCAAGTCTCTATAACTTAGCACGACACCGATTGCGCGAACGCTACTCCCGGTGAATCGTACCGCATAACCGTTAACACGACATCGGCTGCGCGAACGCTACCCCCGGTAGGCCGTGTCACCTAACCTTTAATACGACACCGGCTGCGCGAACGCTACTCCCGATGAATCGTATCGTTTAACCTTTAACGCAACACCGACTGCGCGAACGCTACTCCCGGTGGATTTGAATTACAAACATAACCTTTTAATATTTAGCACGTCACCAACTACCGCAAGCTTAGGTGAACCCCGCATAGCCAATAGGTGTACAATGTCTAAAGGCAAAAGTAACAACATAGGGGCCTAGGTCAAGGGCTCATGACTTCCCTCACCTAGTATGCTATTTCATAGAGGTCGTCACCTCGACTAGATATAATATATATATATATATATATATATATATATATATATATATATATATATATATATATATCAAGAATCATAGACCGGTTTAGATGAATACTGAATAAACATCCCGCGTCAATTACATAGTTCAATAAGTAGAACGTACCATAGACCGGTTTAGATGATTTAACAATCATCCCGCGTCATTTATACAATATCACATAGGACTCATAGTCCGCTTTCTTTTCGATAAAAAAATATTAAGTCCACATTCGCACTCGCATACTAACTCGACACTTTTCAACATAATTTTCAATATCAAAAACAGTTCATTTTGCCTTAAAAATAGAATATTCAGTTAGGCCTCTGAATAAGCTTTCCAACGCATCTTAGAACACCTCAATCGGGTTCCCGGATCAAAAGTTATCGCGAAACGAAAAACAGTGTTTGGTTGCTGAAATCTGCCAAATGGCGCGCGAGTGGCGCGTGGCGCGCAAGTGGCGCGCGAACTGGCAGCAGGATCTGTCAAGTGGCGCGCGAGTGGCGCGCGGCGCGCGAGTGGCGCGTGGACTGACAGTAGGGGGGTCTGTCAAGTGCAGAATTTGGCAGTTTCGCGCGAAAACCGCGATTCCGCTTAATTCCGATTCTCGTTCCGATTGAAAACAGTCCAAACAAACAGAAAAACAGATTCAACCAATATCACACAATCATTCAAATCAATCAATGTCTCAATCAAAACGGTTTTTATCAAAAACGACATATTTTCCAAATAGCGGTTTTGACTCAAGATCTCTCGACATCAATTGACGTAAAAATACTCAAAACATAAAAACATCCTAAGCGTGAGTAAAACTCACCCTCGAAGCGTGTGCCGACACCGAGACTTCAAAATCACCGAGACTTCGCCAAATCACTGAGACTTACGCGAAACCGCTTTTCCGACAAAACCACACAAACGTTCCCCGAATCCATTCCTCGCTCCGGCGACACCCGAATCCGCTTCCAACGCTTTCCACCTTTCCGCTCAATCCCGAGACCTCTATAATGCACTATTCATCATCTTCCTCCCCTAACCTCCATGACACTATTCACCAAAACCCCAAATCACCCAACTCGCTTCCAATCTTTCAATCGAACCTCAATCAACGATCCATCATCCTTGGGTTCGCGCCAAACTCCATCCCAAGCCATCCTTGAGCTTGAACCATCAACAAACCTCCATTTCTTCCAAATTTCGAAAATGGCAAAGTGAGAGAGAGAGAGAGAGAGTTGATGATGTTGATGTTGGTACCAAATCGAAGAGGAAGTAACGCTGAACGTTTTTCGTGTTGGAAGGAAGTCGTTTTGATGAGCCGAAGTCCTCCCTTTTTCCTCTTCTTCCTCCTCACCCATTCTTTCTTCTTTCTCTTTTCTCTCCTTTTCTCTCTTCTGTTTCTCTCTCTCGCATTCTTTCTTTCTTTTTCCTTTCTTAATTCTTTTTCTTTCCTTTTTAACACACACACACGTACACATATTTATTTATTTAATAAATAAGCTGTAACGCGGTCAAATTACCACATTGATCGAAATCTCTTATTTCGATTCCGAAACTTCCTTGATCCGTATTATCCGGTTAACGATCCGATGACAACCAATAAATAATTTTTGCACTCAGTAAATTTACCAGTCAAGTGCTAAATTAGTTTAATTGGGTTAACATCCAATAATTCGGTTAATTATTTTGCGGATGTTACAGACTTCCTGTGGGGTATTAATGAGGGAGAAGGAGGTATGTATAGGGTTGCTTGGGAGAGGATTTGTCAACCGAAGAAGGCGAGAGGTCTTGGTATTAAAACATCAGAACTATTTAACATAGCTCTCTTATCTAAATGGAAGTGGAGGGCTGGATTCTAATGCTAGTTGGAGGGACTTGTTGACTTATAGGTATGGGGATCTTGCTTCAATCTTTACGCACGGTTTGTTGGAAGGGGCTTCTAGAAGAAATCCAAGTTCCTTTTTGTAATCAATATAGTGAAGATATTAATCACTTACTTTTGAGCTGTAGCTTCAACATGGAGATCTGGAGGCGAGTGGGATCTTGGCTGGTGTTGCACCCCGAAAAATCCGGTTTGGACTTCTCATTGTACAACGTGGAAAAAGTATGAAGCCGCCATCAATATTTTTATTTAAAGACTAAAACATTGAAAAAAAATGTCTTTTCAAGGCGGATGGTCTTTTGAAAACTAGAGATGTAGGTTCGGGGGTCGATTAGGTTCGGGGAAGGTATTAGCACCCCGCACCTCCTTTCTACCGAAAGGGAACCTTTAACTTGATGTGTGGTTTTGACAGAGTTGATTCGAAACGATCGTTCTACTTTTTTTTTTTTGAGAAAGCGCTTTTGAAAACGGGGGAAAGAATAATCTTTTTGCTATTTTTTGAAAGTGTGCTTGACGGGGCGAACCCGCTCCTACGTATCCTCAAATGCAATGAGGAAATCAAAGCTACGTAGTTCTCGGTTCTTTTTGAAAATAATTGTTTGAAAACTTATTGTGAAAATGATTTTTATTTGTTATGCTTGACGGGATGTGACCCGCTCCTACGTATCTCCTGGTGCGATGGAGAATTCAAAGCTTACGTAGTTCTCCTCTGTCGAGAAACCTTAGTGTGTTGGTGTTTTTTATTGCAGGGGTTCTCGGGCTTGAACTGTACAGCTCACTCTCCCTAAAACATAGACATCCCCGCCTGTACAGACGACGTGCCCCCTACTTATTGAAAATGATTTAAATTATTTGAGGAAAAGATTTGTTGTGAAGTTGGTTGCTTTTATTTGAGCAAGTATCATAGGCTCGCACGAACTGTACAGCTCGCTAACCCTATGACGCTAACCAACTCGGATGTACATCCGACTTGATTCCTTACTCATTTTTGAAATAGGGTTCAAGTTGTTAATTACTTGCTTTAATTCTCATAAGTATCCCAAGATGTTTGAGTTGTACAACTCCGATCTTAGGACACTAGTCAACACCGGCCGTACGTCCGACTTGACTCCTTATGAGCTTTCAAAAGGGTTTGTTATTGATCTTAGAAAGAATTTGATTGTCTTATGAAAACAACTAGAGAAAAGTTGAGCTTTGGAAAAAGCTTTGGAAAAGAATTGATTTGAAGAAAGGGGAAGAGAGTTTGAGGGTGATATTGATCACAAAGAGTTTGTTGGGATGACGTGGCATCCAAAAGAAGAAGTAGAGAATTCAATCAATTTCCAAGTCAAGAACCAAAGTGCGAATTTTAACAAATTGCAAGCAAAGCAATCATCAATGCAAGCATAGGCATACACATTACCAATTATAACATTTGCGCACAAGGATGACAATTAGTCTCCAACATTTAATGGCATGCATATGTAAGATCAACGTCACCACATAATTTGCAAGAAAGAGTACACAAAGTGATGATGCAAAAATTCAAATCAATTTAGGTATCAACACGTGATAAAGCACGAGGTTGAATCCCTTTTGGTAATCCTTGACACTTGGAACAATGCACAAGTGCATAAGTGTCTAGTCCTTTTACCAAATCATCAACACTAAAACAAATTATAGACCTAGAATGAATATCACATTTGCAAGACTACAAATGACCAAATGAAAGCACTTACAAGTTATTTTTATGACCAAGATTAATTAACAAGAAAAGAAACTTAAAACTTGCATTTTTGTTCATTAAGAATTGCAAAAAGAAGTTGAATCATTTTATTTCACAAAATGCAACAAACAAGATCAAAACAACACAAATCACAATTTATTCAAGGGTGAGAAGCATCTTAAACACCCAAGCCTCCCTAAGTGCTTGTCAAAGTGTTTAAGACACTTCTCACCAACAACAATCAACAAATCAATAGTATAACAACATGAATATGATGGGACGCAACATGAGAAACATGATTTTTACATTTTGATGCAAAAAAGGGTTGAAGATGATGCTAGGTTTTAAGATGCTTACCTCAAATCCAAGCTACGAAATGAATGATATGAAGAAACAAGACCACAAATCAACTAGATCTTCAATGAACTCCAAGGAAGGACCCACAAAAATCTTGGTCACAAGCCCCTTTGATGATGCAAACATGAACTTGAATAGGAAAGGGAGAAGATATATGAAATGGGGATGGAAATGATGTGAGGTAGTGATGTTTTGGTGGAAGAAAAAATGAAAAATGGATGGAGGAGAAGGGAATAGATGCTTCGGCCAAGGGAGGGAAGAGGGAGGAGTTGATTGTGTGCTAGGGTTTTAGAGTGAGAAATGAGGCCAAGGGTCCTTTGAAAGGTGGAAATGTGAAGGTATTTATAGAGTGTGTTTAGGGTTAAGGGCATTTAGGTCTTTATGCATTAGCAAGTGCTCTAGGATTTGATTTTAATTTTGAATCAAAGGCTAGGATTGAAGTTCACATTGATTGGGGATATTGAGAAAGCACAAAATGAGAGAGTAGTAGAGAGAAGAGGGTACTCGCATAGGAGAGGAGAGGAGGGAATTTGCAAGTTGTCAATTGTACAATTGTACTATCACATGACCACTCCATTATCTCTTCATTTTTGATAATTCTTTTTAGGATAATTGTACACAAATACACCCAATTTAGGCCGCATACTAGGAATCTTAGGAATATGCCATTTTATGAGATCACCATGACCAAAAATATCATAAAAATCTCATCTTGAAACTTTTGTAGAATATTCCTTTTTGATGCGTATTTTGAATTTGAATTTTTTTGGTGCACAATGCATGCATGCACATACATACACATGACCAAAAACGTTTTGCCTCAAATAAAGTTTTCTAAACTTGCACAATGATTTTTTTTGATGAGAAATTATCCTATTTTGTAAAATGACCAAAATACCCTTTTTCCCTAAAAACCTTGTTTTTGCCCAAAAATGCATTTTCACTCCAAAAAGGAATTTAAGAGCTCTAGAGCGCATGCACAACATTCTTCACACTCTTCAAAATGATGCCACATCTTAATTTACTCATTTTTTGCGGAAAATTAGGGTTTTAAACCTAGGCGGACAAAATTAGGGTATGACAGCTGCCCCCCTTTATTTGGATTTTAACAAGAAATATGAATTGGCCGAAGCATATTTCGAGGCAAAATAGAAATGAAGGATTCAGAAATTATACCAATTTTGTCTACTTAGAGAAACCCGAATTTTCCTTTTTCCTTTTCTTCTTTTTTTGTTTCTTCTTTTTTTGAATAAATGGGTGTCAGCCCTCAATAAGCTAACAAAGCGGTAAATGAATTGTCGACCCTCAATAAGCCAACAAAACAGGAAATCAACTGGTGCCAGCCCTCAATAAGCCAGCGAAAGCAGTAAATGAAAGCAATAAAGAAAACAGTAAAGAAAGCGATAAAACGTGCCAGCCCTCAGCCGACACAGGAGGCTGCCTAAAGCCTTTTAACGAACCGCGCACGATCCGAGTTTGCACATGGGCCTGGGGAGCCTATGGGCTCAATGGGGTGGTCTTCAGAGCGACCGAGGGTGGGTACTATATCAAGTCTAGATCTCAATATTTCCCTAGGACTGCGCCATGTCTTAGGCCGACACGACTATCCTTTTCGACTGGACCTAATGAGGTCGAAGGACTTACCCGCAGCTCGAATACGAGGTGAAGTCAATTTTCTGGGGGACATATGGGTCCAAGGGGGATTCGCAAATCCAGTTGGTTTTCTTCAGTTGGTCAATGCCTTCGCACTGATCCAAGGTGCCTGCTTTCAGGACGCAGGGCTTTTCTCTGACTGTCTTTGGTTGATGATCAATGCTGCCGCACTGATCCAGGGTACCTGTACACGTTAGTTGATGCGAGGCATGGTGCATGGTGCATGGGTGCAGGTTATGCAAAGGCCTGTTATGGGGATGCATGCGATGCGGTGGGATGATGAATGCTCTTGATTTTCTTCCAGCTTTTCTTGATTGATTTTTCCTTGATCAGCTTTCTTTTTTCTGATCATTTGTTTTTCTTTGTTTTTGCTCTTTTGCTCTTTCGGCTTTTTTTTTCTTTCGGCTTATTTTCTTTTTGCTGGTTCAACCGACCCGTGACACTCATGGCGCAAGACTGAGGAGTCGAATTAGAATAGCGGGGCACATGGGCCAAGTGCATGTTTGTTTTGTGATTTGCCATCTGAAATGGCTTATGAGTGCAATTATTTTTCTTGCGAAATTAATCTGTTTTGAGAAATTGCTTCTTTCCTGTGACTTTTAGGAATTTCGCAATGATTGCAATGCTCTATGATTTATGCACATGTTTTACAATTCAGTGTCACCATCATCATAAAACGTTTATTTTGAGCTGAAAAAGCAGGAAATAAATAAAAAAAAGCAAACAGATATGAGAAATTTGGACTTTATTGATGTGGAAACCGGTCGTACAGAAAGTTACGCCGACTGTTCAATACATTTGAAAGTTTAAACTACAAAAAGACACGAAAAAGAGAGAAGCTAATTTCTGACTGTCCGTCTCTGTGGAACAGTGCCAACCATTTACGTCCTTGACCTTGATCACCACTTTATTCAAACCTTCAGGAGTGTTGTATGCCTTTGTTCATTTTCATGCCCAAGCTTTTTGACCCTAATTTTTGCCTGGATCGCCCTCTGCGGGTTTTCAACCTAGCGAGCTAATTCTTACTTGGCTTATCTTTCTCTTTTTTCGTCTATTTCTTTAGGCATAATACTTCTTCACTGAATCTGAATTGACTGGGTTTCTGAGTTCTTCTCCATCCATGTCAGTGAGCATCAGTGCTCCTCCAGAGAAGGCTTTCTTGACCACATAAGGTCCATCATAGGTGGGAGTCCACTTCCCACGGGGATCGCTCTGAATGGGCAGGATCTTTTTGAGCACAAGATCTCCTTCATTGAATTCTCGGGGACGAACTCTCTTGTCGAAAGCAGTTTTCATCCTTTGTTGGTACAGTTGCCCATGGCACAAGGCTGCAATTCTCTTCTCCTCAATGAGATTTAGTTGATCCAGACGAGCCTGTACCCACTCTGCTTCTTCCAATTTAGTTTCCATCCGTACCCGCAGGGAGGGTATCTCAACCTCGATAGGGAGCACTGCTTCTGACCCATATACCAGAGAGAAAGGGGTTGCCCCGGTTGATGTACGCACTGAAGTACGATAGCTGTGTAAAGCGAAGGGAAGCATCTCGTGCCAATCTTTGTAGGTTACCACCATTTTCTGAACTATCCTCTTGATATTCTTGTTAGCCGCTTCAACTGCCCCATTCATCTTGGGACGGTACGGGGAGGAATTGTGATGTTGAATTTTGAATTCTTTGCACAGGTCTTTCATCATTTTGCTGTTCAGGTTGCTACCATTATCAGTGATGATCTTGTCTGGAAGGCCGTAGCGACAAACCAGATCTTTCCTTACGAACCTAGCAACCACAGAGCTAGTTATGTTGGAGTATGAGGCAGCTTCAACCCACTTGGTGAAGTAGTCAATGGCGACAAGTATGAAGCGATGCCCGTTTGACGCTTTTGGCTCGATAGGACCGATAACATCCATCCCCCACATGGAGAATGGCCAAGATGCAGCCAGAACATTTAATGAAGCAGGTGGTACATAGATATGATCGGCATAAATCTGGCACTTGTGGCACTTTCTCACGAAGCTGTAGCAGCCAGATTCCATTTGCAACCAGTAATAGCCGGCTCTCAAAATCTTTCTAGCCCTGGTGTGCCCACTGGAATGAACTCCAAACGTGCCTTCATGGACATCTTTCATAATCTTCTCGGCCTCTTCCTTCGCAACACATCTCAGGAGTACCATGTCATAATTTCTTTTGTAGAGTATCTCGCCACTCAAGAAGAAATTCCTCGACAGCCTTCTAAGAGTTCTCTTGTCATTTTCCGATGCCTTAGGAGGGTATTCTCTGTTGATGATGTATTGCTTGATGTCATGATACCATGGCTGGTCATCAGGCTCTTCCTCTATTGCAGTGCAGTAATGATGTGCAGGCAGACTCCGATGTTGGATTCTGATGTGGGTCAAACTCCTGTCACAGTTGATGTTGAACATTGAAGACAAAGTTGCTAAAGCATCGGCCAATTGGTTTTCACTTCGAGGGATATGCTTGAAAGTGATTTCGTCGAAAGACTCCATCAGTTCTTGGACATAGTCACAATAAGGAATTAGTTTGGGATCTCTGGTCTCCCAATCACCTCTTACTTGATGAATAACCAAGGTTGAATAACCATACACATCAAGCCTTTTGACTTTCCACTCTAGGGCTGCTTGGATGCCGAGGATACACGCTTCATATTCTGCAATATTATTAGTGACATAGAAGCTCAGTCTAGCAGTGACTGGGATGAAGCGGTTGTTAGGGGAAATTAACACAGCTCCAGCCCCATGTTCCCAAATGTTGGACGCACCATCAAAGATCATCCTCCATCTTTCATTTTCTCGGGACTTCCCCTCGTCAAACAATGCCATGATGTCTTCGTCTGGGAATTCGCATTGCATTGACTGATAGCCCTCAATTGGTTGATGTGCCAGGTACTCCGCCAATGTACGGCCTTTGATCACCTTTTGGGTGACATACAGGAGGTCATATTCTGATAAAAGCATTTGCCACCGAGCAACTCTGCCTGTGAGTGCAGGTTTCTCAAATATGTACTTGATCGGGTCCATTTTAGACACCAACCAGGTAGTATGACTCAACATGTATTGTCTTAATCGATGCGCAGCCCAGGCAAGGGCACAACAAGTCTTTTCCAATGGTGAGTACCTTGTCTCGCAATCAGTGAATTTCTTGCTCAGGTAGTAGATGGCATGTTCCTTCTTCCCTGATTCATCGTGCTGCCCCAGCACACAACCCATAGAATTGTCCAACACGGTAAGGTATAGAATGAGAGGCCTGCCTGATACAAGTGGCATTAGGACTGGCGGATTCTGAAGGTACACCTTGATTTTCTCGAAGGCTTCTTGACATTGGTCATTCCACTTCAACTTTTGATCTTTGCACAGTAGTTTGAAAATTGGCTCGCAGGTAGCAGTCAACTGGAAAATGAATCGGGAGATGTAATTTAGTCTTCCAAGAAAACCACGAACCTCTTTCTCTGTCTTAGGCACCGGCATCTCGAGGATGGCTCGCACCTTGTCTGGATCCACCTCAATTCCTTTCTGGCTGACAATGAAGCCTAACAATTTTCCTGACCTCACCCCAAATGTGCACTTGGCTGGGTTCAACCTGAGTTTGTATTTTCTGAGACGCTTGAAAAGTTTCTGCAGGTTGACAATATGCTCTTCACCTGTTCTAGATTTGGCAATCCTTTCGTCCACATAAACCTCAATCTCCTTATGCATCATGTCATGGAACAGAGTTACCATTGCTCTTTGATAGGTTGCCCCGGCATTCTTCAGTCCGAAAGGCATGACCTTATAACAGAAGGTTCCCCAAAGGGTTATGAAGGTGGTTTTCTCCATATCCTCTGGAGCCATCTTAATCTGGTTGTAGCCTGAATATCCGTCCATGAAGGAAAACATTGGGTGATGCGCTGTACTATCTACCAGAACATCGATGTGGGGTAGAGGGAAATCATCTTTAGGGCTTGCTCGGTTCAGATCACGGTAGTCAACGCACATCCTAAGCTTTCTGTCTTTCTTTGGGACCGGAACAATGTTGGCAACCCACTGTGGATATTTGGCAACTGCTAGGAATCCAGCGTCAAACTGCTTTTTCACTTCATCTCTGATCTTCAACGACATCTCTGGCTTCATTCTTCTCAGCTTCTGTTTTACCGGAGGGCATTCTGGTTTTACTGGCAATCTGTGCTCAACAATATCCGTATCCAAACCCGGCATGTCCTTGTATGACCACGCAAAGACGTCAACATACTCAAACAGGAGCTGAATCAACTTCTTGCGTTCAATACTCCCCATAGCAGTACCAACCTTGACCTTTTTCTTGTCCTCTTCAGTACCCAAGTTGACTACCTCGACTGACTCCCCATGGGTCTGAATTACCCTTTCTTCTTATTCCATTAATCTCATGAGTTCTGGAGGAGCTTCCCAGTTGTCCCCAACATCCCCCTCGGCTTGATTAATAGGGTGATCAAAGTCATAATGTGGATCATTGGCACTGTTATTTTCAGAGACAATTATTGTTGATCTGCATTTTGCAGAAGCGAAAAGTAGAATGAAAAGCGAAGCAAGCAAGCAAAAAAAATAAAGCAAGAGAGACACAATGAAAGAAAGAGAAATGATTTTATTAATGAAATTCAAAAACACCGTTTTTATTAATGATGATGACAATGAGGATAAAAACATGCGTGCCCCTAGCAACTTGTCCTATGGCCTTGGGCAGAGCCACAGGGCTGCATTACAAGTTATTACTTTGAATTAAAAGCCCCGGGAAAGTCAGTAGTTTCCCAATTCTTCAACTTTTCACCGGCAAGACAACAGCGGACTAGGCTGGTCTCACCCACTTCATCTTCAGATCCATCCCCGATGGCAGCAATCTGGTTTGGGTCCAGCAACCCTGCACTTGTAAAACTCTGGCGGATATCACAGATAGGAATTCTCTTGGACCATGGATCCTGGCCTCTTGATTTGGCTAACCATCTATCCTTTCTTTCCTCAGCCATCTTCTTTCTTTCAGCTTGACTTGGATGATATCCCAACCCACAACGGTCTCGGTTTTCCTTCAGTTGAATAGGCGCAAGAATGCCCTGACCAGTCTTGCCTAAACCACATCCCACCTTGTATCCTTGTTCTAACATGATCCTAGCGACCATTTCCTCATTCCTTGACAATTTTGACCCAGGGGATGAAAGCTCGCTTCCTCCAAATACAGCATTTGCGATCTCAAGGGACTGAAAGGAAGTCTCCAGAGATTCTTCAGCGGCTTCCACATACCGAAATGGAGATGGCTTGTTGACCAGCATTTCTTCTTCACCGAACACAACAACAATCTTGTCATATACCACAAACTTGACTCTTTGGTGCAAAGAAGAGGGAATAGCTCCCGCCATGTGGATCCACGGCCTTCCCAACAGGCAGCTATATGATGAAGTAATGTCCATGATCTGGAAATTCACATAAAAGATCTCAGGTCCGATCTGAATCGGGAACTCCATTTCCCCTAGCACTTCCTTCTTTGACCCGTCAAAGGCTCTCACCAACGTTGAACTTGGCTTCATGTAAGAGCAGTCCATATCCAACTTGTCCATGGTGGACTTTGGCATGACATTTAAGGAGGACCCATTATCAATCAAAACTCGGGCCAACACATAGTCTCTGCATTTGACGGAGATATGCAGAGCCTGGTTGTGCTTTCTTCCTCCTGGGGGCAACTCATCGTCAGCAAAAGTCAAAAGATTAGCTGCTACAATGTTTCCAACTATCCCATCAAACTGGCACACAGAGATGTCCTAGGCAACATGGGCATCGCTGAGCACCTTCATTAACACAGTCCGATGGGCTTCCGAACTGAGCAGTAGCGACAACATAGAGATCTTTGCTGGAGTTTGCTTCAACTGATCAACAATTTGATAATCACTCTGTCTGACAATCTTCAAGAACTCATCGGCTTCTTGTTCTGTTGTCTTCTTGCCCTGAGCCATCTCTGACTCTTTCTCTTTTCCCTTACGACCCCTATCTTCAGCAGCCTTAGATGTTTCAGCCCGAAGAGTTTCCGGAGCATACATTCTACCACTTCTTGTAATCCCACTTACTCCTGATATATTGGTGACAGCAGATGAGTTTGGAGAGCTTTCCCCTGATGGCAGAGTACTATATTTCCAAGGAACGGCACTGTCTTTTTCATATGGAAAGGGAGCAGGGATCTCAATGACTATAGGCTGAGCTTTGGCTTGAACTTGCCTCGGATTGTAATCATATAAAATCTCAATTGGCCTTCTGGCCTCTCTGCCATTATTAGACTGAAGAGTCATCACACTCCCTTCTGTTTCAAAAGTACACACTTGAACTACACGACGGTCCATCAAGTCTTGCAATACCAGCTTAAAAGTTTCACAGGCCCCATTACACAGGGAATCAGCACACCCATTCTCCTGACAACATCCTTTCTTGATGGCCCCAAATCGGCACAACTCATCATGAATAGCACTTAAAGGAGTTTTAACCGTCTCAACACCCCTTATCATCTGTCCAGTAGAATCATCTATTGCATTGGTCGACGGCCTCTCATGTCCTGGCAGTGGGTTTGTAGTTGTACTTGGACTGTTCTGTTTGAAAGAAATCCAATTAGCATCAATCAGATCTTGGACTACATGCTTAAAAGCTTTGCAGTCCTCCACTGTGTGACTGATTCCACCCTCATGAAAGCTACAAGTAGCATTGGCATTATAGCCCCTAGGGAAAGGAGGTTGAAGAGGCTTCATCGAGCGAGTTTTAATCAGGTTCTTTGAAACAAGATGATTAAAGAGCTCTGTGTAGGTCATAGGAATTGGATCGAAACTAACTCGCTTCTTAGTGACTTGTTGAGGTTGCACCGGTGCCGAGAATGGTACCGTCTGGGGTGAAGAACTGAAAGATGGATTCCCTCCGAAGATTACATTTGTCTCTCCCTCCTTCTTTTTAGGGAAATGAGAAGAATTCTTCTTTTGCCCACCTGAACTGCCTACGCCACCTGAACTACCAAAGTGGTTGGCAATCTTCCCGCTACGCAAACCATTTTCAAGTCTTTCCCCAATAACTACCATATCTGAGAAATTTGATGAGACACTCCCTATCAGCCTATCATAATAGATTGCCGGAAGAGTTTCCATGAACATGTATACCATCTCTTTCTCTGTTAGTGGTGGCTTTACTTGTGCAGCTGTACCTCTCCAACGTTGGGCGTATTCTTTAAAAGACTCTTTATCTCCCTTGCCCATGTGCTGTAGCTGTGACCGATCGGGAGCCATATCCATATTGTATTGGTATTGTCTCAAGAAGGCTTCGGACAGGTCTTTCCAACTATGGATGTCGAAAGACTGTAACTGCATGTACCAGTCTAAGGATGCCCCACCCAGGCTGTTCTGAAAACAGTGGATCAACAGCTTATCATCACTAGCATACGCGGCCATTTTTCGGCAATACATGGTTATATGGCTTGATGGACAACCGGTACCCCGGTATTTGTCAAAATCAGGTGCTTTAAACTTTGGAGGAAGGACTATATCTGGAACGAGACACAAATCCCAGGCATCCTTGGCTCTGACACCTGTACCTTCCACAGCCCTTAATCGTTCTTCGAGCACACGATACTGGTCTCTGGGCTGAGAGTTTTCAAACACATGCCCCTGAGGATGACTACCTATGCCATAGTAATATCCCCCAAACTGAGCGGGATTTCCTATTTGATATGCAACATTCTGAGTAGGCGTGATGAGCCCTGGAGTCGGGCTGGATGAATTTCCCTGTAACACAGCATCATGGTTAGGAGCGTGGACTTGGGGTCCACCAGCAGCTCCACCTGATACGACTACGGCAGTCTGACTTGGCCCTGTTACCCCAGCCGGATTGGATTCAACATTTCGAGGCATATAACCGACTGGCATCCCCCACGGGTACCTCTGCAATTGGCTGACTTTGAGCATTTACCCCTGGAGAACAAATAAGGTAATTAACCCCAGGTCCCGGAGGAGGAGGAGCAGTTGCAGCATTAGCAGGCCTTGGAGGGGGAACAAAAGAGACAACCCCATCAGGGCCTACAACAGCAGTAGTCTCGGCAGCAGCCCCGCTTTTCAGTTTTTGTAACATAGCCATCACTCATTCAGTTGGACTTCCATAGCTCCAACCTTCTCCTTCAACACTTGGTTCTCTTGAGCCAATTGCTCGGGATTGAGGATTTCCACAACCAAATCATCGCCCCCCGAATGGCTTTCTAACTCAAATCCTGGATGATCTTGAGGAGTTGCCATGAGTCTAGCTTGCAAGCGAGTGTAGTACCTGTGTCGGTGAACCAGCTTGCCTTTTTCTGAACTCGAAAAGAAATGTTTTATGAGCACCTGGATGCATGAAATGAATGGATGCATAAATATATATGTGCATGTATGAGATGCAGATGTGTTTTTCTCACGTAGTGCCAGGGAAATTGCGTGTTTTATTTTGACAAGCAACGAGGATCAAGAATGTGAAATGGACCGTACACTTTTATTCGAACTGAAACACACAATTCTTTTATTCATTCATAATGAAAGGACAAGAATACATCATAAAGAGCTCTTAAAGCGATAAAAAGAAAATCACAACAACTAGAATTTCAAACAACAACTAAGTCCATGCATTGGCTCTTCTTTCTCTTTCTTGAAGCGGAAGGACGATCTGCCTGACCCCTTATCTTCAAGATCAAACCCCTGACATATTCAATGAAGCCCCGAATCTCTACTGGAGTGGTGCATACATCCACAGCAAGCTCAGCATCTCTTAAGCGTCTGGGAATGCCTGTAACAGTATCGTAACACAGCTTGGACAAGAGTGCACACTTCTCTTGCAAGCGTCGGCAATGATCATCCAACCTTCGGTGCTCTTCCATCAAATAGGTCATCTCAGCCCTGAACCTCTCTAGTAAACCACTTTGGTGTCTTACATGGTCCTCCAATGTCGTAGACCTCCCGAGTTCCCCATGGAGCATTGCTCGACAGTCCTCAAGCCTCTCTTGCATCGATTTTCTTGCTTGCACCTCAATCTTGAGTTTTTCCTCATAGTCAGCAGTAAGGGCTTTTAGCTGTGCTTTTGCCTCCCTCAGGTGGCCCCACAAGCTCCTTTCTAATTACTTGGACACATTCAACTGAGCCTTCCACGCACGGGCATCACCAGGCGCTCTATCTCTATCCAGATTTCGTGCTTTGATCTCGCTTGTAGCACTCTTGAGACCACCCTGCATATCGAGGAGCTTTTGATCACCAGCAGCGATTCTCTCCTTGCAGTCGGCAAGGCATCTCTCTTTGTGTTTATTTTCTTGCTCTAAGCTCCTTTTCTCTTGAAGTAGCTTTTCCAGCTGGGCCTGCAACCCTAGCTTCTCTTGCTGGGACTGGGATAAGGCAGCCTTGAGTCCCTCAACCTCCTCATTAGGAATGGGAGCAGGTGGAGGAATTTCAACTTCAATCTGAGGAACGCCTCTAAATGGGAGCTTAACTGTCTGAACCTGGAGCTGGACCCCTTGAAGATATCCTTCACCCACACTTGTATCTCTGCGACCCAACGCAACACAAAACCAGTCAAAGACTCAACCAGTGGTGGACTTGTCATTGGATAACCCAACTGCCTCAACGCAAGAGCTGGGTTGTAAGTGATACACCCCCTGGTGCCAACAAGAGGAACATTCGGAAAGCCGTTGAGCTGAGAAATAAATTCCGACACATCGCGGGCCAGAGTACACCACAGGATCCCACTTCCCTTGAGGTTTGCAATGAACCGTTTCCACTCATCCTTCCCCTTTTCTTCAATGTGCCCTCTAAACACATGCGAGACAAACCATCGGTATAGGACTGGCAAACAACACATAACCATCCCTCCTCCTTTAGAGTGACGATCAACAAGAGAATAATACAGGTCAGCTAAGATAACAGAGGTAGGATTTTGTTCCCGCTTTTTGAATGCAAGGAATACATCAATAGCTGCCGCATCAACAAAGTTCTCAACACATGGAAATAGGACAATCCCATAAACAAGAAGGGCGAGCACATCAGAGAAAACTTTCCATTCTTTCTTAGCAAGTAAGACTTCAGCTTCAGCTTCTAAGAATATTCTTGACAAACCTTGCTTGTGACCCTTGACTTCCACATTTTTGACCAAGATTTCCTCTTTGACTTGAAGAATATCGGCCAAAGCCTTGGCTAATGAATATCTCTCCACATACGAATATGGTTTGCAACTTGCAGCAGGAAAGCCCAAGATCTTCCCAAATTCTTCTACAGTTGGGACCAGCTGATAATCTTGAAAGGTGAAGCAACGGTACTCAGGGTCGAAGAACTGAGCCAAAGCAGTGAGAGCTTCAGTCTGGACATTCACCTCCAACAAGTCTAGGAGATTACCATACACACTCTGAAAAGCCTCTTTTCGCCATGCAGGGAAGCTGATTACCGAGCCTAACCAAGCTTTGGACATCCTGTTGCTTGAAATTCCACTTGAGGGTTCTTTTCAAATTCTGATCCATTTTTCACTGATACCTATAATTCCCCGGTGCTGGTGAGAATGCATGCGAAATGAATGCATGAATGCATGATGAGGATGATTGAAAGAAAATTATTTACAACATACGGTTTTCAAAAGCGGAATATTCACACATTTTTGAAAAAAAAAAATTGGATGCAGGGGTATGCAGCTCCTTTGTGTCCTACAAGGTTTCTTAGAGACAGGATCTAAGGCTATTTTTAAGGGTACACACTTCAAGGACAGCACTAAAAGGACCCTAGATAAGGTTCCTAGAGCCAATGACCTCATCTGAGAGCACCGATCACAGGGTCGTACGTCCAAGTGATGATGTCATCAAACAAAGCCAAACTCTAGGTGAAGTCTTCGCAACCACCCAACAAGACGTACGTCCAGTGAGCAGCCACTAATGACTTCGTTCTAGCCTAAGATATACTCTAGCCCGGGTATAGGGCTGTCTCACCAAGAAACAAAGGTAAAAAGAGTGCAACGTGTGTATAGGAGCACAATGACAAACATGCCCCCTACCTGCAAAGAAAATCCAGAAACAGTCCAGACAAAGAGAGTCATCTACCCTAGGGTTTTGCAAGCATATATCATCCCATCGCAAGCAAGGAAATCAACCTAGGGTACTAACAATCAAATGCACTACTTACCTCAAGAAAGGGAGCCAAGAAGAGGGGATCATGATAGAATTGGGGAGAAATGCATGAACTTACCGAAGAGGGGGAGCGAAGAAGAAGGGAACATAACAAGATGGGGGGAAATGATGCATGAGCTTACCTTGAAGAAAGGGAGCAAAGAAGAAGGGAACATGGGGATTGGAGGAATGCATGAGCATAAGTATATAGAAGAAAAAGGAGTAGAAGAAGAAACAAGAAGGAAACATAGAAGAAGAAAGAGGCAAATGCGCATGAATGCAACACAATGAAAATGCAGAGAATATTCAATCATTATTGCTAAAGAAAGAAGAAGAGAAAAGAAAAAGAAAGAAGGAGAAGAAAATAGGGAAATAAAACAATCACATTCAGATCAAACAATTTAAACCACACATCAAGTTAATTAGGCTTGACCCTCGTCTTTTAAAAAAAAGTCCCCAGTGAAGTCGCCAGCTGTCGCACCCCGAAAAATCCGGTTTGGACTTCTCATTGTACAACGTGGAAAAAGTATGAAGTCGCCATCAATATTTTTATTTAAAGACTAAAACATTGAAAAAAAATGTCTTTTCAAGGCAGATGGTCTTTTGAAAACTAGAGATGTAGGTTTGGGGGTCGATTAGGTGCGGGGAAGGTATTAGCACCCCGTACCTCCTTTCTATCGAAAGGGAACCTTTAACTTGATGTGTGGTTTTGACGGAGCTGATTTGAAACGATCGTTCTACTTTTTTTTTTTTGAGAAAGCGCTTTTGAAAACGGGGGAAAGAAGAATCTTTTTGCTATTTTTTGAAAGTGTGCTTGACGGGGTGAACCCGCTCCTACGTATCCTCAAATGCAATGAGGAAATCAAAGCTACGTAGTTCTCGGTTCTTTTTGAAAATAATTGTTTGAAAACTTATTGTGAAAATGATTTTTATTTGTTATGCTTGACGGGATGTGACCTGCTCCTACGTATCTCCTGGTGCGATGGAGAATTCAAAGCTTACGTAGTTCTCCTCTGTCGAGAAACTTTAGTGTGTTGGTGTTTTCTATTGCAGGGGTTCTCGGGCTTGAACTGTACAGCTCACTCTCCCTAAACCATAGACATCCCCGCCTGTACAGACGACGTGCCCCCTAATTATTGAAAATGATTTAAATTATTTGAGGAAAAGATTTGTTGTGAGGTTGGTTGCTTTTATTTGAGCAAGTATCTTAGGCTCACACGAACTGTATAGCTCGCTAACCCTAAGACGCTAACCAACTCGGATGTACATCCGACTTGATTCCTTGCTCATTTTTGAAATAGGGTTCAAGTTGTTAATTACTTGCTTTAATTCTCATAAGTATCCCAAGATGTTTGAGTTGTACAACTCCGATCTTAGGACACTAGTCAACACCGGCCGTACGTCCGACTTGACTCCTTATGAGCTTTCAAAAGGGTTTGTTATTGATCTTAGAAAGAATTTGATTGTCTTATGAAAACAACTTGAGAAAAGTTGAGCTTTGGAAAAAGCTTTGGAAAATAATTGATTTGAAGAAAGGGGAAGAGAGTTTGAGGGTGATATTGATCACAAAGAGTTTGTTGGGATGGCGTGGCATCCAAAAGAAGAAGAAGTAGAGAATTCAATCAATTTCCAAGTCAAGAACCAAAGTGCGAATTTTAACAAATTGCAAGCAAAGCAATCATCAATGCAAGCATAGGCATACACATTACCAATTATAACATTTGCGCACAAGGATGACAATTAGCACTAGTGAAAAAAAGACATTTAGCATCAGTTGTTTTGGACATTTAGCATCGGTTATCCGACGATGCTAAATCCCCCGATGCTAAATGTGGGACATTTAGCATCGGTTATTTAACCGATGCTACAAGTCACTTTTAGCATCGGGTGTTTCAAATACCCGATGCTAAACCTGAAAAATGACATTTAGCATCGGGTATTTGAAACAACCGATGCTAAATGTCCTGAAAAAATGACATTTAGCATCGGGTGTTTGAAACAACCGATGCTAAATGTCCTGAAAAATGACATTTAGCATCGGGTGTTTGAAACAACCGATGCTAAATGTCCTGAAAAATGACATTTAGCATCGGGTATTTGAAACAACCGATGCTAAATGTCCTAAAAAATGACATTTAGCATCGGGTATTTGAAACAACCGATGCTAAATGTCCTGGAAATGACATTTAGCATCGGTTATTTGAACAACCGATGCTAAAAGTCCTGAAAAATGACATTTAGCATCGGTTGTTCCAAATAACCGATGTTAAATGTCATTTTCTTGATAAAAAAAGACATTTAGCATCGCTTGTTTGAAACAAATGATGCTAAATGTCTAATTTCTTTTTATACATGCCTCACAAACATCAATTCTGAAATATACCCAAAGGCAAAAAAGCAATCTTTCCAATACAGTCATATCCAATACAGCATCTTAACTTCAATATGGATGATATTTTCAAGAACTATCTGAAGTTATCTCATTAGAGTGAAATACATGAAAAAATGACAAAATAAATAAATGCAAACAGAAGAGTTTGCTAAGTCATAAATAGAATTGGAAAAGAAAATGCAAACAGTGTCCTGAACAACTGACACTCTGCCAATGCATTTACACAAGTGAAAGCTCTCCTGCAGGAACTAATCTCTTGATAAGTTTATTCCATGACTCATTCGTCTCTGTGATGACCTTAAGTGCGTAATCCTGTTTGCAACAAATAAGCTTAGACAGAATTAGTGGAGTCAAAATGAGGCCATGCTAACCTTAACATTGATCATGATAAAACTGCAGTAGATAAATGCCTTGCTTATATCTCTCGTTACTAATATACTAAACTAAAAAAGTAAAAGCTCTTCACAGAAACAGAATACAGTTAGAAGGACAATAATTTAATTAACAAGAACAAGAACAAGAACAAGAACCAACAAATCATTTAAAAGAACATGTAAACTGCTAAATATCATAAAGTTCAAAACAGAATAAAGAATTTATGAGGATAACTGGAGCAAGATAATTAGGCAGTAAAAGTACCTTATTTACTGCCTTGTTGACAAGACCAAATCTATTAGCAGGCTTCCCATCAGGTATCTTGTAGTCTCTAAGTGTCTGCGCCAGAAATGGAAAAGCTATTTAAATAAATGAATTTCAGATGTAAATTTCTTCCAATTTTTAGTGTACACAATTTTAGGAATTGGAAAGCGTGTGACATGTAACATCCCTAATTTTATTAATTTCGGATTACGAAATTAACTAACAATTTAATTATTCGATTAGATAATAAATCGGATCATGGATATGACAATTTCATGGGAACGATGTTTAATCACTCAAGCATATGAAATGTACTCAAATTATTCGAATTGTGTGAATTGTGGTGGGAATTAGACCCCAAGGGTAAAATGGTCATTTCACCTCATATCGAAGATGTATCCTTGGACGAAATAATAGATTGGGTCCAAGTCATAGTAGGATCATTAGAACGGTATTCAAACCCCTATGTCATGAGAATGTGTGAAAGTTTGATGGATTAGAATGGATTTAAACGAGAATTAAGGGGAAGGGCATTTTAGTCTTTTCCCACTCATTTAAATGTTCCTTTCAGATCATTACTAACCAACCACACCACACTCCCCAATCATCAAACATATTCTGAAATTGTGAAGAAATGGAGGGAGTTGGAAATTAAGGGAGTGTTTAACTAATGAGTGGAGTGCAAGGGCATTTTAGTCTTTTCAACATTTTAAATAACCCAGCTGGATAAAAATCATTCCCTCACTCTCAGCTTCCTCACAATCAGAAACCCTGAAGAACCAGAAACAGAATTGAAGAGAGAGGGGAGAGGAGAGTTGAAAGAGAAGAGAGAGGAGAAGAAGAGGAAATCTCAAAACCTTGGTGCATGTGAGTGATCTTCATGCCATCCTTCACCATTTTTCTTCCTCTACCCTTTGATACCACTGGTTCTGATCATCTTCCCCTACATCTCCATCCACCATTTTCGAGTAGAAGAAGGATGGAGCTGGGATTTCCAAGTTAGAGGGTGAAGATGCAAGTTCAGCAAATTTCTGGGTAAAACCCGTAGGGTATACCTTCGGTGATTTCATCGAATCTCCCTGCACACAACTCCGATGATCGTGATTCTTGTTTCTCTAGAAAGTAGACAAAAAGATCTTCATTTTGGGCACAAGAACCGTATGATTTCATGGAGAAATGAGAGAGATATCCTGTTTACAAGTTTCGGTTTCAGAATCAACACTGTCCTGGACCAGTCACCTTGTTTTGTTAATATCTCTCAATCTACTGGATGCATGCGCGTGAAACTTCTTCCATTTGAAAGTAGACGAAATTACCTTCACAATGAGCACCGGTTTGGATAGATTTGGTCACGGATTGACCAAATTATGCCTGTTGCAAAACTGTGTCATGTTGCTGGAAAGCAGGAAGAAGAATGCTGGAAATGTGGTTCGTCAAATTTGAGTTCGGTTCGCCGAAGTCTCGAACGCCATCAGTTCGATATACTGAAGTGGGGTTCAGTAACAAGAATTTGATCGAATTACTGGTTGTGCATGTGGGACCCATCGAGTTCAGATGCGGAGGCACTAGGAGCGTGTACGTGACTACGGGGATTGTTCGAGTGGTTACAATCCGGCCGTCCGTGTTTCGACGTGATTTCTCGGCAATCGTCAACCGGGTGAGTTCTACTCACGATAGGGTATTTTGATATTTTGAACATGTTTTCGACATGGAATCCCTTGGTCATATTTTCTGTTTTCAAAAGTCTTAGAATCGAAAAGCGTTTTTAAGTCAAAACGGTGTTTTATGGTTTATTGAGAATTTTAATAAGTCGTTGAAATGAAATGAATTGTGTACTACTAGAAAAATATATTCTGGGAATTTTCTGAGTTTCAGGTGATTGAAATTAGAAATCGAATCGGACGAGAACGGAGAGCGAAAATGAGGAAAATGAGAAATTCTGGTAACAGACACAGGTCGCACGGACCGTGCGCCCCTGGGCACGGGTCGTGCGCCTGCTTCGGATTGGAAGTGATGGAAACAGAACGGGACGCACGGGTCGTGTGCCCCTGGGCACGGGTCGTGCGCTTCCCTCTGGTAGATGGGTCTTGAGTAGTGCACCACGCACGGGTCGTGTGCCCCTGGGCACGGGTCGTGCGTGGGGTTCTGTTACCGGCTTCCGTTTTCTCATTTTGTTGCTCCGTTTGATCCCGAACCTTTTCTAATTTCTTTCTCAACCATTCAAAAAGGGATTGCCTCACTGAAAACCTTATTTTGAACTTGTTCAACTCATGGTTTTGAAAAGGAGCTTTGAAAACCTATTTGATCGAAAAACCGAAACCCTAGTATACGTGTGGGTACACCGTCTGATGGATAGAATGTATATATATATTTATATATATGTCAACTGTATATGATTATAATGCCGGATGTTTATAGATTCATCAAAACGGGTTATAAGTCAATAATACGTTACAATATGATTATAATGCCGGATGTTTATGAATTCATCAAAACGGGTTATAGATCAATAAGATATAAATTATCTAAAAAGATTATGTGATTGATCCTTTGGTGATCAAAATGAAAAAGAAGATATAAATTATCTAACTCTCGAGAACTTGATGCGTATTGTCATACGTATTGCGTTGGGTGACGACCCGACAAGTAGCATACTAGGGAGGGTAGTCATGACCCCTTACCTAGGCCCTGAATGTGTTTTGGCGTGGTCAACTCACGGGTTACCGGGATTAGCACTGGATTGCAGTCGGTTTATGCTAAATGGAACACACGATTACCGGGATTAGCACTGGATTGCAGTCGGTACGTGTTAAATAAATTCACGAAGTGCGTGGCATTTCGATTATAGCTTGTGATAGCTAATTATCTATATTTGATAACGGTTTAATAAATGGAAAACACGATTACCGGGATTAGCACTGGATTGCAGTCGGTACGTGTTAAATAAATTCACGAAGTGCGTGGCATTTCGATTAATAATTATAAGACATGATTATGTCAGCTTGGTTATAATGGTTTAATGAATTGAACCGAGTGTCAGTGAGGGGGCACGGTAGGACTCACTGAGACAAGTTGTCTCACCCAATCCATATTTGTTGTTTTTACAGAGAACAGGTTATAAGGACAGCAGGCGGCATAGTTGGTATGTCGGGTTCGAGAAGAAGACTGAAGATTGATTCTTTGATAGTTGTCCATGTTCTCCTGTGGTTATCTCTGTATTCGGTCGTATGACTCGAGCTTGTATTAATTTTATTTTTATAGTTTCCGCTGTTTCTTGTAAGGATGTATATCTGAACAGGAATTTTTATACTCTGATTTATACCAAATTGTATATTTAGGTATTTCTTTGTTAAAGAAATACCGGGGTGTTACATTTGGTATCAGAGCGGTTCGGCCTTGTCGGACGTAGTGACCTTCGGGTCGAGAACATAGGATCGAGTCAGCTAGGGACTTAGACAATTATATGTCAGACCTTTTTAGTATATTATGTGACGTATTGAGTCAGGATCCACTCAATGTTTCATGTAAGTTACTGAAAATTATGACAGATAGTTGCCTCAGCCCCGAAAATGTCCGAGACCCTACACCATAGGATTCTCAGCCTTCTCGTTTCATCAGAACGTGCAGCGGCAGCAGAGGGCTACATATTACATTTGGAAACAAGGATGGGCATCCGCGATGGTTCGAGGAAACTGTGGGCGGCTGTTCAGTAAGGGAATCTGATGCAGCTAGTGAATCGCGGCATGAAACGTCGTAGATCTTATCGAGGAGTAAGAATCAAGCAAAGCCCTTGGGCAATAGCAATGTCAGTGTACTGAAAGCTATCAGACTAGTTAACACCCAAAACCCTGACCTTTATTTAGTCAACGTATCAGTTTTTGAAATATCATTTTCATCGTAAATATTACCTTCTGGAGTAAGTCAATCCCAGTTTAGGTATCAGTTGAGGAAGTCCCTCCAGAAATTTCAAGTACAGATCTCGATTCTTCTTCTTCCGAGTCACAATGTGACGAATGACAAAGCCAATTGAGTAAAGATACTCCGTCGTCAGTATTGACTAGTGGAATCATAAGTGCCGATCAGGTTAAGCCCCGACCAGGAATTATGAATCAGACCCTTCAAAGCAGATCAGTATGTGGAATCGGTAGGAGTGACCTTATTTCAATCCGCTGCCGGAAGCATTCCGATCACGGTCTGTGAGAAATTCTCGTTAGTCTTCCGAATCATTTTGTTCGTAACTTCTACTCCGGAACTCCGATTTTTATGTTCCGAGAGGCGTTGGAAAGCTAACGGAAATATCTACACCGATGAATGGGTTGTGAACCGTATCTTCAATTGTATTTTGAATTGTACCTCTGTTTTGAAATCTGAACCGTAAACTCTAAACATTCGTGGAATGTGGACCTCCCTGTTGTACGGGAAATTGGTAAAAGGATCTCCAATCAATCAGTTTAGACTCTTAGACACCTGTTCAGAATGGTGTTTACTGTAAGTTTTTCCAAGAAACCTACTTCCAGTAATTGTCAGTAGTACTGATGGCCATTCAACCATTAGAAATGATTCCAAAATCTTAATCTCTAAGACCCCAACTAACTAGTTGGAAGATCGAGGAGCTTTAAGTCACCTGTGTGGCGAACGTAATGTTGTCGTGGAGTAGGAACCGTTCTGAAGCTAGATCGATTAATGTAATATAATAATTATGTCTAGATAGTCGCGAAAGTTCGGAAAGAAGCGGGACCGGGGGAAAACTCCAATTTCAACGAATCAATACGAAGACACTTATGGTGTGCTCGTTTGATTCCCAAAATAACTTTTGTTTTCAAAATCCCCTGGTGCCACCGCAATTCCAAATTCGTAACTAATCCGAGAATAGTTGTTGTACTGAAGTTAATCGAGAAACCAAGGATTGTCTAGAATGACTCTAAATCTCATCTTCGAAAGAAAACCGTATGTCATTCTAGTAGGATTCCTAATATGAAAAATTGCATCTCCTTAGGATCTGAGTGATCGAGGATCTATGAAACATAGGTATCAAAGTTCAAGCCTAGTTGATCTAGGAAGACAGCCAAAATTGGACAAGTCGTTGACTTAGAAAACTCCGAAAAAGCCATGTTTGGGAAATCATCCTTCGAATGTTATAGCATTCAAGCTTCCGCTACTAAAGTGAAACTCCAATCGTTAATCTTGAATTCGTTAAGATCAACAGTAAATTGTTATGACTTTGATCCATCGGATGGATCGAAGCTAGTTTCACCATTCTAATAATCTATCGGCAAGATGTCAATCAAGCAAGTATGTACTGAATTCAGAGTTGTCTGAATTAGCCAGTACACAAGGCTTTCTCAGAATCCAATGAGTTGAGTACCTATAATGTTTTTACCTTTTCACCTTCTACACCCGTTTGATGGTAGAGTGAGTGAGGATGAACCGTATGTCGGTCGGAGACTAAATGATTGGACAGTGACCGTATGACACACGAGTCCTTGATAGTGAACTTTATAACCTTTGTGTAGTCCCTAGAGACAATTGAGTCGTGTCTATTTTTGTCACGAAATACAAGCCTTTGTTATAACCTCGAAGTTTTATCTTGAACTGATTCGAGAAAGGAATTGAAGGGAAATGAATTGAATCGAATAGAATAACAGCTTGGGAAAATTTTTTAAAAAGCAAATACCCGCTTTCTTTTCGGCTCAATGTCCTTCCCGATCCCTTCCTCGAACAAACCCAATTGTTTTGTTTTAACGGAACCGAACTCAAGCACGATAAAAGTTTGCGAGATTTTGATCGCACAAATGGTTGACTCCAACAAAATAACACCTTTATTCTCACTTTTGAACTGGCAAATTTAAAAATTTGAGATTGAGATTCCGCTTTATTGAAGCGTCGTGCATTGAGTAAGGTCACCTATAAGTTGGGGTGAATTAACTTTTTGGATAGTCGTATTTTCAAACTATCGTCATTAGAAACTCCATTGAAAAGAATTTTCAATCAAATGGAACTAATGTACTTTCAAGTTTTGGAACTGATTTGATGAAAGAAAATTTTTCTAGTATTCTAGAGTTTTTCCTGGATTCGGTTGCAAGGAAAATCGTTTCTAGATTCCTTGGACTGAAAGTCAACCTGTTTTATAAAATAACTCTGTTTGCTTCAGTCGAGATTTTTAGTAAGATGAGTCAAGCGCTTATGTGAGCGTAACTCGGGAAAGAGAAGAAAACTTTCTTCTGGATACCGTATGGTTTGATTCCAAAGAAATTCTCTTAAAGTCATCGTTTCGTTCCGATTCAAGTAACGGCTAAGCCGAAACCTTCCGAGTTCCTGATTTCGATAGTGCCGAATGTGCAAATACCCTAAGCTACAAGTTTGTGTTCTCAACAGATTGTAGGTGTTCCGTTTGTCCATAACAACTAGTGGCTGCCATCAAAAGATCGGAGTAGTCAATTGTCGGATGAACTTTGTGTCAACAAGGTGTATAGGTTATAATCGATTTTGAGGACAAAATCTTCCAAGTTGGGGTGATTGTAACATCCCTAATTTTGTTAATTTCGGATTACGAAATTAACTAACAATTTAATTATTCGATTAGATAATAAATCGGATCATGGATATGACAATTTCATGGGAACGATGTTTAATCACTCAAGCATATGAAATGTACTCAAATTATTCGAATTGTGTGAATTGTGGTGGGAATTAGACCCCAAGGGTAAAATGGTCATTTCACCTCATATCGAAGATGTATCCTTGGACGAAATAATAGATTGGGTCCAAGTCATAGTAGGATCATTAGAACGGTATTCAAACCCCTATGTCATGAGAATGTGTGAAAGTTTGATGGATTAGAATGGATTTAAACGAGAATTAAGGGGAAGGGCATTTTAGTCTTTTCCCACTCATTTAAATGTTCCTTTCAGATCATTACTAACCAACCACACCACACTCCCCAATCATCAAACATATTCTGAAATTGTGAAGAAATGGAGGGAGTTGGAAATTAAGGGAGTGTTTAACTAATGAGTGGAGTGCAAGGGCATTTTAGTCTTTTCAACATTTTAAATAACCCAGCTGGATAAAAATCATTCCCTCACTCTCAGCTTCCTCACAATCAGAAACCCTGAAGAACCAGAAACAGAATTGAAGAGAGAGGGGAGAGGAGAGTTGAAAGAGAAGAGAGAGGAGAAGAAGAGGAAATCTCAAAACCTTGGTGCATGTGAGTGATCTTCATGCCATCCTTCACCATTTTTCTTCCTCTACCCTTTGATACCACTGGTTCTGATCATCTTCCCCTACATCTCCATCCACCATTTTCGAGTAGAAGAAGGATGGAGCTGGGATTTCCAAGTTAGAGGGTGAAGATGCAAGTTCAGCAAATTTCTGGGTAAAACCCGTAGGGTATACCTTCGGTGATTTCATCGAATCTCCCTGCACACAACTCCGATGATCATGATTCTTGTTTCTCTAGAAAGTAGACAAAAAGATCTTCATTTTGGGCACAAGAACCGTATGATTTCATGGAGCAATGAGAGAGATATCCTGTTTACAAGTTTCGGTTTCAGAATCAACACTGTCCTGGACCAGTCACCTTGTTTTGTTAATATCTCTCAATCTACTGGATGCATGCGCGTGAAACTTCTTCCATTTGAAAGTAGACGAAATTACCTTCACAATGAGCACCGGTTTGGATAGATTTGGTCACGGATTGACCAAATTATGCCTGTTGCAAAACTGTGTCATGTTGCTGGAAAACAGGAAGAAGAATGCTGGAAATGTGGTTCGTCAAATTTGAGTTCGGTTCGCCGAAGTCTCGAACGCCATCAGTTCGATATACTGAAGTGGGGTTCAGTAACAAGAATTTGATCGAATTACTGGTTGTGCATGTGGGACCCATCGAGTTCAGATGCGGAGGCACTAGGAGCGTGTACGTGACTACGGGGATTGTTCGAGTGGTTACAATCCGGCCGTCCGTGTTTCGACGTGATTTCTCGGCAATCGTCAACCGGGTGAGTTCTACTCACGATAGGGTATTTTGATATTTTGAACATGTTTTCGACATGGAATCCCTTGGTCATATTTTCTGTTTTCAAAAGTCTTAGAATCGAAAAGCGTTTTTAAGTCAAAACAGTGTTTTATGGTTTATTGAGAATTTTAATAAGTCGTTGAAATGAAATGAATTGTGTACTACTAGAAAAATATATTCTGGGAATTTTCTGAGTTTCAGGTGATTGAAATTAGAAATCGAATCGGACGAGAACGGAGAGCGAAAATGAGGAAAATGAGAAATTCTGGTAACAGACACAGGTCGCACGGACCGTGCGCCCCTGGGCACGGGTCGTGCGCCCCTGGGCACGGGTCGTGCGCCTGCTTCGGATTGGAAGTGATGGAAACAGAACGGGACGCACGGGTCGTGTGCCCCTGGGCACGGGTCGTGCGCTTCCCTCTGGTAGATGGGTCTTGAGTAGTGCACCACGCACGGGTCGTGTGCCCCTGGGCACGGGTCGTGCGTGGGGTTCTGTTACCGGCTTCCGTTTTCTCGTTTTGTTGCTCCGTTTGATCCCGAACCTTTTCTAATTTCTTTCTCAACCATTCAAAAAGGGATTGCCTCACTGAAAACCTTATTTTGAACTTGTTCAACTCATGGTTTTGAAAAGGAGCTTTGAAAACCTATTTGATCGAAAAACCGAAACCCTAGTATACGTGTGGGTACACCGTCTGATGGATAGAATGTATATATATATTTATATATATGTCAACTGTATATGATTATAATGCCGGATGTTTATAGATTCATCAAAACGGGTTATAAGTCAATAATACGTTACAATATGATTATAATGCCGGATGTTTATGAATTCATCAAAACGGGTTATAGATCAATAAGATATAAATTATCTAAAAAGATTATGTGATTGATCCTTTGGTGATCAAAATGAAAAAGAAGATATAAATTATCTAACTCTCGAGAACTTGATGCGTATTGTCATACGTATTGCGTTGGGTGACGACCCGACAAGTAGCATACTAGGGAGGGTAGTCATGACCCCTTACCTAGGCCCTGAATGTGTTTTGGCGTGGTCAACTCACGGGTTACCGGGATTAGCACTGGATTGCAGTCGGTTTATGCTAAATGGAACACACGATTACCGGGATTAGCACTGGATTGCAGTCGGTACGTGTTAAATAAATTCACGAAGTGCGTGGCATTTCGATTATAGCTTGTGATAGCTAATTATCTATATTTGATAACGGTTTAATAAATGGAAAACACGATTACCGGGATTAGCACTGGATTGCAGTCGGTACGTGTTAAATAAATTCACGAAGTGCGTGGCATTTCGATTAATAATTATAAGACATGATTATGTCAGCTTGGTTATAATGGTTTAATGAATTGAACCGAGTGTCAGTGAGGGGGCACGGTAGGACTCACTGAGACAAGTTGTCTCACCCAATCCATATTTGTTGTTTTTACAGAGAACAGGTTATAAGGACAGCAGGCGGCATAGTTGGTATGTCGGGTTCGAGAAGAAGACTGAAGATTGATTCTTTGATAGTTGTCCATGTTCTCCTGTGGTTATCTCTGTATTCGGTCGTATGACTCGAGCTTGTATTAATTTTATTTTTATAGTTTCCGCTGTTTCTTGTAAGGATGTATATCTGAACAGGAATTTTTATACTCTGATTTATACCAAATTGTATATTTAGGTATTTCTTTGTTAAAGAAATACCGGGGTGTTACATTTGGTATCAGAGCGGTTCGGCCTTGTCGGACGTAGTGACCTTCGGGTCGAGAACATAGGATCGAGTCAGCTAGGGACTTAGACAATTATATGTCAGACCTTTTTAGTATATTATGTGACGTATTGAGTCAGGATCCACTCAATGTTTCATGTAAGTTACTGAAAATTATGACAGATAGTTGCCTCAGCCCCGAAAATGTCCGAGACCCTACACCATAGGATTCTCAGCCTTCTCGTTTCATCAGAACGTGCAGCGGCAGCAGAGGGCTACATATTACATTTGGAAACAAGGATGGGCATCCGCGATGGTTCGAGGAAACTGTGGGCGGCTGTTCAGTAAGGGAATCTGATGCAGCTAGTGAATCGCGGCATGAAACGTCGTAGATCTTATCGAGGAGTAAGAATCAAGCAAAGCCCTTGGGCAATAGCAATGTCAGTGTACTGAAAGCTATCAGACTAGTTAACACCCAAAACCCTGACCTTTATTTAGTCAACGTATCAGTTTTTGAAATATCATTTTCATCGTAAATATTACCTTCTGGAGTAAGTCAATCCCAGTTTAGGTATCAGTTGAGGAAGTCCCTCCAGAAATTTCAAGTACAGATCTCGATTCTTCTTCTTCCGAGTCACAATGTGACGAATGACAAAGCCAATTGAGTAAAGATACTCCGTCGTCAGTATTGACTAGTGGAATCATAAGTGCCGATCAGGTTAAGCCCCGACCAGGAATTATGAATCAGACCCTTCAAAGCAGATCAGTATGTGGAATCGGTAGGAGTGACCTTATTTCAATCCGCTGCCGGAAGCATTCCGATCACGGTCTGTGAGAAATTCTCGTTAGTCTTCCGAATCATTTTGTTCGTAACTTCTACTCCGGAACTCCGATTTTTATGTTCCGAGAGGCGTTGGAAAGCTAACGGAAATATCTACACCGATGAATGGGTTGTGAACCGTATCTTCAATTGTATTTTGAATTGTACCTCTGTTTTGAAATCTGAACCGTAAACTCTAAACATTCGTGGAATGTGGACCTCCCTGTTGTACGGGAAATTGGTAAAAGGATCTCCAATCAATCAGTTTAGACTCTTAGACACCTGTTCAGAATGGTGTTTACTGTAAGTTTTTCCAAGAAACCTACTTCCAGTAATTGTCAGTAGTACTGATGGCCATTCAACCATTAGAAATGATTCCAAAATCTTAATCTCTAAGACCCCAACTAACTAGTTGGAAGATCGAGGAGCTTTAAGTCACCTGTGTGGCGAACGTAATGTTGTCGTGGAGTAGGAACCGTTCTGAAGCTAGATCGATTAATGTAATATAATAATTATGTCTAGATAGTCGCGAAAGTTCGGAAAGAAGCGGGACCGGGGGAAAACTCCAATTTCAACGAATCAATACGAAGACACTTATGGTGTGCTCGTTTGATTCCCAAAATAACTTTTGTTTTCAAAATCCCCTGGTGCCACCGCAATTCCAAATTCGTAACTAATCCGAGAATAGTTGTTGTACTGAAGTTAATCGAGAAACCAAGGATTGTCTAGAATGACTCTAAATCTCATCTTCGAAAGAAAACCGTATGTCATTCTAGTAGGATTCCTAATATGAAAAATTGCATCTCCTTAGGATCTGAGTGATCGAGGATCTATGAAACATAGGTATCAAAGTTCAAGCCTAGTTGATCTAGGAAGACAGCCAAAATTGGACAAGTCGTTGACTTAGAAAACTCCGAAAAAGCCATGTTTGGGAAATCATCCTTCGAATGTTATAGCATTCAAGCTTCCGCTACTAAAGTGAAACTCCAATCGTTAATCTTGAATTCGTTAAGATCAACAGTAAATTGTTATGACTTTGATCCATCGGATGGATCGAAGCTAGTTTCACCATTCTAATAATCTATCGGCAAGATGTCAATCAAGCAAGTATGTACTGAATTCAGAGTTGTCTGAATTAGCCAGTACACAAGGCTTTCTCAGAATCCAATGAGTTGAGTACCTATAATGTTTTTACCTTTTCACCTTCTACACCCGTTTGATGGTAGAGTGAGTGAGGATGAACCGTATGTCGGTCGGAGACTAAATGATTGGACAGTGACCGTATGACACACGAGTCCTTGATAGTGAACTTTATAACCTTTGTGTAGTCCCTAGAGACAATTGAGTCGTGTCTATTTTTGTCACGAAATACAAGCCTTTGTTATAACCTCGAAGTTTTATCTTGAACTGATTCGAGAAAGGAATTGAAGGGAAATGAATTGAATCGAATAGAATAACAGCTTGGGAAAATTTTTTTAAAAAGCAAATACCCGCTTTCTTTTCGGCTCAATGTCCTTCCCGATCCCTTCCTCGAACAAACCCAATTGTTTTGTTTTAACGGAACCGAACTCAAGCACGATAAAAGTTTGCGAGATTTTGATCGCACAAATGGTTGACTCCAACAAAATAACACCTTTATTCTCACTTTTGAACTGGCAAATTTAAAAATTTGAGATTGAGATTCCGCTTTATTGAAGCGTCGTGCATTGAGTAAGGTCACCTATAAGTTGGGGTGAATTAACTTTTTGGATAGTCGTATTTTCAAACTATCGTCATTAGAAACTCCATTGAAAAGAATTTTCAATCAAATGGAACTAATGTACTTTCAAGTTTTGGAACTGATTTGATGAAAGAAAATTTTTCTAGTATTTTAGAGTTTTTCCTGGATTCGGTTGCAAGGAAAATCGTTTCTAGATTCCTTGGACTGAAAGTCAACCTGTTTTATAAAATAACTCTGTTTGCTTCAGTCGAGATTTTTAGTAAGATGAGTCAAGCGCTTATGTGAGCGTAACTCGGAAAGAGAAGAAAACTTTCTTCTGGATACCGTATGGTTTGATTCCAAAGAAATTCTCTTAAAGTCATCGTTTCGTTCCGATTCAAGTAACGGCTAAGCCGAAACCTTCCGAGTTCCTGATTTCGATAGTGCCGAATGTGCAAATACCCTAAGCTACAAGTTTGTGTTCTCAACAGATTGTAGGTGTTCCGTTTGTCCATAACAACTAGTGGCTGCCATCAAAAGATCGGAGTAGTCGATTGTCGGATGAACTTTGTGTCAACAAGGTGTATAGGTTATAATCGATTTTGAGGACAAAATCTTCCAAGTTGGGGTGATTGTAACATCCCTAATTTTGTTAATTTCGGATTACGAAATTAACTAACAATTTAATTATTCGATTAGATAATAAATCGGATCATGGATATGACAATTTCATGGGAACGATGTTTAATCACTCAAGCATATGAAATGTACTCAAATTATTCGAATTGTGTGAATTGTGGTGGGAATTAGACCCCAAGGGTAAAATGGTCATTTCACCTCATATCGAAGATGTATCCTTGGACGAAATAATAGATTGGGTCCAAGTCATAGTAGGATCATTAGAACGGTATTCAAACCCCTATGTCATGAGAATGTGTGAAAGTTTGATGGATTAGAATGGATTTAAACGAGAATTAAGGGGAAGGGCATTTTAGTCTTTTCCCACTCATTTAAATGTTCCTTTCAGATCATTACTAACCAACCACACCACACTCCCCAATCATCAAACATATTCTGAAATTGTGAAGAAATGGAGGGAGTTGGAAATTAAGGGAGTGTTTAACTAATGAGTGGAGTGCAAGGGCATTTTAGTCTTTTCAACATTTTAAATAACCCAGCTGGATAAAAATCATTCCCTCACTCTCAGCTTCCTCACAATCAGAAACCCTGAAGAACCAGAAACAGAATTGAAGAGAGAGGGGAGAGGAGAGTTGAAAGAGAAGAGAGAGGAGAAGAAGAGGAAATCTCAAAACCTTGGTGCATGTGAGTGATCTTCATGCCATCCTTCACCATTTTTCTTCCTCTACCCTTTGATACCACTGGTTCTGATCATCTTCCCCTACATCTCCATCCACCATTTTCGAGTAGAAGAAGGATGGAGCTGGGATTTCCAAGTTAGAGGGTGAAGATGCAAGTTCAGCAAATTTCTGGGTAAAACCCGTAGGGTATACCTTCGGTGATTTCATCGAATCTCCCTGCACACAACTCCGATGATCGTGATTCTTGTTTCTCTAGAAAGTAGACAAAACGATCTTCATTTTGGGCACAAGAACCGTATGATTTCATGGAGAAATGAGAGAGATATCCTGTTTACAAGTTTCGGTTTCAGAATCAACACTGTCCTGGACCAGTCACCTTGTTTTGTTAATATCTCTCAATCTACTGGATGCATGCGCGTGAAACTTCTTCCATTTGAAAGTAGACGAAATTACCTTCACAATGAGCACCGGTTTGGATAGATTTGGTCACGGATTGACCAAATTATGCCTGTTGCAAAACTGTGTCATGTTGCTGGAAAACAGGAAGAAGAATGCTGGAAATGTGGTTCGTCAAATTTGAGTTCGGTTCGCCGAAGTCTCGAACGCCATCAGTTCGATATACTGAAGTGGGGTTCAGTAACAAGAATTTGATCGAATTACTGGTTGTGCATGTGGGACCCATCGAGTTCAGATGCGGAGGCACTAGGAGCGTGTACGTGACTACGGGGATTGTTCGAGTGGTTACAATCCGGCCGTCCGTGTTTCGACGTGATTTCTCGGCAATCGTCAACCGGGTGAGTTCTACTCACGATAGGGTATTTTGATATTTTGAACATGTTTTCGACATGGAATCCCTTGGTCATATTTTCTGTTTTCAAAAGTCTTAGAATCGAAAAGCGTTTTTAAGTCAAAACGGTGTTTTATGGTTTATTGAGAATTTTAATAAGTCGTTGAAATGAAATGAATTGTGTACTACTAGAAAAATATATTCTGGGAATTTTCTGAGTTTCAGGTGATTGAAATTAGAAATCGAATCGGACGAGAACGGAGAGCGAAAATGAGGAAAATGAGAAATTCTGGTAACAGACACAGGTCGCACGGACCGTGCGCCCCTGGGCACGGGTCGTGCGCCTGCTTCGGATTGGAAGTGATGGAAACAGAACGGGACGCACGGGTCGTGTGCCCCTGGGCACGGGTCGTGCGCTTCCCTCTGGTAGATGGGTCTTGAGTAGTGCACCACGCACGGGTCGTGTGCCCCTGGGCACGGGTCGTGCGTGGGGTTCTGTTACCGGCTTCCGTTTTCTCGTTTTGTTGCTCCGTTTGATCCCGAACCTTTTCTAATTTCTTTCTCAACCATTCAAAAAGGGATTGCCTCACTGAAAACCTTATTTTGAACTTGTTCAACTCATGGTTTTGAAAAGGAGCTTTGAAAACCTATTTGATCGAAAAACCGAAACCCTAGTATACGTGTGGGTACACCGTCTGATGGATAGAATGTATATATATATTTATATATATGTCAACTGTATATGATTATAATGCCGGATGTTTATAGATTCATCAAAACGGGTTATAAGTCAATAATACGTTACAATATGATTATAATGCCGGATGTTTATGAATTCATCAAAACGGGTTATAGATCAATAAGATATAAATTATCTAAAAAGATTATGTGATTGATCCTTTGGTGATCAAAATGAAAAAGAAGATATAAATTATCTAACTCTCGAGAACTTGATGCGTATTGTCATACGTATTGCGTTGGGTGACGACCCGACAAGTAGCATACTAGGGAGGGTAGTCATGACCCCTTACCTAGGCCCTGAATGTGTTTTGGCGTGGTCAACTCACGGGTTACCGGGATTAGCACTGGATTGCAGTCGGTTTATGCTAAATGGAACACACGATTACCGGGATTAGCACTGGATTGCAGTCGGTACGTGTTAAATAAATTCACGAAGTGCGTGGCATTTCGATTATAGCTTGTGATAGCTAATTATCTATATTTGATAACGGTTTAATAAATGGAAAACACGATTACCGGGATTAGCACTGGATTGCAGTCGGTACGTGTTAAATAAATTCACGAAGTGCGTGGCATTTCGATTAATAATTATAAGACATGATTATGTCAGCTTGGTTATAATGGTTTAATGAATTGAACCGAGTGTCAGTGAGGGGGCACGGTAGGACTCACTGAGACAAGTTGTCTCACCCAATCCATATTTGTTGTTTTTACAGAGAACAGGTTATAAGGACAGCAGGCGGCATAGTTGGTATGTCGGGTTCGAGAAGAAGACTGAAGATTGATTCTTTGATAGTTGTCCATGTTCTCCTGTGGTTATCTCTGTATTCGGTCGTATGACTCGAGCTTGTATTAATTTTATTTTTATAGTTTCCGCTGTTTCTTGTAAGGATGTATATCTGAACAGGAATTTTTATACTCTGATTTATACCAAATTGTATATTTAGGTATTTCTTTGTTAAAGAAATACCGGGGTGTTACATGACATCTGTGAGTGACAGCATATTTCTCACGATTTTCACAAGTCGTTAAGAGAAAATAGTTCATTCACGATTTTCACAAGTCTGGTTAAATGGTCATTACTATGTTCCCAGTTCAATTAAGTAAATATTCACAAGCATAATTTCTGATCAGATCCATAACAGGCAATGTTAATTAAACGGGATCCACTGAGATTCTGAGAAATCAAGTTAAAATGTTAAATAACTACATCAGCCTATTTTTTCACATGTAAAAGGCAAACAAACAATTCCCCTAGAATTACACTCAATATATTATCCTGACCTTAAACAGTGTGCTAAAGTTCTGTATGCAAGGAGTGTGATAAGAAGGAACAGAAAATGAATGCACAAAACTAAAAGGCTCAAAGTCAACTAATCTGTGAAGAGGGCAGTAAAACAGGACTAAAACAACATAGCTCATCATCCTCCTTCCGTCCTTTACCATTTTTCACTCAAATATATGGTCAAAATGAAACAACTCATACAGAATTTGTATTCCTATGTATTTTGATCAGGACATCCAAGCAAAAACACCTTGATTTCCAGTCAACTTTCCATAAAATTTTACTAACGCTCCACTTTTCCATTTAGCCTACCTAATCACCAACTGTGTAAAATCAGATCAAAGTTTTCTCATCTCCCATATCTCTCTCTAATCAGCAGTACTACAAAAGATACACAAAGTAACAACAAATTAAATTCTAATCCTACATACAAAACTGATACACATAAGTGTTTATGACATAAAATAAACTCAAATCAGCTCAAAATAAGCACTTTCAAACACAGACTTTTGATTGTTTGTATCTAAGAACTGTATTCCAAATGCAAATTTCCTCAATATCACCTTCATCATCAAGACCAAATCTATTGCAGGCTTCCCATCAGGTATCTTGTAGTCTCTAAGTGTCTGCGCCGGAAATGGAAAAGCTATTTAAGTAAATGAATTTCAGATGTAAATTTCTTCCAATTTTCAGTGTACACAATTTTAGGAATTGGAAAGCGTGTGACATCTGTGAGTGACAGCACATTTCTCACGATTTTCACAAGTCGTTAAGAGAAAATAGTTCATTCACGATTTTCACAAGTCTGGTTAAATGGTCATTACTATGTTCCCAGTTCAATTAAGTACATATTCACAAGCATAATTTCTGATCAGATCCATAACAGGCAATGTTAATTAAACGGGATCCACTGAGATTCTGAGAAATCAAGTTAAAATGTTAAATAACTACATCAGCCTATTTTTTCACATGTAAAAGGCAAACAAACAATTCCCCCAGAATTACACTCAATATATTATCCTGACCTTAAATTTAACACCCCAAAAATGACTAGATATTTATTTAGTCATTTGTTTAATTAATTAATTAATGGATTTAATTAATTGGGGAATAAGTGTAGAAAATAATATTGGAATGAAAATATATTATTTTATGGACCTATCCTAATGTTGGAATTAATAGGAATAATAATATTAGAGAGGGGTGTGGAGAATAGTAATAGGGCTTAAGTTGGAGGAGAGCCCATGACCCATGTCCATGGGTTAGGCGCCTAGACTAGATGGGAGTTAGGGTTGGCTTGTCATTAGCACAAAAACCCTAAGGCAAAAATAGAAGGGAGTTGCGAATAGAGAGAAGAGAAAAGATGGAAGAATTCAGCGCCTCCCAAGAGGAAAAAGAGAAGAAGGTTCGCGAGTTCAAGAGGAGGGAGGAGCCTTGTTGCTGAATTTTGTTGGTGACTTGCTCAATGGGGCGTTGGTGTTCATCAAAATTTAAGGTAAGGGTGGGTTTTAACACTAATAATGTAATAATGGGTTATGATGAGGGTATATGGGTAGTTAGGGTTTGGTTGAATTATTTGCGATGTTGGATTTAAATTGATGATGGTGAGATGTTGCTATTGTTGTTATTTCGCATGATGTGTTGTTATTAAGTCTTCAATGGTGTTTGTCTTTATGTGATGATTGATTTTGATGATATATGATGTTGATGATGATTCTTGATAATGTCGGGTGGGTTGTGGTTGTCGATCATATCGTGATGTGGATTCGTTAAAAACCTGGTTTCTAGTGGTTGTTGTGCAAAGAGGGAATTGATGTGCTGAAATTTCGTTTTGAAGCCATTTTGATAGGTTTCCAGTATTTCTCTGATTGTGACTTCATTATTGGCCCGAATTGCGTGGGGTTTGTTTCATTGGGAAGTAGACACGATTTCCTTCACTTTAGGCACTGGTTTAGCTAAATTTGAGTCAGTATAACTGGAGAAAACATTTTTACAAAATGGGTAAAAGAATATGAAAAACTGCATGAAACCGTATGGGTATAGGTTCAATGTTTTGTTCAAAACTCTTTCCACCGAACTCGGTTTCGGATGATTTTTATCTCATTGTAAACCAGACTCACGGGGCTTCAATTTAGACACGGATTTCGTTTTATTTGGTTGAGAATTCAAAGAGAAAACTGGGTTACAATTTAGCTAACAGAAGCTGTCGAACTTCTGTACCCTGAGAGGTATTTTGCAAAACTGTACTATTTGGGTACCTAAACAAATAAATAAAAATTATTTCTAGAAACTAGACATCTCAAGCTTTCCAGAGGATATTTGTTTGCAAAAAATTCCGACATCGTTTGATATGCTAAATTAATTGTCGGAGTTTGTGCACAGTTGCTGAGAAATACTGCTCCTTAGCTGTTTAGTAAAATGGTCGAACGGATAGGATGTTGTGCTGGTTATTGTCGCTGCCCTTGTGTCCTGTGTGTGGGCGCGCCTAGTGCGTAAGTTCAGGCATTGTCTAGTGGTGCTGTGCACCAATTTGTGGTGTTGCGTGTGTCTGTCGTGCTGGTGTTGTCCGGTGGTGCTGTGCGCCAATTTCTGTGCTGTGTGTGTGTTTTGGTTGTACGCGCTGTTTGGCGTGATGTGTACAGGTGATATGTGGCAGCTGTGATGCTGTAAACAGGTGAGAGTTACGAGGTAGCTGTGATGCTACAACACGTGGTATTTCTGTGTGATAATAATTTTGGTGGTATGGTATTTATTAATTAAATGCTCCGAGTATGTGTATCTATGCATGAATCATGAGTCGCATTGTCATATGCATCTTCGAGGTAGCTGTGATGCTACAACACGTGATTATTTTGGTGGTATGCCCGTCGTGGCCTTTTACGAGATCGGTACCGCATGCATATGCCCAGAGGGGTTGCATTGTTGCATAGTCCATATATATATATATATATATATATATATATATATATATATATATATATATATATATATATATATATATATATATGAAACGTGTTTTGGTGTTCCATTCTGATGGAATTTGTGTCTTGTGTGGTGCTATGATGTATTGATTTTCGAGGTAGCTGTGATGCTACAACACGTGGTATATTTATGAAATGATTTGTAATGAGATATGATGGTATAGCTATGATGTGTTGACTTTCCGTGTTCCCGTGATTTACCCGCTGCTTATATACTGCTATCATTAACTTATTATTTCTGTTAAGCTCACCCCTTCTGCTTGGAATGTTGCTCTTATGTGGCAACGCTGCAGGTGATCGTTAGCACTCGTGGAGGATTGCTAGGTGTAGTTTCCTTCTCGTTGGGTCTGTGTCAGCTCTGATGCGTAGCACCGGGGAGGGTCTTAGTTACCGTTGTCAAACTATTATTATTTATTTTTGGAGTTTTGGTTTAATGTTTAATTATTTTTGAAGATGTTAAATGAGTTTATGATTCCGCTGCTTAGAGATTTATTAACTATATTTTTGAGGATTTGATTTAAATCAATTTGGAGTTTTTATGTGGTGAAAAATGTAGCGCCCTCGTGGTGACTCTGATAATTGCGTGTTTATTTATAATTAGTAAAAGGGGGTGTTACATTAGTGTGTGCTAAAGTTCTGTATGCAAGGAGTGTGATAAGAAGGAACAGAAAATGAATGCACAAAACTAAAAGGCTCAAAGTCAACTAATCTGTGAAGAGGGCAGTAAAACAGGACTAAAACAACATAGCTCATCATCCTCCTTCCATCCTTTACCATTTTTCACTCAAATATATGGTCAAAATGAAACAACTCATACAGAATTTGTATTCCTATGTATTTTGATCAGGACATCCAAGCAAAAACACCTTGATTTCCAGTCAACTTTCCATAAAATTTTACTAACGCTCCACTTTTCCATTTAGCCTACCTAATCACCAACTGTGTAAAATCAGATCAAAGTTTTCTCATCTCCCATATCTCTCTCTAATCAGCAGTACTACAACAGATACACAAAATATACAATTTTGACAAAGTAACAACAAATTAAATTCTAATCCTACAATACAAAACAGATACACATAAGTGTTTATGACATAAAATAAACTCAAATCAGCTCAAAATAAGCACTTTCAAACACAGACTTTTGATTGTTTGTATCTAAGAACTGTATTCCAAATGCAAATTACCTCAATATCACCTTCATCATCAATTGAAAATTCGCCTTTCCACTTCTCAAACTCCAATGCAGCAGCTTCCTCTTCCTTAGCCTTCTGAGCTAGCTTCCTCTTCCTATATGAACAAGCAAGTGTTTTGACAATCAATCAGCAATAAACCATGAGAAAGTTGATCGCTAAGATCAAATCAAAACAAAGTTATTGACTCACCAACATACGCTCCCGCGCCTCACGCTCTTCATCCTTCAACCTCCGCATTTCTGAATAACGATCTTGCTTTCTCTCTGCCTTGAATCTCGTGTAGCTTCTTCAGCCTTCCGAAAAGATGGCGTGTTAGGGTTTTGTGAAGTACACAAAAAACGAAATCTGGAAGAAATAGGAAAAACGAAAATGAAAACTAACCTAAAAAACTGAGATCGAGGGAGAGAGCATAAAGGAGAACCAGATCTGAAGATCAGTGCTCAACCATGGCTGAAACGAGGAAGCGACGGTGAAAGGAAGAGAGGAATCATTTGAGCCAGGAGAAAAGAGGAAGCGACGGTGAGAGGAAGCGACGACGAGGAAGGCGAAGGCGACGGCGACGGCGAGGAAGGTTGACGGCAACAGCGAGGAAGGTTGACGGCGACAGCGAGGAAGGTTGAAGCGGCGGTGAGAGGAAGCGACAGTGACGAGAGAGAGAGAACGAGATTTTAGAACGAGGTTGAGAGTGATGAGAGAACGATGGAGAACGCGTAGCTGATAGAAAAAATTGGACATTTAGCATCGGTTGTTTATACAACCGATGCTAAATGTGTATGTCTAACACATTTAGCATCGGTTGTTTAAACAACCGATGCTAAATGTAGGCGCGAAAACTAAAAACTTCCCTTTATTTACAAAATTGCCACCGGTTCAACATTTAGCATCGGCTGTTCATACAACCGATGCTAAATGATGCTTTTTAATGTCTTTTTTCCACCAGTGTAGTCTCCAACATTTAATGGCATGCATATGTAAGATCAACATTAACCACATAATTTGCAAGAAAGAGTACACAAAGTGATGATGCAAAAATTCAAATCAATCTAGGTATCAACACGTGATAAAGGACGAGGTTGAATCCCTTTTGGTAATCCTTGACACTTGGAACAATGCACAAGTGCATAAGTGTCTAGTCCTTTTACCAAATCATCAACACTAAAACAAATTATAGACCTAGAATGAATATCACATTTGCAAGACTACAAATGACCAAATGAAAGCACTTACAAGTTATTTTTATGACCAAGATTAATTAACAAGAAAAGAAACTTAAAACTTGCATTTTTGTTCATTAAGAATTGCAAAAAGAAGTTGAATCATTTTATTTCACAAAATGCAACAAACAAGATCAAAACAACACAAATCACAATTTATTCAAGGGTGAGAAGCATCTTAAATACCCAAGCCTCCCTAAGTGCTTGTCAAAGTGTTTAGGACACTTCTCACCAACAACAATCAACAAATCAATAGTATAACAACATGAATATGATGGGATGCAACATGAGAAACATGATTTTTACATTTTGATGCAAAAGGGATGAAGATGATGCTAGGTTTTAAGATGCTTACCTCAAATTCAAGCTACGAAATGAATGATATGAAGAAACAAGACCACAAATCAACTAGATCTTCAATGAACTCCAAGGAAGGACCCACGAAAATCTTGGTCACAAGCCCCTTTGATGATGCAAACTTGAACTTGAATAGGAAAGGGAGAAGATATATGAAATGGGGATGGAAATGATGTGAGGTAGTGATGTTTTGGTGGAAGAAAAAATGAAAAATGGATGGAGGAGAAGGGAATAGATGCTTCGGCCAAGGGAGGGAAGAGGGAGGAGTTGATTGTGTGCTAGGGTTTTAGAGTGAGAAATGAGGCCAAGGGTCCTTTGAAAGGTGGAAATGTGAAGGTATTTATAGAGTGTGTTTAGGGTTAAGGGCATTTAGGTCTTTATGCATTAGCAAGTGCTCTAGGATTTGATTTTAATTTTGAATCAAAGGCTAGGATTGAAGTTCACAGGGATTGGGGATATTGAGAAAGCACAAAATGAGAGAGTAGTAGAGAGGAGAGGGTATTCGCATAGGAGAGGGGAGGAGGGAATTTGCAAGTTGTCAATTGTACAATTGTACTATCACATGACCATTCCATTATCTCTTCATTTTTTATTATTCTTTTTAGGATAATTGTACACAAATACACCCAATTTAGGCCACATACTACGAATCTTAGGAATATGCCATTTTATGAGATCACCATGACCAAAAATATCATAAAAATCTCATCTTGAAACTTTTGTAGAATATTCCTTTTTGATGCCTTTTTTGAATTTGAATTATTTTGGTGCACAATGCATGCATGCACATACATACACATGACCAAAAACGTTTTGCCTCAAATAAATTTCTCTAAACTTGCACAATGATTTTTTTTATGAGAAATTATCCTATTTTGTAAAATGACCAAAATACCCTTTTGCCCTAAAAACCTTGTTTTTGCCCAAAAATGCATTTCCACTCCAAAAAGGAATTTAAGAGCTCTAGAACGCATGCACAACATTCTTCACACTCTTCAAAATGATGCCACATCTTAATTTATTCATTTTTTGAGGAAAATTAGGGTTTTAAACCTAGGCAGACAAAATTAGGGTATGACAGCTGGGTGTGTCTGTTGTTGGTTCACTGAGTTTGAATGATCTCTTTCGCAGGTATGGCGGGCTCTGCATAGGGAAAAAGTCAAACAGAACTAAGCATCTGTTTTGTTTAACTACTTGCTGGTGTATTTGGACTTCTCGGAATGGTATTATCTTCAAAAACGAGGAACCTAATTTGGAATCTATTCTATCTCGTATTAAGTCCTTAACGTGGAGTTGGTTTGTTTACAAATTAGGTTGTAACTCTAATTTGTCTGTTACGTCTTGGGTGTTAAACCCTCTCCAGTGCCTAAACAATGTGTAATCATTCAATGGTTTGGGTTCAAGCACCCCTAGTGCTTCGTTAATGAAATCTTTGCTTATCTAAAAAAAATGTGGGGTGTTCACGGGAAAAAAATGCATTTTGTTAAATTAATTAGGGGCATTAAGGGAAAAACAAAATTGGTGGATGCCCCTTAGAAATGAAGGGGTACCCTTAATAACAGCTTTTAGGGTGCATTTGATTTGCTTACTAGACAATTTCAGTTGTACCCTATTTGATTTGGAATTTGTTCATGGTACTGTACAAAAGCGAGGGCAACAAACTGGACAAATACTTAAATTTATGTCCCTCACAAAATCACAGTACAACTTTCTGTCCTGCGGTACAACTTTCAGAGAACAAGAAAATACCAAAATATTTAAATTTTCTACTCAATAAATTATCTCTCTCTCACTCTTCCCCCTCTCTCTACCTTTCTCTCTCTCCTATTATTTTTTTAATTATATTATAATTTAATGTATGACATATAAAATCATTATAAATATAAGAGAGGGAATTATAGTAAAATTTAGATTCTTTTGCTTGTGTCATCCATTGTTCACCATCAGTGTACGTAGACATGGCAACGGGGCGGAGCGGGGTCGGTTTTTACTCTCCCCGTCCCCGACCCCGCCACACTACCCATTCCCCGACCCCGACCCCAAACCCGTCGGGGTTGAAATATGTATCCCCAACCCCGCCCCCGATGGGTTTCGGGTTTCCCCGCCCCGTCCCCGTCCCCGCTTCACTATTGAGTAAAACCCAATTTTCATCACGCGGGGAAAAACCCGACCCCAAACCTGAAATAAACCCGCCACAATATTAAGTACTTGTTTGAAACAGAGATTAATTTCATATTGTCTGTTTCCAAATTGCTGAAACAAAATCATTTAGTTACAAAATAAGCTCCAAACACATTATAATTTGGTTGTTTCCAAATTGTTGAAACAAAATCATTAAAAACCCAAATTAAGTTAAGCTCCAATGCTTTTGGTTACAAAATAAGCTCAAATGCTCAATTCTAATTTGTCACCATACAACCAAACCAAGTTCTAAATTATCAAAACAACTAACATTACAAAATAGGGACTAACAAGTAAACTAGTGTTACAAATTAGCATCTTCAAAATGAAAATTATCACCAAGACATCTATCGATCATCTTCATTCTTCAAAATGGGTTATAACAGAGCTTGCAAGTTCACGTGTATTTTGATAAAGACAACAAATGTTAAAATATAAACATTAAACCTTATAAAATTTGAAGCAAATAAAGTAAAGAATACTTTCATCATCACACTCCATTTCATCGAATAAAGTAGCATATGCATCGCATAATTTAGAATTACAACCACCTGTTAATATCAAATATCGTACTTAAATTATATAAAAATGTTTGTCATTTATATTGATATTAGAATGAATAATTTAATACATACACGCCTTTTCAACACTCCATAACCAACTTCTAGCACACATCAAAGCCTCTAAAGCAGTCCAATGAAGTCGACTGCGATGGGGACTTAAGATAATACCGCTAGTGCTGAATGATGATTCAGAAGCTACGGTAGAAACAGGAATTGCTAACACATCCTTCGCAATTGCTTGGAGTGTTGGATACTTGACACCATTCAACTTCCACCACATTAAAATATCAAAATCTGAACTTTTTCTTGGAATAACATCTTCCTCTAAATAATGGTCCAACTCAGTCTTCACAGATGATGTTTTTGCTCTTTTTTTCCTCTCCATATATGCATCAAAATCATCAAGAGCATCATCAGCACTAGCAGCCAACATTGAAGAGTCATTGTTGGATCCTTGATTCATTTGAGATTGATAGTCAGAAATCAAATCATAACACAAATCTTTGATCTTTTGAATTTCAGCAATAGAAGAATCTTGCCCATGCATTTTCTCATAATAATACTCCACCAAATCCATTTTGAATCTAGGATCCAAGACACTAGCAACTCCCATTATATCATGAATAACATTCCAATATTTATCAAATTTCGCCGACATCTTTTCAGCCATTTGTTTAATCAATGCATCAGACTCACCAATCCATTTGGAAATTGCCAATTTGACATCACATATCTTAGAAAAATACAAATTTGAAGTGGGATATTTAGTGCCAGAAACAACTTCAGTGATAGTATTGAATAATTTCAATCTTTCACAAACATTCTTTGCAAATTTCCATTGTAAACTAGTTGGCAAACAAGTGTATTGGGACTCACGTTGTTTTAAACGACTGAATACCTCCTGATATGAAATGGCAATATCAAGCATCTTGTATGTTGAATTCCGTTTGGTTTGGCAATCTAAAGCCAAACTTCTAGTGCATGTAACTCGCAATTGCCTGGCTGTCTCTTCAAATTTTTCCTTCCTTTTAGGTGTCGCGGTCCAATATGCAACACTATCCCTAATATTTTCTATGCCATCCTTCACCACTTCCAACCCATCTTTCACTATCAAGGTTTAATATATGCACACAACAGCGCATATGAAGTAAGGACCCCCCAGTTAACAAAGTGTTTAAGTTCAACTTATCCTTCACTTTATTAATCATAGCGTCGTTTGTGCTACAATTATCTAGAGTGAGAGTGGACAATTTTGTATCAATGTTCCAATCCATCAAACATTCAACCAAGGCATTACTAAGTCTATCACTAGTGTGAGGAGCTGGAACATAGATGAACCTAATGTAATAAAATCCACATTTAATAAATATATGATTATTAAAACTATAATTAACCTAATGTAATAAAATTCACATTTAATAAATATATGATTATTAAAACTATAATTAATAAACCATATTATTACCTCAACACGTGACTCTGCAAAGTCCAAGATCCATCAATATAATGAGCCGTCACAGCCATATACCCTCTCTTTTGATTGCTCGAAGTCCACATATCAGATGTAATTGCCACTCTTCCTTGAAGACTGTCTAATAACTTCATAGTGGTTGATCTCTCATACTCATAAACTTTGAATATCTCTTTCTTGATTGTATTTCTCAAAGGAACTTGAAACAATGGTTGAAGAGATGCCGAGTATCTCTTAAAACCAACATGATCCACTATTGAAAGTGGATAGTCATGCATAATTATTGCTTGTGCAAGCTCTTTTCTTGCATTTTCAGCATTATAAGTTCCAGCACCTAGCTCCTGCTTTCCTTGAATGACCTTAGGCATAAGACATGTCTTCCCCTTGCTATTATTGCTTCTCTCCATAAGCATTTTTTTAACACATGTATCCATGTGTGTATGCAAGTGTTTCGTTCCATTTCTTGAACTTCCACCAAGCAGTTTCTTGCAATAATTACATTGAGCTTTGTCTTGTTCGTTAACTTTTATCAATGTCAAATGCTTCCATACAATACTTTTGCGCTTATCCTTTTTGACTAAAACTATTTCTGCTTGCATTTGTGCCTCTGTTTGTGCTGTTGTCTCCAAAGTTTGCCCTGTCTCAACATCTTGAGGTGTTGGCGTAGATTCAACATTAATTGGAGGGTTACAACTTTCTTGTTGAGTTGGATCATGTTCACCTTCTTGTGAACTAAGCACTGGGGAATTACAAGCAGCATCCATCATTTTTGTATCCCGTGACATGAACAAGATATGTGAGATTCTGTTTTCATGAGGGATCTCAAATCAAAAGAGCAGCAACTTGAAGACCGAGTGGAGGAGCTCCAGCAATTAATCAAGCATTTTGAAAGGCAAGTAAAGAACTTCAAATCAAAAGACAAGAAACCCAAAGGACAGGAAAAACCAGTAGTAATAAAATCATTTGAAGAAGTGTATTAGTTGTCCATTTCTTACAAGACTTTTCCTGCTCAACCAGGCATCCTTAGGGAAGTTGAGATATATCAAAGCACTATTATTATATCAAAGCACTATTATTAAATAACATTATACTAAAGTTAGAAAACAACTTACTTTTATTAAATAACATTGACTTGCTGAATTTCCCCTAGCAGTCTGATATGATGCAAAAGGTTTCTAGAGTTTCAAGCACAAATGATGAAAGAATTGCCCAGATCAGTCGAATACTAGAACACTCCAATGCTTCCCAGTTACTACAAGCAAGATAGTATTTTACATATTTACACTGCTATTCTCATATCCAAGGGAAGATGACAAAGACTTTGTTTACACATATAATATAAAATAAGTATATGAAGTCAACCAATATCTAAATAACAAATATGTTTCTCAAACAGAGAGCTCCTTGTTTAACTCCTTTGAACCAACAGGATCTTACTCAACCACAATTAGTAGAACCCAGATTGTAATTTCATCAATTATTTGAGATTATTTCAATAGTTTCTCCACAGTTTCACCCAGATTGTAATTTCATCAATTATCAAAGGCAAGCAATTAAGTAAATTTTGAACAAGCAATTCATAATCAAAGACAAAACCACTGCACCACTCAAGACTAGTAATACTAATAAACAACCCCAAGAATGGAAAAAACATTTGAAATGAGCAATTGCACATCAAATTGGAAGGGGGCTGTTAAGAAGCTGCGACAGAGAGAGAAGAGAGAAACAACAAACACAAACAACAAACACAAAACAAATCAAATCATATAATTTCCTATAATAAAAAAGAGAGAAAATAGAGAAGAGAGTGAGACCGAGAGAGAAGAGAGAAACCAGAATGAGGTAGAGGGAGTTCTTACCTGAGAAAAACAAAACTGATGCTAGCGATGGAGAAGAGAGTGAGACTGAGAGAGAAGAGCGTGAGACCGTGAGACTGAGAGAGAAGAGCGTCAGGAGAGGCGAGGTGGAGAGGAGCACGAAGAGGAGAGGCAAAGAGGAGAGGCGGAGAGCGCACGAAGAGGAGAGGTGGAGTCGCACTGTGCGCAGAGGAGAGAGCCTGGAGAGGGAAGATGAGAGGCGCAGATTTAGGGTTTCTATTGTTGGAAGTGGGATATATATATATATATATATATATATATATATATATATATATATATATATATATATGGGTATTTAAGTAATTTAACTTCTAGCGGGGCGGGTTCGGGTTGGGTATCACATTCCCCGTCCCCGTCCCCAACTCAGCAAAGCGGGGAAAACTCATCCCCGAACCCGAACCCGTTTAAACTAGGTTTTCCCCGACAAAATCGGGACGGGTTCGGGTGGGTATCCGCGGGTCCGGGTTTTACTGCCATGCCTAAGTGTGCGAAACAAAAAAATGTCCAGTACTGTCTTGTCGAGTCCAATACTCACATGTTTGCAAATCAAACAGACTCTCATTGTCGTATAGATTATCTGTAATTAAAATACATTGTGAGGCTTATCCTGTGCCAATAATTGTTTCAAGAGTTCTATAACTCGGCAATTGAAGCCAAACAAATAAATAAGTTAGATTTTATCCACTAGCAATATTATCAGAAATTCAGGAGAGAAAAAATCGATCTGTTACAAAAATGTAGTAATACGAGGGAAAGAGTCATTCCAATCTCAACATGAGCAAGTAGGCCCAGCTTGTAAATTATTCTGTGCATCAATAGCATCAGCGGACATTGGTGAAGGTATTCTGTGACGCTTCAAAATTCTAGAAGTGGCAATCTTCGCCATTCCATAGTTCAAGACAATGACCCTATCGTCGTCCAAATCAAAACGTAAGCTGTCTGTGCTACAGCTTTCAACAAGTTGGCATAAGTGTTTTAGATTGTCAATTTCTGTTCCATTAACCTTCAAAACCTGGGTCAGAATTAACATATTAATATATTTAAAACAAATAGGCATTAAAAACATCAATTTAACTGAACAAAATTAACTTGTAACAGTGATCAGAATGTGGATAGATTTTATATTGAAAAAAATAGTAATTGTGAACATCTACTTCACTGATGCTAAGAACCCAGTAACAATTTTACAACAATAGCAGTGTTGTCACTAGCAGGCTATAGCGGTGGAGAAGAGCAGAGCATCAAGACACACCGTAGCGAAGCAGTTTAGAGATTTGGATAAGACACATCTGAACAGTCTGAGCAAAATCAGAGAATATGCATTTCAGGTTTTATTTAAAGTGTGATTTGTATGGTGGAAATACAGATCGTCTACACTCTATGATAGATGCCTCAAGATCTATCAAACCTAGGGTAATCACTCTCTGGATTACCTAGGGTTATTTTATTGGCCACTTGGCGAAATACCAAAGAGTTACACAGACGCAATCTATGCACAAATGAAAAATTAGCTAACCATCCCTTGTCATGATCCCTCTTTATATAATAGAGGAATAGAGCATAGGATAGGATAACTAACTAACTAATTCTATCTACAAGGATAACTACCTGACAGCTATTTCTAATATAACAGAAAACAGGACAGCAAGCAGATAAAACAGATAAAACAGAAAACAGATAACATAATAGCAAACAGGGCAGATTTAATGTTTCTTTCTTCTGGTATAGACCTGCAGGGGTCTAACAATGCCTCCCCCCTCAAAGTTAACCTTGTCCTCAAGGTTGAAGTTGGGGAATTGCTTTGTGATCAAATCCATATCCTCCCATGTAGCGTCCTCTATAGCACAGTCCTGCCATTTTACCAATAACTGTTGGATTGGCTGCTGGTGTTGATGCACGACTCTCCTCTTTAATACTTTTTCTGGAGTGAAAACAGGCCCTTGGTCATGTAATGCTGCTGGCAGTTCATGTTCCACTTGATGATTCCCGATGGCTAATTTGAGTTGTGAGACATGAAAGACCGGATGGATTCTTGCTGTCTCAGGTAACTTGAGTTGAAATGCCACGGCACCAATTTGTTTGGTGACTTCAAACGGCCCATAAAATCGAGCTGGAAGCTTAGGGTGCAGTTTAGTTGTCATTGATGTCTGTTTGTGAGGACTTATTTTTAGAAATACTCTATCCCCCACTTTGATTGGTGATTCTTTTCTATGAGCATTGGCATACTTGGTCATTTGAAATTGTGCTCGTTGTAGATGCATTTTAAGTTGGGAGAGGCATTCATCTCGTGTAAACAAGTCTTGAGCAACTGCCTCCACACGTGTTTCACCTGGTATGTACTTGGTTAAGGTAGGAGGAGGTCTTCCATATACTATCTCAAATGGGGTGGCTTTTGTAGAAGTATGGAAGCTTGTATTATACCAATACTCAGCCCATGGCAGAAAATCCAACCACGCCTTTGGTTGTTCACAACAGAAGCAGCGTAAATATGTTTCCAAAACCCTATTTATAACTTCGGTTTGGCCATCACTTTGTGGGTGGTAAGCCGTGCTCATTTTCAGCTTAGTACCTTGTCTTTGGAATAATTCCTGCCAGAAGCAACTTAGAAATAACGGATCTCTATCACTTACTATAGAGATTGGCACCCCACGTAGCTTTACAACCTCCTTAAAAAATATCTCAACTACTGTTTTAGCAGTGTAAGGATGTTTGAGGGGTATGAAGTGGCTGTACTTGCTTAGCCGATCCACCACTACCATAATAACTTCATATTTCCTCACCTTAGGCAGTTTAACAATAAAATCCATACTCAACTCTTCCCAGATGGCATTAGGAATAGGAAGGGGTTGTAAAAGACCGGCTGGTGATGTAGCTAGGTATTTACTTTTTTGACATACTGGGCAGGCAGCTACATAGTTAGTGATTGTGTGTTTCATACCTATCCAATACAAAGATTGTCCGATTCTCCTATATGTCTTATAGACACCAGAGTGGCCGCCTATGGGTGTAGCATGAAATTCCTCTAGGAGAGTGGGAATCCATTTGGAATTGGCTGATAGAACTAACTTACCTTTATAGTGTAACCTACCTTGCTCAATAGTATAGTGTGTGTGTGAGTTAGGGTCCCTAAGAAGGTCTGAATTAATCTTTTGTAGTGTAGGGTCTTGGTTTACCTCAACATCAATGGCGTTGCTATCCTTCCATTGAATCAAACTAACACTTTGGAGCTCAATTCCTGCACTATACTGCAGAATGGGTGTGCTCTCGGGTTCCTCAGTGACAGGATTGCTAGAGTCTTCAAATTGTCTTGAAAGAGCATCCGCAACTTTGTTTGTGGCCCTTGCTTGTAAATGATCTCAAAGTCATATCCTAGGAGTTTGGCAATCCAGTTTTGCTGATTTTGGGATATGATTCTTTGTTCAAGTAAGAACTTTAGGCTCTTGTGATCGGTATAAACTGTGAAGTGTCTACCTAAGAGATATGTTCTCCAATGTTGGATTGCCAAAACAAGAGCCATTAACTCTTTCTCATATCTTGATTTGCTTAGAGATCTGTCTGATAGGGCTTTACTAAAATAAGCTATGGGCTTTTTGTGTTGAGTCAGGACAGCACCTATCCCTAGACCTGAGGCATCACACTCTATGCAAAAAGGTGCATCAAAATTAGGCATTGCAAGCACCGGAGCTGTAGTGACAGCCTGCTGCAGTTGTTGGAAGGCTAAGGTACTGTCAGGTGTCCAGTGAAACTGATCTTTCTTAAGGAGATTAGTGAGAGGGCGGGCAATCTTACCATAGTTGTGAACAAATTTCCTATAATAGCCTGTGAGGCCTAGAAAACCTCTAAGAGCCTTAATTGTCTTAGGTAAGGGCCAATTGGTAATAGACTCAACCTCTTGAGGATCCATGGCTACTCCAAGTTTGCTAATAACATGGCCTAGATATCTCACCTCCTCTTTACCTAGTTCACATTTTTTGAAGTTGGCATGAAAGGAGTTAGTGTCTAGGGTTTGTAGAACTTGGTGTAGGTGGTCTAGATGTTCAAGCCAAGTCTTACTATACACAAGGATATCATCAAAGAAGACTAGGACAAATTTCCTCAAAAAAGGTTTAAGTGTCTCATTCATAGCATGTTGGAATGTGGATGGAGCATTAGTGAGGCCAAAGGGCATCACTAAGGTTTCATAGTGACCTTGGTGGGTTCTAAAGGCAGTTTTATGTATATCTTGCTCATCCATTCTAATCTGGTGATACCCTGCTCTTAGGTCAATCTTAGAGAAATAGGCTGCCCCTTCTAGTTCATCCAAAAGTTCATCAATGACTGGGATGGGAAACTTATCAGGGATGGTTGCCTTATTCAAGGCTCTGTAATCTACGCAAAAGCGCCATGATCCATCTTTTTTCTTGACTAGGATAACTGGACTTGAATATGGGCTATTACTAGGTCTTATAATACCTGATTTTAACATCTCCTCCACTTGTTTCTCTATTTCAGCTTTTTGTAAATGAGGATATCTATATGGACGAACATTAATAGGACCTCCCCTTGTTTGATTGGTATTTTATGATCTATAGCTCTCTTAGGGGGTAGGTTAGTTGGTTCAGCAAAGACTCTAGGAAATTGTTCTAATAAGGATGTGATCTCGGGTTGTGTAGTGTCACTGGTGGTGCTAGCAAATTGGTATTCTGGTTGTTCATATTTATCCTCATGGTTCCATACTACAGCCATGGCTTCTATTTCTATCAATTTAAGGAGTTGTTGAGGAGAAATAAGGGACTTACTTAGACTAGGATCACCCTTGATCTCTACGGTACCTTGTTGAGTATGGAATTTCATTGTTAAAGTTTGCCAATTTGCTTGTATTTCCCACAAAGTAGCTAGCCAAGAGACTCCAAGGACCAAATCCACACCACCCAGGTCAAATACTAAGGTATCCACTGAAAATTGATAATCCCCAATTGCAAGTTGCACTCCTCTACACTTTCCTAGAGTGCTCTTTTTGTTACCATCCCCCAATCTTACACTGTAAACCCCAGCAGTATCAATGAGCAGACCCAGACGTTTTACAAGTTCAGCAGAGATAAAATTGTGGGTGGCACCACTGTCTATCAACACCACAATGACAATGCCGTTGATAATAGCAATGACCTTCATCGTTTTTGGTTGATCCAATCCTTTGGATGCAAATTGGGAAAGAGAAATGGAATTGAAATCAGCATCACTGTCTCCCTTTGAATCTTCACTGTCAGCCTGTTCTTCAAGCATGATAATTTCTCCAGCATCATTCACGTCTTCATTGTCACCAAGAATGATGATTCTGAGATTACTCTCAGCACATTTATGCCCAGGAGTAAATGGAGAACCACGCGAAAAACAGAGATGTTCACGCCAACGACGTGCCTGCTCTGTTTCCGTCAAGAAACGGGTTCCTGCGCTGTTATGTGATTTTGCACCGGTGGGGGGGCTTGTTGTGCTCGCAATTGATGAAGAAGGTTTGGCGTTGGAGTTTGGTTTGCCGTTCGCCGTCGAATCAACCGTAGAACGCCGTGACCCGATCGGGTCGTCTGATGACCCGGTTCTTGCGACAACGCCGTTGCTACGAAAACGTGCGTCTCTGAATCTTGATTGATTGGAATTTGTGTTATGATAGTCACGTTGTTGTTCCTCAACATGACGAGCCAGAGAAAGAGCCTGCACAACCCGTTTTGGCGCGAGAATGCGAACCATGTCTCGTATTGGCTTACGAAGCCCGTTAAGAAAATACCCCAGCACGATGTTTTCTGGAGTTCCTTTTGCTTGTGCGAGCAGCATTTCAAAGTCTCGAATGTACTCAGTAACAGAATTGCGTTGTCGAATTGCTGATAGTCTTTCATGAACGGAGCCCAACGCACAATCACCGAAACGTTCCATAATTGCCTCGGAGAGGATGTTCCATGAGATGTCTTGAGTGCATTCTTTCCAATATTGGAACCAGTGAATTGCGTCTCCTTCCATACAAATCAGAGCAAGTCGGAGTTTTTCTTTATCGGCAGTGATGCCCTGAAGCTCAAAGAATTTCTCTGCTCGTGTTAACCAGCCTAGTGGGTCTTCTCCTTCAAATGTGGGCAATTCTACCTTCTTTGTCCACGCCTTAGTGATCTCAGGTGGCGTTTCATCAGTGATCTCGATGACAGATTGTATTGGATCATGCTTCTTGCCTGCGTTGCGGTCATTTTTGTTCACTGAGATATCAATCTTGGGGGGATCTTGATCTTTCTTGGGCGCAGAACTGTCTCCTTCCGGTGTGTCTCGCTTCGTTTGAAGCGCCTGAAGCACCTTCATAACATCACCGAACTGAGAATCAATTTTAGTGTGCAAAGCGTCATTCTTGAGGTTCAATTCATCTCTCATTGTTGCAAGTTTCTGGGTGAAATCTTGATTAACCTCGAGAAATCTTTCTTCCATCTTCTTTTCCAGTGAAGCCACATCTGCCTTTGTCATGGTTCAAGTGGCAGGTCGGACCAATTGATAGATGCCTCAAGATCTATCAAACCTAGGGTAATCACTCTCTGGATTACCTAGGGTTATTTTATTGGCCACTTGGCGAAATACCAAAGAGTTACACAGACGCAATCTATGCGCCTACTTGGAATCTATCCAAGATACTAATGCACAAATGAAAAATTAGCTAACCATCCCTTGTCATGATCCCTCTTTATATAATAGAGGAATAGAGCATAGGATAGGATAACCAAGGTTTTAAAAAACGGAACGATATGCCAAAAACGGCCGTGACAAAACGGTCACGGTGACTGCCGTTACCGTTATTGGACGTTACAACGGAGAGAATGAAAATCACAGATAGAGACCGCGATGAAACGCCGTTACGTCCGCAACGGTCGCGTCGAAACACCGCAACAGCCGCAACGACGGCGACGAAACGCTAATCTGAAGAAAAAACTGATAGAAGGGAAGAATAACCATGTGAAATCGTAGCTCATCTCATGATCTCAAGGTCTACCCCTCCAAATCGATCTTATCCCCTAGCTTCTCACCTCCATCTCTGCACTACACTCTGCACTGTGAACCACCCTGAGCTTGGGTTCATTGGCATCACTCGGTCTCCTCCTCTAGGAAGCACTATGCACCGACAACAAGTAATTTCGATCTCCATCTTTAACGATTGGGCGCTAGTGAGGGGGTGGAAATTTGGAATTGTGAGGAAGCCGCCATTAAGAGAGAACTGAGGAGTGAGGAATTTGATTGCTCTGTTTATTATGCTAGGTTTTCAGCTCTTTTTTGTAAAAAAAAACTTAGCTAATTGTGGATCCCGTGTTGGGCCTTATACCAGTTTAGCCATACCATACAAAAAAAATATTGTGCATATTTGATTTTTTGGGCCATAGCAATTTTGTAATTAATTCATATCCTCTAATTTTTTTTGACAATTCATATCCTATAATTATACACATTTGATTTGATTCATTTTTGTTATATAAAATAAAATACAAGATAGTTTCTTCATTTATATGATATCTTTCTTTTTTTCATAAAACAGCAGGATGTTGATTTCTTTAAAAAAAACTGATATTGATGGGTTAACTTATTTGTGAATTTGAGATATATATGGATTAAAATGTAACCTCTAATTCCCCTTTAATGTATTAATTATTTATTTTACTATTCTTTTGCAAAGTAATTAATTAAGTTAGACTATTAACTTTAGACATCTTAAAATAATTAAAAAATACCAATTTAGGTTATTATACATAATACAGTTATTTTTAATCAAATTTGTGCAATGTTGTGATTAATTCACAACGCGACGACCGCAATCCACATCGCAACAGCCGCAACGGCCGAAACCGCGATGGCCTTAACGCGACCGCGACCGTGACCGCGACCGCTATTTAGAACCTTGAGGATAACTAACTAACTAATTCTATCTACAAGGATAACTAACTGACAGCTATTTCTAATATAACAGAAAACAGGACAGCAAGCAGATAAAACAGAAAACAGACAACATAATAGCAAACAGGGCAGATTTAATGTTTCTTTCTTCTGGTATAGACCTGCAGGGGTCTAACACTCTACCATCTGGGATAGATAACAACAATCTGTACTCTGTAGGTACTTGAAATGATTGGTAATTTTTAAATAGGTTCTTGAATTAATAAAAAAAATATAATTAGGTCTTCAAACTTATCAATAATTTGTAATTAGATCTCTGAACTCTTAAATAATTTGTACTAAGATCAGTGCTTATTGACAACAATGACAAGTTCAAGCACCTAGTAATAAATTATTTAAAAGCTCATGAATATGATATAATACAAAGACCCAATTACAATTTAGTTCATGGACCGGTTTAAAAACTTCTAAATAGTTGAGGGACCTACAAAGTAATTAAACCAGCAAGAAAATTAAAAAATCTATCAACCCCAAAAGCTGATGTTGCTTACAAATACGTATTTCTCTTGGAAGGATGGCTCTGATCTAATGTTTAATAACACTTTTAAAGCAAATTTCATCGAGGATGGGAGAAAAATTGGCCATTTCATCTATGTTAGTGATTACAACCTACGGTACTATCCATACATTCTATTCTATGAATAATTAAAGCATAAACAATTTGGCACCTGTAATTCTGCAAGACGCTCATATCCAGCATTGATATCATCCATCAGGACCTATAATCAATAAGATATTATCAATAGAAGCAATGCCAAAACTAAATATCTGCATTCATTTGCTAAAACTATCTCATACTGAATCTCTATTATTTAGCAATTTACCAATTATCTTAAACGACAATATTCAATTTGGGTTCCCCGATAACTTGGTTCAATTGTTTCAACACCTGTGTCATCACTGTGTCCAAACTATTTCTATTTGAATGGAGATTTAAGATTAATTTCATGTGGCAAACGATGAATAAATGTATGTTTGTGTGTAATCCGCAGTCATACAAAGTAATATAGCGCTGCCTTGTCAGTAGCATGATGCCCAAATTCTTTAGTCTGGCAAAGGAAGTAAAATTCATGTGGGATTACCAAGGCAATGAGCTTTAAAATAGTAAATCCAATGTTTTGAAATTTGAGGCAATGAGCTCTAAAATGGTAGATTCAATGTTACCAAGACAAACACTACTGACAAAATGGGCAAGTGCTTATAGCAGCTGAAACCCTAACCACAAAATGAAGGAAGGATCTACTAGTGAGATTCTTTCAGAATACGGAAAACATGGAACTACTTAAACTATCTAAGGAAACTATATCCAAGGTGATAAAGAGAGAATAATAAGAAAGGTTCATAGAACAATCCTAATTATGGAAATAATCAACAGATTTCACAGGTAGCATGTTTGGTCTTGGGCAAGCACATTATAAAGGTAGTAATAGCAAACATAATAAGTTATGAAAGATCTGTACTAGAGTTAATAAGATGCAAACCTGAGAAAGGATAACGAGTTGTTGATTTTTTTTCTTGGGCAATTCCCTTAATGCCCGTTCACACAAACGACGAGGAGCAGTATTATACCAGTCTTCGCCATACTCATGAAGGTATGGCTGAGTGAGTGGAACAAATACCAGACCAGCAAAAATGTAATAACTTGGAAGTTTGTCAAACTGATGAACTGGAACTAAGGGTTGGATCTGAAATATAGACAGTAATGTTAAAGAACCATTGTCCAAAAACCAATTTGTACCACATCCAGATAGTGATCTCACCATTCAAACAACCCCCCCACCCCCACCCCTCTCTCATAGATAAAAAATCAAGTGTGCTTGACAAGGACAATCATTAACTTACTAAACATAAAATATGACTTACAGGTTGGAGAATAATACTAAGTTCATATTCTTGGCCATCTCGTAGAATTCTGATTATTGCTTTTTCATTAGGCTGCTTCATCGACACCAAGTGGTCAAATGTTATTCGTTCTCTGTTTCGGAAGGGAACTGCATTGTTCATGTGATATGTTACACCTATGAGCTTGGTTGAAAATCATAGACAAAAAATATAAAGTTTTCTGCATTTTCTGCACTTAATGGCGACTATTTTTAGCAATACAAATGATTCATATGATATTGGCCCCACACACAAAAATCAAATACCATTTTGTTCATCATCACAAAAAAAAAATACCCTGTAAATTTCCATTTCAGCCATGGTCCACCATGAATAATGTGGCTCCCATTTTCAAGCACACGAAATCCACAACCTTTGCCTTCTTGATAGCTATTATTACATTTCTGCCATGAGATTTTACTATCGCCTCTTTTTAACACTTGTGAGAAGGCATGTTAAGGATTTATACAAGTATAAAATAATACCAGTGGCCTTCTGGTAGGTTTGGTAGTGCATATGAGAGAAAGAGAAAGAAAGGGTCTATGGTGAGTCATGTTGTAGGGGATCAAAACCTCAATAACTAACTAATCATTAGCTAGTAGTGGGAATTGGAGGGAATATAGGGGTAAAGTTTGTTAAGGAGAATCAGACTTGATTTGGCTTAGAAATTGGGAGAGATAAGGCCTCTATAGTGCCTCGATATTTTACTTTCTGTTCTTCCAGAATTCCTATTGTAATCAAGTAGAATTCACATTGATTCTATGCTATCTTTATCATTTAAATAAATACAACAGTTCTGCTGAGTTGGCAGAACCATTTTCCTCTTATTTGCTGAATTGATCCTATCACCTTCTCCTACAACTTAAGCTTTTGGGGGAGTTGTTTTCATAATGCTACTCATATATCTATCCACTTCTTTATGTATCATCCCCTCACGAAAAACTGCGAACCATTGATTTTATTGCTCTCTTCATTTAGTATCTTCGGCTTTTATTATATTCAGAATCAAAAGATATCAACTCACTCAAATTTTCAAACTAGACTTACACCTTTGTTTTATTAGGTTGATGCTCACAATGCATAAATGCACAAGTAAAGCAAAAATACGAACTCATACAAAAGAAGTGACTTCCATGTATGTGGCCATGTTAAACCTTACCATAATAGACATCATAGCCATGTATGGGGTTGGGACTTCCAAAAGACTTTTTATATAGTAATATAGTAAATAAGAAAATTCAAGAACAAAAATTAAAGAACAATACCTGTACCATCATTTGCTATAGGCACCCCATCAAATGAAAGTATAATGTCATCTTTCTTCAAAACCTTGTATGCATCTGAAAGTGGATTTATTTTGCTTACAAGCACCCCAGTCATGTTAGGCCGCATACTATAGTGGTTTCTGAGGTGCACATTTTCAGTAGTCTGGCATGACAAACCCAGAGAGCAAAATCCAATATATTTTCCATTCTCTTCTACACCAGATATAAAATGCTTTATTACAGGTACAGGTATAATGTAACTGCAACATCCAATATGAAAGGAGGTAATCTATTATGCAAAATATACATCAAAAAAACAGAATATAACATGCTTCATGATAGTTTGTGTGGTGTGTACTTGTTCGTGCAACTTGGTGAATATCAGTATTGTCAAAGGTTGCCACATATTGCAGAATGACATGGCAGATTTTTTCCATGCTGCCATTATAATATCTCACCAATTAAGGTTGCTCATTGTGACCCCTACCTGTTTCCTCCTTATTTAACTGTTGGGCTTATAACTTTAGGGGTAATTGGATCTTTCAGCTTTGGTCCTCTTTGAGATATGCACGGATTTAGTTCTATATTACTAAGATATGTTCTCCCTTGTATAGTTGTATATACTAGTATTAGTACTTTGCATGCATATAACTCTGACATTATGATTTATTTACTTAAATCTCCCAAGCATCAAGTCCAAAACCTTAGTGTCAAGTTGGTTCAGAGCACACGAGAGTGGGCCTGGAAAATAGTCCTAAAAAGAGTTAGTTAACCTAGTTGTACTGCCGGCCACCCAGAAACAGCAGCCCTAGACACCCATCGCCACCCCAGCATGGTTGTCAAACTCGAGATCTTACCAAAGATCGTTTGGGTATAGAAAAAGCGTAAATCGTGGGATCGTAACACAGATCGTAAGATCCCACCAAAAAGACAAAATTATAATTAAATCCCATCAACATAACCTTAGCATAATTTTTCATTAATTTAACAATAAACCACAAGCTCTCATAGTCTCAAACATTAACTAAAAACAGAAGCAGCAACAGGGATGCTTGAAGTATTATAAAAGAGGGAAATGAAGGATTCTGAAATGAGGTGTATTCTGTTTCAAAGGGAAAAGAGGCTTGAGAAGAGGGAAAAGAAGGATTCTGTATTGAGTTTCTGTTTTTTGAGAACAAGGAAACAGATACGATAAGAAACGGTATTGAGAAGAGGTTAGGTGATTGAGATAAGAAAGTGTTAGAGAATTTATAGAACTTGGAATCAGAATTATAGAAGAAATAGAAGAAATTGAGTTTATTTGGGATTGAGTTTGTAATACTATAAATGGAAATCAGTGTTTAATCATTCAAATATTGTTGCATACATAGATGCAAATCGAGCAGGATGTCCCTAGATAGACGGGGTATTGTGTTCTTAATGGAGAAAATTTAATTCATGAAAAAGTAAGAAACAAAACGTTGTTGCTAGATCCAATGTTAAGGTTGAGTATCGAGGTACTACACTTACTACTCAGAAGCTTATATGGATCAGACACCTTCTCAAAGAGGTGTGCTTAGTAAAATAGACATTATGAGTCTCATTTGTGATAACCAAGCATCCTTACATATTGCCTCTAATTCAGCCTTTCATGTGAGAACTAAGGATGTTGAGGTTGATTGTCATTTTTTCGTGAGAAGATTGTGTCTAGAGAAATTTCCACTTCATTTGTTGGTCCTAATGATCAATTAGTATATGTAAGTGGTTTTAGAATTGAATTACAAAGTGATAACTATTAACTAATATATACAAAAATAGAAAATACTGGCATATTAATAGGTAAATGAATCTTAAATTTTGAACTCAAAAATAAAATTAAAAAAAAAAAAGACTTACCCTATATTCTCGGCATTTGAAAGATTTTGAAATGCTACTCCGGCAACCTTCTTGCCCATAATTGCAGGACCACCACTATTCCCTGGATTTATGGCTGCATCAATCTGTATTGCCATCAGCTGTGATGCACCATGTACATACTGTGTGGGTTCAACCCTCGAAACAACCCCTTTAGTGACTGAAATAGTATCACCACCTGTAAACCAAAAACGCTAATAACTATGTGATTGAAATGTGAGGTCACCTCTGCAACAGAAGTCCACAGATTCCCAGGGAATGCATACCTCACATAACTTCACAACTATTGACAATTATCTGAAATTTTGTTATTTTTACTTTTGGGATAAGAGATTTTTTCAACTGAAAGAAGAGAAATACAAACCAGAACAAGAAATTCTTAAAGAACAACCCCTCCCAAAAAAAGTGAAGCAAACAAAAGGAAAACCTTAACTTGAAAGAACCCTCCAATTTCTCTGCAAATCAGTGAGTAAAAAATATAAGAGAACACGTGAAACTCACATCATATATAAGCAGACTACACTACAAAAAGGTTGCCCTGTTCATTCTAGATTGTTTTAGCTGGGGCAGGACCCTGGCATTTCAGTCCTGCTATAAACACCAGAAATCCAAAGCAATAGCACACTTTGAAGTAAATCTTACAATCCATCATTCTACCAAAAGTCTACTCAGGCAGATACAAAAAATTTAGACAACAGTGAACTTTCAAGAGAGATTTCTATAAATATCTTGAGAGTTTTGCACTCACCATATGATATATAAATATATATATATATATATATTATAGAAATATATAAACAACTCATATTTCCAAGAATAATAAAAATTGGGGGGATTAGAATCATTAAGCAAGAATTTGGGAAGTTATTCCTTTAGGAGAGATTAGGCCTCTATAGTGCCTTTTGGGAGACCCATAGGCTTCTCGAATTGCCTAGTTTATCATTTCAAAAATTGTAATTTCTGTTTATCACCATTAATATACAGTTTCTATGTTCTGATTGAGTCATGAGGAGTTCCATAAATTCTGGTTCCTATCAGTCACTATTCCTGAGTCAGTTATGCCAGCTGTGCAATTAGTTACAAAACTGTTAAGAGGCACTGCCACCTACCTAAGCAATGACTCAGCAACGACTCAGTACACTAGAATTATTTTATTTAAGGTTTATGAGAGATGTCTCTTACAAGGTGACGGAATTGTTTTGATGGCTTCTCTTTGGTACCCTACTCAGGTTGTTTCCAGAGTACTTCCATTACTGACATGCAAAGAAATTGGAGAGTTAAGCTTTCGTGCATTTATCATCCCCTTTAGCTTGCTTATTACTATTACTATTACTATTACTATTATAGATATGTTAAAATATAGGTTGTAACCCATTAGTTGGTTAGTAAGGCCCATTAGATAGTAAGACCACTAGATAGTAAGGTCCATTAGTTAATTAGTATAAAAGGTAGATGGTAGGCTCATTTGCAATTATCTCTTCCCATTTGTAATATCTTACCACTTTCAATATAAGAGACCTTTAAAGAATTTCTCTCTAATTTTCATGAATGCAGCAGGTTCTGATCTTCTGACCTCGTCTCTGTGCTTCACCGCCGCTGCCGGCAGCACCACCATTCTCACTTTTCAATTTATTCCCTTTTCACTACTACAATCACTTTTCTAGTTTTCTGGTTTCTGCTTCCCTCCGCCGTGTTCATCTTTCCGACGTGTTTTCCGACCAGAACCACCGTCAGTCACCGTGCCAGAAAATTTTCCGGCGACCTTCCTGACAAAACCACCACCATCAGGTTCGCCTCCTCGCAATCTACACAGCGGTCTAAGTTCCAACCTCACTGGCCCAGTCACGCGCCCGTACGCGCTGATCTACTTCCGGCGAAGTCTTCCACTCGCCGCCGTCTTCAGTCGCGCGTGCTGGTGCGTCCAGCCACTGTTCCTACTGTTCTTTTTTGTCATCGGAGTCGCCTTCCTCTTCAGGTCCCAGATTTGTGGTTACTTTTTGGTTTTGGTGCACGAACAGTTACGCTACAGTTCAAACTATCACTTTCTCTCTCCTAGTTGATGCATTTTCTCTCTCCTCTTCAAACATCAGATCTTAGTTTTGTTTGTTATGCCTTCCTTTCTCATTAATGACTTATAATGTGTTGTCTTCTCTTCCCATCGATGGTCATTCCGGTGGTGACACTTTCCCACATATTAATCATTAATGATGACTTCTCCCATCGACGGTCATTCCAATGGGGTCTTATGTTGGTTATGACTCACAAATATGGATGCCAGCTTTAGTTTCAAGTTGTATGGGGAAAATGTTTTGTTATTGTAACAAGCTTAAAAGCTTAGTAAGCTTTAGCTTGAGGGGGAGTGTTAGAATATCAGATATGAATATCCATATCAACTAGTATTAATTAGTATTAATTAGGTTTAATTAGTCTTTATTGTAATTAATTCTTATTTTCATAATAAATAGATATGAGTGTGCTCTATTATAGACACACAGAGACAATCACAAATTTAACATTACTATTACTATTACTATTACTATTACTATTACTATTACTATTAATGAGCGTCTTATTCTTCTTTAGTTGCACATTCTTTCTCATATTATGATTAATATAATTCTTTTATCCCAAAAACAATAAAGAAGGAATACCACAATATAATCTATACTTTAAAGTTACCTTGAGGATATCCCACAACAGCAACAGCTTCTTGTAGAAAGGGGATGTTTCCGAACACCAAGGGATTCATACCATCCCAAAATTCTTCACTGTCAACAACCAGTAGAGCTAAGTCACATTCATGACCAATAGCTTTGATTTGTGCTCTATACTTAGTCGGAGAGCCATGTTTCCTTACAAGTACAAATGAATGATCAGCTACCACATGAGCATTTGTAAGAATTTTTCTGCCTAGAATTACAAAGCCTGCATCAATATCATAAAGATTTTTGAGAAAAGAGTATCGGAAAAAACAATCGGGACAAGCGCATAAATACTTCGATAAATTTGCAGAAAATTCCGAGTCTGGTTCTCAAAATATATGCAATTCTCAGCTATTCAGTATAATTTTATGATAGGTACCAGAATTATTCATCTCTCAAATGGAAGAATGGAACTATTTATTAATGGTGTAAAACCGAAAATACAATGAAAGTAACTAGTCTAGGCTCTTCAAGAGGCCTAGTCTCTCCCAATGCCCAAAGGCCCTAATTCTTTTACAGATCTTCACATATCCCATTCTCTAATCGACCCTCTCTATTAATAGGCAACATGCCTTGTTGGATCTAACTATTTCTAACACATTCCCTAACTAACCTCTTTAACTAACTAACTAAGCCTTAACTTACAATAACAAACCTACTGACAGTAACAACCTATCATTTTATCAATAGACTTCTAACATATTTAAGTCATTTCAAGTTAGGATATGTCAACCATAGGATTCAGGCAAGGTGGATGAAATAGAAAAATGTTTTATGTAACCTGTGATAAATTCTTGAACAAATCTGCAAAAATTTGCTAAGTAATCAAGATTAATGTCAACCATGCATTGCATCTATGTAATCATGGCGCATCTTGAAGGCATAGCAAATGATTATTGATTAATATAAAAATCTATAGATATGATCATGAGAGTAACTTTCAATCCAACAGTTGATTTTAAAAATATTTCTTTGATAGGATGTTATTAAAGGGTGTAACAGTAGTCAAGTATTACCTCTGTAATTTGGCCCTTTCTCTATGTGTAACAGTAGTCAAGTATTTCTACCACTTGTTTTAATATAAGACACCGACATCTTAACTTTGTCAATCGGAAATAAGATCTTTTTCGAAGGACTTTAATGAATATCAAGAGACAAAACCTAACAAGAGTAACCAGACTTGTACGCTGAAAGTTTGAGCCTTGAATGTGTTAATCTTAATCTATCTAAGATGGTTGAGGTGAATAAACACAGTGATTCAACAAATTAGTATCTTTCAGAGTGAGGCAAATCATTTTATTGCCATTATTTGCAGAAACAAAACATTTATTTGGAGTGTATGTCAGTATCGTCATCGTGGGAAACGATGAAGGTGATATCGATTAACAAAAGCAGCCAACAAACATATTCTAAATCTAACAAGGATTTGGTGATAACTATTAATCCTAGTTGCACCTGAAATGTCATTTCTATTTTGTTTCTGATATTTCCATTCATTGAAACAAAAGAACAAGAGAATAAGCAATTGACGGGCTTAGTTTAATTGAGGCAGAAAAGCAGGCAAGCAAGTGCGTAATATCCACCGAAAATTGTAAGTCAAAAATAAAACTGACCAGAGCCCATTGTTTCCCGCTGGCCCTTGTTCTGCCAAGGAAGCAAGTAATTGGGACTGCACGAAACGGTGAAAATTTTGACTACTGAATTTAATGCAAGCTCGACTGCTGTATTATGCGTCAATGCGTTGGTTTCGTGAATACGAGCCGGAGTCTTCCTTACTCTTACTGGCGCTAATCTTCTGTATCTCAACTTGTGACTTGCAGACGTTGAGCTTGGAAAACATAACCTTGTCGTTTCACTTCTGATTTTGTCGTTAGTTGGCTCGGTGAAATTTTTCTCAACAACTGACAGCGAATGCAAATCAGTACTATGTATGGTCCTGGCCGCTGATGGAGCGAAACAACGATCGTTCAACCGATAGGGACAAATGGCAGGGGAGAAAATATTCCGAACTACACGGACAAATATAGCCATGATTGCATTCAGAAACCCGTCAATGCGGTGTTGTTAAAGCTAAACTCAAACTAGGGCGGCAAGAACGAAGAAGAGGGATGGAATGACTACCAGAAGGAACTAGATGTGGTTTCGAATCAAGAAAACCAGAAGAAAGAAGAGGAGGGAAGGAAGGAAAAGCTCTGAATGCAATCGTCGCCGTCACACGATTTGGGAAAATTTATCTCTCTCGCGAAACCGATTTGTGCGACAGAGAGGAGGTAGAGGAGCAGGCGAGAAGGACCCGAAGAGCGGCGGAGAGGATCCGTGACGACGTGAGGCGGGAATTTGGATTACTAGGAAGGAACCGAAATAATCCTCAACTTAGCCGGGAGCTCTAATGGATTGAATAGAGTTCGAAAGACTAAATTGAAATGCACAGAAAATAGAGATTTAGTGAAAGATGTTTGTTATATCAAATCATGGTATGTATTATTCATTTGTCATTGAGGCTATATATATAGTACTCCAAGATTCAGTTACAAGAAGTAGAATAGACATCATCACACCCTTCCATTTGATGATGGCTAGTGGAATAGATATCATCACACCCTCCATTTGATGATAGCTACTCAATTGAGTACATAACGAAATTAAAATACTGTAACTAAAATACTATAATTAAAATACTGTAACAATACCCTCCCCTTGGAACAATCCTTGACCTCAAGGATGAAAAGCAGGAAACTTCTTGAGAAGGTCATAATAGAACTCCCATGTAGCAGCTTTAGGAGGTTCACCACTCTAATGCACCAAGACCTTTGTAGCAGCAAGTCGCCCTCTCTTCACCATCTTGCGATCTAATAGAGCTAGGGGAACCTTGGTGACAGCTTGAGCACTAGGCAAAGGCACAAATAAGGCCATAGAAGGATCAACACAAAGTTTAAGCTGAGAAACGTGAAAAACATCATGAATACCAGCTGATGATGGCAATTCCAGCTGATAAGCAACCTCCCCTATCTTATCAGTGACCTTAAATGGCCCATAATACTTTAGAGTGAGCTTGTGGTAAGCCTGTTGCCTAGCATTGACTTGCCTATAAGGCTGTAGCTTGAGAAACACATGATCTCCAATAGCAAAATGCCTCTCAGTTCTCTTCTTATTGGCCTGTTGCTGCATACGATGCTGTGCTCTCATCAAATGGAACTGCAGAAGCTTGATGAAGGATTCTCTAGCAGACAGAGTACGATCTACTTCTTGATTTGGGGACTCACCAGGAAGATAGGGTACGCACTACAACATTTTGACCCTATGGCAACGGTCGAAAACCGTCTCCTAAAGCCAAAAAACCGTTGCCATAACCTTTGGCAACGGTTTTGAAACCGTTGTTCCTTCGAGCGTTGCCTAAACTAAAGGCAACGGTTTTTTGCACCCTAAGGCAACGCAGACACAAAACCGTTGCCATTGAGAGACAAAGACAACGGTTATTTCTTATAATCTACGACAACGGTATAAAACCGTTGCAACCAATGGCAACGGTCAAAAACCGTTTCCTAATACAAAACCGTTGTCTATCTTCCCCAAATGCAACATTTCAAAACCGTTGCCATAGGCAATAAAAATTAAAAAAAATAAAATCAGCAATCTAAAAGAGAGGTCCATTTCATTTTTTTCCAACAAAAATTTATGTGACATCACTTAATCTTAATGACAATCAATTAATTACATAAACAACAAAAACAATTCTGCCTATACTATCATAGGCCACTAATCTACCAGCAGACAATGTGCCTCCACCTGCCAGGAAGCTTAAATGTTGAAATGTGCTCTTGTTCTTCTACAGTTCTACCCAATATATATACAATGTCTTGGATGTGATAAGTACAAATATCCACTTAGCATCTCCTAGAGTGTCAACAAGTTTCTCACTCTCTTTGTACAAGAGCCTTCCATTATCAATAACTACTTGATACTTGATAAGCCTTTTTTCCACCTGAAAAAGAATTTCAAAATTACTAACAGCTAATTAACTTACCAAAAACATAATTGGTTAACTTACTAACAGCCTAACTAAAAACTTAAATATGCAAAGCAACAGAAATAAGTTGAGTGTAAATTATATATCTCACATCTCTTTTCAAGATCCAGAGCTAAAATACTAAAATACTGAACATCATCAATATAGGCTATATATATAAAGATCTCAAGTTTGAAGTTTAAAACCATAGAGTAAACTAAAGATGCATATAATAATGCCATAGTAACATTTCATCTCCTGTAGATGAAATTCAAGAAGTCGGTTCTTTTCCTGCTATTTCAATTGAGTCATTTTCAATTCAAGTACAAACATTGCCATTGTCAATTCAAGTATAAATAATGTCATCAAAAAATCATTATCTTTTTGGACTCTGGTCAATCATTATATAAAAATGTCTAAGTCTTAGGCTAAGATTAAGTAGTTTATGACAACAAATAGTGTAATGGTAAGTAAACTAGCATATACTGAAGGAACTAACTAGGTGGTTTAAAAATTCTTAAAAATGTGTTCTGAATAGAAGTCATTTTTTATGAACTAGTTTGATCATGCAAGCATCTTAATATTTAACAGCTTACCACAGAGGGGTTTTTTTATATTGGTCTGCCTGCAAATTAAGACAGAGAACCAGATGTTTTTTTAAAGATAGAGAATCAGATACTAATATAGAAAATCACAACAGAGATTGATGTAAATAAATAATATTGCAAGTACCTATATCTTGTACCGTTGCACATATAATAAATGACACTAAATCAGCCATATTGTTCTTCACACACATTATTATATCATATCATATAATAATACAATATAGCAAATATTCCAAGAAGGGGATTATCAATATCATATGAGTAAAGTACATGTACATGTGAGGAGCATCAAGCTAGCAATAGCATATTTCCAAAAGGCAAAGAAAGACCAGAAACACCATCCACACACAGAGACTAGCTACCCAGTGCTGAAAGTGACAAAGAATAAACAAAACAAAAAAGCACTACAAAATAACTACAAGTTCATAGGCTATGTTTTCAGCTTATTTTGATATAAACTCTCAAAACCATCAGAATTATGCGGTTTCCCCAAACACAACCTTAATTCACGGCTACAAAAGAAAAGCAACATTAACATCACCGTCCACCATATCTTCATTAAGAAACTATACTATTCAATAGCAAACAACATCACAATCAAAACTAACACAGATCATAAATATACAAACTCGAAAACCCAAACACTTTCGCAGAAACACTAGATTAACAGAGAATCAGAATCAATAAAAGAGAGAAAAGCATAGCTGAACAAGATGAGAAAAAATAGTAAACACTAGAAATGGATATCTGATAGGTTATTAAATATATGGAGGGTAAGAGAATAAAGTGTAAGGGAAGGGAAATGAGAGTTTGTTGTAACCACTTGCTTATGTGGCAAAGTGGAGGGAAAATGTGAGCATTAGTGAGTGCTATAAATAGTAGTGGGAGGGAAATTAGAAGGTAACTAAGAATTGAGAATAGACCTAGGGTAACGAGCTTCATTTTTAGGTTACTTTTATCTTCATTTTCTCTTGTATTTTCAGTTTATCACCACTAATACACAGTTATTATGTTTGATTGAGTCATGAGAAATTCTAGTTGCTATCAATATCTGAGTAAACCGAATCAAACTTCCAAATTTGTATCTAGGAACTTAATAAGGCATCTATGAGTGTATTGCTGACCTGAAGAAAGTAAGCAAACGAAAACTTTCCACTCAAAAAGACAAGCCAAAACAGCATATACCTGGTAAAAAGAACAAGCTAGATATTAGACAACAAAGTACAACAGACATGGTAGTTTAAACTATATATTTCTAGATTATGGGAAACAGTATTTACAGAGATCAAGCAACAAAGCAAGAACACAGGACAAAGTCCCTCACAAAGAGCACCGCGCTTAATACTCGTGTCAAACTGTCAATTTAATTAAAACACACAATTCCCCTAAACTTCTCACAAAAATGTGCAGGACACCTTGAATCATTATTACCCCAGAGTCAGAGTCTTAAATCTTGAAAATGTGGCTTTACAGGTAAGTGGGAGTAAGAACCAGCCACTACAAATGCAAATCTTCCATACAGACAATTAATGTCACACTCAAACAGCTAGACATCTTCAATCACTGTCATTACCCAAACAAACTTTGACATAACTTTTGCAATTCTTTCGTAACAAAGAGTTAAACTTACTTGAAGAATCACATGGCAATTTGTTATGCTAATTGTAAAAATGAAAGTATTCAATATTGACAACTGAAAATGTCAAGGCATCTTTTGTCTTTTTATCCAACTGAAATTGCGTTAATAGCATCCAAATTTGAAAATGCCTAATGAATGCAAGATTCCAGTATCAATTACAAATAACAATAAATTTATTTTCATCTTTACCGACTCCAATGATTATTCAAAAATTTCAATCAACTCCACCACAAAAAAAACTCTTTGCAGCCAACCTAGTGAACAAATTTCTGAGAGTAAGAGTGACTGAAAACGAAATACCTGGCTTTTGGGCTCAATCGTTGTCAAGGATCGATTCTTCTTTTCTTCGGTTTAGGGCTTTCGCGATTTGAAGATCAGGGGTTTAGGTTTTGGTAAAAAAAGAGAGTATTCTTTGAAGAAAGAAGAGAGATTAGCGAGATCGAGAGTGAGAGTTTGTGAGAGAAGAACATAGTTTGAGAGTGCAAGGTTACAGGGAGGAAGAGGATTCTGTGAAATCGCTAAGGGAAGAGGGAGAGTTCGAGAGTGCAAGGTTACAGGGAGGAGGAGGATTCGCTGAGGGAGGAGGAGGGAGATTCGCTGAGGAGGAGGATTCGCTGAGGGAGGATTCGATGGAATTTTAGGGTTAGAAGGGAGAAAACCAATTGTGCGCATCTCATCAGTTTTTCAGTATCCGACCATTTAGCTCAATTTTTTTTAATTTTTTAATAATTCAACCTATGACAACGGTTTCCCAGCGCGTTGCCTAAAGCTCAACTAAAAAACCGTTGCCTTAGACCTTTAAGCAACGGTTTTAAACCGTTGCCAAAAAATTTTAGTAAAAAAAAGTTGTATCAACAACGGTGGCAAAAAACCGTTGCCATTGCTATCTAAGGCAACGGTTTTTTAGGCGATGGAATTTTAGGCGTTGCCATAGGGTCAAAATGTTGTAGTGGGTAAATGGATTGGAGGGCTTTGTCCAAAGACAACCTCATAGGGACTAGTATGGATGGTGGAGTGGTGATGAGTGTTGTACCACCATTCAGCAAGTGGAATCCATTTAGACCAAGAAGTAGGCTTCTCAGAGCACATACACCTCAAATATGTCTCTAGGCACCTGTTGACAACTTCAGTTTGACCATCACTCTATGGATGGTAAGCTGTAGATTTATGAAGCAGAACCCCTTGAAGAGTGAAGAGTTCATTCCAAACAGATACAACAATGCTTGGCATACCATGTAGCTTAAATATAGAATCAAGAAACAATTGTGCTACATCTAAAGCAGTGTAAGGATGAGACAAAGTTAAGAAGTGAGCATACTTAACCTGTCAACTACCACCATAATGACTTGTTTACCTTTGGAGGAGGGCAATCCTTCAATAAAGTCCATGCTAATCTCATCCCAAATCCTATGTGGAATAGGAAGTTGTTGTAGTAGGCCTGGTGAACTTACCAATTCAGGCTTGTTCCTCTGACACACATCACAAGCCCTCACATAATTTTGTATATCCTTATTCATTCCTTTCCAATAAAATAAGGATTCCTTTCCACCCCATTTTTTAACTGCATACACGACAACTAGCAATTCCTTCTCATACACTGAAAGAGCTTGTTGCTTGGGGCCAAGTGATTTACTGATATAAGCAATTGGATGCTTATCTTGCATTAACACAGCACCAATGCCCTTCCTCGAAGCATCTGTCCAATTACAAATGTCTTGTTGAAGTCGGGTAGAGCTAGGACAGGTGAAGTTATGAGAGCTTGCTTTAAATGATTGAATGATTCTGATACTTGATCATTCCAAAAGAAACTGTCTTTCTTCAAAAGATTAGGGAGTGGTTTAGCAAGCTTGCCATAGTCCTTGACAAACCTTCTATAGTAGCCTGAGAGCCCTAGGAAACCCCTCAGCTGCTTGATATTTGTGGGAATTGGCCAATCCTTGACTGCTTGTATTTTAGAAGGATTAATGAACACTTGTCCTTGTGAGATGAAATGGCCAAGATACTCAACTCTGTCAGTTGCAAAGTGGCACTTCTGCTTCTTGAGGTACAACTGATGATGTCTAATAGTGAGAAAAACCTGCCTCAAATGGTCAACATGTGCTTCCATTGAAGGGCTATAGATTAGTATATCATCAAAAAAGATTATAGCAAATTTTCTCAGAAATTCGTTAAAAATATGGTTCATAAGTTCCTGGAATGAGGCTGGTGCATTTGTGAGGCCAAATGGCATCACCAATTACTCAAAGTGGCCTCTATGAGTCTTGAAAGCAGTCTTAAATTCATCACCATCTTCAATCCTCAGCTGGTTGAATCCTGACCTGAGATCCAATTTGGAGAACACAAATGCAGTACCAAGTTCATCCATCAAATCTTCTATAAGAGGAATAGGATACCTGTCCTTGATGGTTTGCTGATTCAATCTCCAGTACACATAGGCGCCAAGAACCATCATTCTTCTTAACCAAAACAGCAGGTGAAGCATAAGGACTGTTGATGTGTCTAATTATACCTTGATCAAGCATTTCATTCACCAGCTTGTCTACAACATCCTTCTGCACAATTGAGTACCTGTATGGTCTAAGATTGATTGGCACAACATCATTCTTTAATGGTATCTTGTGGTCAAACCCTGGTCTCTTAGGAGGTAAGTCATGAGGTTCTTCAAAGACATCTGCAAACTCAATGAGGAGTGCCTGCAATGCCTCTGGCACATCTATGGAAGACGTTTCCAAAGAGTAGAGTTGAACCTTAGGTACTGATAATTGCACATTGTCCTGTTCCAGATATAAAAAGCACATTTCTCCCTCCTTCTTGAGTGTTTCATTGAACTTCTTGTTGTTAATGAGCTTGTTAGAAGCAGTCTTAGCTCCCCTTAGCACACACCTCTTTCCTTCAACTTGGAACTCCATTTGTAACTTAGCAAAATCCCAAATGATAGGCCACAAAGACTTGAGCCATTGAATTCCAAGAATCAAATCACAACACTGAATTGGGAGAACAATCATATCCTCAGAGAATGTAGAATTTTGAATACTCCATGTAAATCCCTTAAAAACATAGGGTGCCTTGATTTTGTTCCCACCACCAGCTGTGACTATCATTGGATCAATTGACTAGTCTCAACCCCAGTCTCTTAGCTGCATTAAGATCCATGAAGTCATGTGTACTTCCGCTGTCAATGAGTATAGAAATGGGCTTGCCCTTATACATGCCAGTAAATCTCATAGTTTGATGGCTAGGTGTTCCTGTGAGAGCATTCATAGATAGTTGTGCGCTCTCTGGTGTAGTAGATCCTGTGCTAGCTTCACTAGGATTCTCTTCCTCATCATCATTGTTGTCCAATTCCATCATGAACATTTGAGCCTCCTATGCTTCAAATGATGACCAGGAGTATATGGCTCCTCACAATACATACACAGGTCCTTGGCCTTCCTCTCATCCATCTGAGCAGGAGTAAATAAGCGTGTGGGTTTTGTGTTTGGGAATTTAGGGTTTTGGTTGGCTGTTTGGCTCTGGGGTGAAGTAGATTTAGGGGATTGTGGTGGTTGGCTATTTGATGACTTGAAGAATTGAGATGTGTTTTTGGTGAAATTGTTGTGTGAATTAGAGCTAGAGGCAAATTTCTGAGGTGGTGGTTTCAGTAGAGGGACCTTAGAGGACTCATATAGGCGAGCAAGAGTCCTCGGTAGAGTGTTCACGCATAATGGAACGCATCTCTTCCATCCCTGCAAAGAGTTGCTCCATCTTTGCATTGAGTTCTGCGTGCTTATCGTCATACTTCTTATCTAATTCAGCTATCGTCGTCGCCGTGCGTGTTCCGGTAGCCATGGATGAGTGAATTTGCAGCAAAAACAAAGTAACAGGACCGTTGCTTTGATACCAATTGAGACGGGAATTTGGATTACTAGGGACTAACCGAAATAATCCTCAGCTTAGTCGGGAGCTCTAATGGATTGAATAGAGTTCGAAAGACTAAATTGAAATGCATAGAAAATAGAGATTTAGTGAAAGATGTTTGTTATATCAAATCATGGTATGTATTATTCATTTGTCATTGAGGCTATATATATAGTACTCCAATATTCAGTTACAAGAAGTAGAATAGACATCATCACACCCTTCCATTTGATGATGGCTAGTGGAATAGATATCATCACACCCTTCCATTTGATGATGGCTACTAAATTGAGTACATAATGAAATTAAAATACTGTAATTAAAATACTGTAACACGACGCCGGAAGGAAGCGGCCGTCGGAGGAGGAAGACCGCGTAGCGACCGTGGAGATGGTGGAAATAGTTCGTGATGCAGCAGAATCTCCCACTCTCGTAGCGGAAGTGCGACAGGTTTTTTTTTGTGAAGACTCCCATGCCCATTCAGTTTTGATAGGCATGATACTCAACACCCACTCACTCAATGACACCTTGTTTTCTTCTATTTAAATATTGAACTAATTTTGCCTAGAAGGTATAATACCACCAAACTCTCAATGGGTATGTATGGTAGAATTTTCCTTTTTTTTTGTCAAAATGAGTATGATTAAATAAGGCCCGTGCTCGGGTTGTTACTTGGCCTTTGAAGTGTGTTACACAGGTACTATATCATGAGTCTCCTCCTCGGGTTGTTATTTGGCACCCCGCTAAGGACGACAATATCATTCTAAATGTTGATGGAAGTAGTCTAGATAGTCCTGAGAGATCAGGATTCGGTGGTCTTATTTGAAATTGTAGTGGTAGTTGGCTCGAAGGCTTTGCAGGCTCCATTGGGATTTCTAATAATCTACATGCTGAACTTTCGGCCCTATACAACGGCCTATCTTTTGCTTGGAATCGTGGATATTGCTCGCTTGTGTGCTATTCCGATTCAAAGAATGTTATTCAGTTGGTTACATGCCTCTTAATAAGTGGAGTAAGTATGCTGATATTATTCACAGAACATTTATTTGCAGGTGATATCTTTCACAGTGAGGTAAATATTTTTATTGCCATTATTTGCAGAAACAGAACATTTATTTGCAGACGTTGAGCTTGGAAAACATAACCTTGTAGTTTCACCTCTGATTTTTTTTATAAGCAATGTTAGTGGGGGTGGGGGAATGTTAGTTTCCCGGGTTTGAACCCGGGACCTCCTTCTTGCACTCTTTTGGTGCACTCCTTCCGTATCCCTTAGCCCACTTCTGATTTTGTCATTGGTTGGCTCGGTGAAACTTTTCTCAACAACTGACGGCGAATGCAAATAAGCATTATGTATGGTCCTGGCCGCTGATGGAGCCAAACAACGATCTTTCAACCGATAGGGGAAAAAGGCAGAGGAGAAAATATTCTGAACTACACGGACAAATATAGCCATGATTGCATTCAGAAACCCGTCAATGGGGTGTTATTAAAGCTAAACTCAAACTAGGGCGGCAAGAACTCAATTTTTTTAGATAGTAGGGTAAATTAAGGAAAAGGATTTTTGACGTTTTTGTGGGTACCGCATATGGCAGTTCTCTTCTTTTATCTCGTTGGATCAATCACACTACTTAGAGCATTTCCAATTCTAAGGGTATGCTTGAATAGTTTAAAATGAGTGGAGCGGAACGGAATGGAGCGGAATGGAAAGGAGCAGAGCGGAAGTGATTCAAAAACAGTTTCATAAAAGCAATGACCACTTGGGAAAGATCCTACACAACCATGGGAAATATGAACCTGATGCTGAAGGAGCAAAACAAGAATAATTGACTGTGAAAGAAGTTTGGGCCAGAAGATATGAGTCACTTGAATAGGAAAATTCAAATTTGAGGAAAATTATTCCTTCCACTGAGCAACCACCTACCTTAGAATTGAAGGAGTTACCTGACCACCTGAAATATGCTTATTTGGGGGAAACAACACTTTACCTGTTATCATTGTTTCTGACCTCTCAAGGGATCAGGAACATGATCTAATGAGTACTCTAAAGAGACATAAGAAGGCAATTGGGTGGCAAATGTCAGACATTCAAGGGATTAGCCCAACCATCTGCATGCATAGAATAGTGTTGGAGGAAAACTCCAAGAATAGCATTGAAGGGCAGAGGAGACTCAATCCCATCATGAAGGAGGTGGTGAAAAAGGAAATAATCAAGTGGCTGGATGTAGGCATTGTTTACCGTATTTCAGATAGTGCGTGGGTTAGTCCTGTGCAGTGTGTTCCAAAGAAAGGAGGTATAACAGTGATAACTAATGAAATGAATGAAATGTTGCCAACAAAAACTGTCACAGGTTGGAGGATTTGCATGGATTACAGGAGACTCAACAAAGCTACAAGGAATGATCACTTCCCTTTACCTTTCATTGACCAGATGCTGGATAGGTTGGCAGGGAAGGAATTCTATTGCTTTTTAGATGGCTATTCTGGCTATAATCAAATAGCAATAGTTCCTGAAGATCAGCAAAAGACAACATTCACATGTCCCTATGGCACATTTGCTTTTAGACGAATGCCATTTGGACTATGATGGCAATCTTCTCAGAATTTATTGAAAGATCCATGAAAGTTTTCATGGATGACTTCTCTGTGTTTGGGGAGACATTCCATCTATGTTTATCCAACTTGGAAGAGATTCTGATTAGATGTGAAGAAACAAACCTAGTGCTTAATTGGGAAAAATGTCACTTCATGGTGCAAGAGGGTATTGTTCTAGGGCACAGAGTCTCCAAGAAAGGATTGGAAGTGGATAGAGCAAAGATTGAAGTGATTGAAAAGCTACCCCCTCCTACAAATGTTAAAGGAATAAGAAGTTTTCTGGGGCATGCTGGATTTTACAGGAGGTTCATCAAGGATTTCTCAAAAATCTCCAAACCACTGTGTCAATTGTTACAGCATGACATCACTTTTATCTTTGATGAAGCGTGCTTGGAAGCTTTCCAAAAACTAAAGATTGGTAACTGCACCAGTCATTGTAGCACCTGACTGGAGTAAACCTTTTGAGCTTATGCGTGATGCCAGTGACTTTGCCATTGGAGCTGTGTTAGGTCAAAGGTATGGAAAAAATTTTCATTCAATTTATTATGCCAGCAAGACACTTTTAGAAGCTCAAATGAATTACACAGTCACTGAAAAAGAGCTATTAGCTGTTGTCTTTGCATTTGATAGATTTAGATCATACTTGGTGGGCACAAAGTTATTGTTTTCACAGACCACTCTGCCATCAAGTATTTGATCACAAAAAAAAGATGCAAAGCCAAGGCTAATTAGATGGGTTCTCCTCCTCCAAGAATTTGATTTGGAAATTCGTGATAAAAAGGGGTGGAGAACCAAGTTGCTGATCATTTGTCCAGAATTGAAGGAGAAAATGCATGTACATCAGGAGGTGAAATCAAAGAGCATTTTCCAGATGAGAAGTTGTTAGCAATAACTGTTGAGGCGTCCAACGCTATAGCGGTTACCGCTAGCACGCCAGGAGCTGCCGCTTCTGATGCCTCAGCACCATGGTTTGCTGACATTGTGAACTTTCTGGTTAGCAAAGTGGTGCCTGTAGACATGAATTATCAGCATAAAAAGAGGTTCTTCCATACAGTAAAACAATATTACTGGGATGAACCTTTTCTCTATAAGAAATGCCAAGACCAATTGATGAGGAGATGCCTCGCAGAAGAGGAACAAGACCAAGTGCTACAGCACTGCCATGCTGCACCTTGTGGTGGACATTTTCGGGGAACCAAAACAGCTGCAAAGGTACTACAGTCAGGGTACTATTGGCGTACCCTATTCAAAGATGCTCAAGATATGGTAAAAAGGTGTGACAGGTGTCAGAGAACAGGGAATATTTCTAATAAACATGAGATTCCCTTAACCAACATTTTAGAGATAGAACTCTTTGATGTCCGGGGAATGGATTTCATGGGACCTTTCCCTCCATCCTATGGAAATCTGTACATCCTAGTGGCAGTAGACTATGTATCGAAGTGGGTTGAAGCTATTGCTTTACCCAACAATGATGCTAAGTCAGTTAGCAAATTCCTACTAAAGAACATTTTCACCAGGTTTGGAACTCCTAGAGCTATCATCAGTGATGAGGGTTCCCATTTTTGTAACAAACTGATTGAGGCCCTCTTAACAAAATATGGAGTCAAGCATAAAATTGCTACTGCTTACCACCCTCAGACAAGTGGCCAAGCAAAACTGACAAACAGAAAAATCAAGAGGATGCTTGAGAAAATGGTAGTCCCACAAGAAAAGAATGGGCATTACATTTAGATGATGCTTTATGGGCCTACAGGACAGCCTTCAAAACGCCTCTGGGAATGTCACCTTACAGGCTGGTGTATGGGAAAGCTTGCCACCTGCCTATTGAACTACAACATAAGGCTCATTGGGCTATTAAAAAGCTTAACCTTGATCATTACAGGGCAGGGGAAGCTAGGATGCTGCAGTTGAATGAACTGGAAGAAATTAGGCATTTTGCCTATGAAAATTCAGTCATCTATAAAGAAAAGACTACGGCTTGACATGACCATAAGATACAAAGAAGAGAGCTAATTGAAGGAGGATAAGTACTGCTATTCAATTCAAGACTCAAACTGTTTCCAGGGAAACTCAAGTCCAGATGGTCAGGCCCATTCAAATTGGTAAGGTTATACCCAAATGGTGTAGTGGAATTATTTGATCCAGCAACCAACACCATCTTCAAGGTGAATGGTCAAAGAGTAAAGCAGTACCATGGTGAGCATGTGGTCAGGGACAAGACCACCATTGAACTCAATGACCTCTAGTAAAAGAGGAAGTCTGGCTGAAGACTCATAAAGCAAACGCTCTAGGGTGGCACCCCAAGGTTTTAAAACTAACCCATTTTGTATTTTTAATTTTAATTTTGTGCAGATATAAGTCTGAAAACTTGGGAAGATATAGGCTGCTGCTGGGAGATAACATTTGGCGCTATAGCGTATGCTGTGTTCAAAGCCCTATAGCGGGTGCTGCTAGGTACAAATGAAAAGGTCAAACTTTGAAAACTGGGAAACAGAGCAGGTGTGACGTGGCATTTGGCAACCTTATCTCAACTGCCCTATGCTCAGTCCAGTCACGTCAAGCACGTTCTCTTTTCTCTCTCTATCATGACTCTTACAACAGTCACATTCTCCATGTTTTCCAATCTCAACTTCCCATGCACACATTCTCTTTCTTAAATTAAAACCCCCCATCTCTTCACCGTTTCACCCACCATCCGTAACCTTCTTCTTCCTCTCTCCCGAACGAAAAACGCAGAAACCCATAACCTTCATACGTTTTTACCACGTTTTCAAAGCTAGAAAAATGACTAAGAAACAAGTTGCCATCAAGAAATCGGGAAAGAGAGCAAACGCAGAAAAAGAATCACCAAAATCTGAAATGGTTGTTGCTGATTCAAAGAAATTCTGGAAAATGGAACTTATTGCTGAGCGAGGGTTCAAAATTGACAAAGCGTCTGGCGCTTTCACAACAACTGTGGCAGCGCTGGGTTGGGAGCACTTCGTCAAGCATCACAAGCAATATGTGGTGTCTTTGGTAAGGGAGTTCTACGTAGGTATTCCAGAGCCCAAGAATGGCAAGCCTCAAACCTATTCTGTGGTTAGGGGTGAAACCGTTAATTTTGATGCAAGATCCATAAATGTCGTGTTTCGCTTGGGCTATCATGGAAAAGCGTTGGAGAGCAAGGTTAAAACTTGGGGAAAAGTAGAAATGGAAGGAGTGAGAGAAAGGATTTGTGTCGAAGGATCCAAATGGGACAAGTTTGGTGCTGAGTACAAACTCAGAAGGGCGTGTTTATATGATGAGGCCAACATGTGGTGTAGCTTCATCAAGCACTCTTTGCTACCAACTTCACACACCACTTTTGTGGAGAAGGAAAGGCTGATTGTTATTGATGCTATCATGGCAAGAGAGCGGATTGATGTAGGGAATCTCATTTCAAAGGAGATTGAGAAATGTAGAGTGAAAAGTGGAGGTAATATTTACTTCTCTTGTTTAATCACTGAACTGTGCATAAACTCAAAAGTGGAGGTGGAAGCAAAAGAAATCAGAAGGTCACCACTGGGACCTTTCCCTTCAGCATTCAAACTTAGGTAGAAGCCTGCTGCTACAGCTTGAGGTGATGCTGTGATGCTACAACGCCTAATGCTACAACAGCTGTCACTCTGTCGTTTTGTAAAAGAAAAATTTGAATGGGAAAAAGCTATGTTTACTGAGATTTCAAAGGGAAAATCCAGTGTACAGCCCCCTGAGTTCCCTGAATGGCTGATTGAAGAAGAGCCAACTAAAGAAGGAGAAAAGGAAGAGCAAAGACACGAACAGAAGAAAAGAGTTAGAAGCCCAGCAAAGAAGCAAAAGCAAAGCCCTGCCAAAAAGCAGAAAAAGGTAATCGTTGAAGAGGAAGAAAGATTAGGTTCAGAAGAGATGGAAGAGATTAGTGAAGAAGATGAAGAGGAAACAAAGGCAGTAATGAGGGAAATAGTGAGTGATGAAGAGGAGGATTCATCTGAGGAAGAAGTTGAGAGTGAAGAGGAGGAAGAAATACAGTGTGACCCAACCCCTAGCCCAAGTAAACCCCACAAATCCCCAGCAAAAACTTCAACACCACCATCAAGCCCCACCACCAGCCCTGAACCACCCAAATCACCCATCAACCATCCAACAAAAGAACCACAGCAGGAAGTGACAGAACCACAAGCAGCACATGAAGAGCAAGCTCTTGAGCAACCACAGCAACCAGCAAAGCAATCTTAGCAACAGAAGCAAGCAGCCAAGAAAAAGCATGTTTCATACCATGCAGCAAGGAGAAACCCTGGGATCAGGTTGGCAAATGACCCTCCACAAGAAGAGGTGCCAGTTAGCGCTGTAGCGACTAATGCAACAGCGCCTAAAGCCAAGTCCCCGCAAAAATTTGCATCTGAGGAGAAGACTCCTGATCATTCTGCGGAGAGAGAAGCAGCAGAAAAGTTGGCTGAGATGAAAGCCTACAAGGAAGCAGAGGATCCCCAGAATGAGGCTACAGCGCCTAGCGCTGTAGCGGCAAGAAAGAAAAAGCCAGAGCAGACCACAAAGAAAAAGACAGCAAAACCAGCCCATGTACCATCTAGAGCAAGCAGGAGGCTCAAGTCAGGGTTAGCAACACAATAGTAGCCTAGCCCCTTTTCAAAAAAAAAACTAGTAAGGTTATTTTCCTGTTTTCAATAAATCTGTTAGATGCTATAGCGTCTGTCCATCATCTAACAGTATGTTTAGAGTTTTATTTCTGTTGTTTTTAATTCTGTTGAGTTTTAGTCATAGGACTTGTAACACCCCGATTTTCGTGCATTGTGTTTTTGTTACTATGTGCTTGTTTTATGAACTATTTTCAATTGATAAGAATTAAATTATCTTGTATTTGAGTTATTAAAATGGGTTGAAATCTTATTTAATGTATTTTTATATGTTACTGGTAATATATAGTTGTTATTATATATTTATTTTATTTTTATAAATATTAGTATTTTAGTATTTTATGTATTCTACAAATTATTTTGGGACTATTAGTGCACTAAAATAATAGTTGTAGTTGAAATGAGCTTATAAAAATGATTTAGAGTTGATTTTGGGCCTTGCTACTAGTATACACCCCCCCTTCTGTTCGCTACTTACACCCCCTGTGACACATTAAACCCACTAATGGTCCAGCCCACGCATGCAGTTCGCGCAGCTCACACCCTGGATCCGACCCGTTTCCAGCTTCTTCTTCCTCAAGCTGCAATCCGCACAGCGACAGTGCCCAACGCCCTAACCTCCTTCCTCCATTTCGTTTTCACTCCCCTCTCCGCGGCCAGACGTCAAAACACGCACTCCCACTCGAAAATGGCCACCAGTTCCGAATATAAACTCAGTTTCTTTGATCGTGGTGGCATTTCGCGAGTTGTAGCTACGCCACCACCACTTGTAAATCGCGATTCTTCTCCTCCATGGCTAGATCACCGCCGCGAACTGAATCTGAAACAGCTTGTCGCCACCATCCTCCATCTCGAACCCGTAACAGAATCTCCACTGAACAATACGAACAAAAAATCACCATTTATGTCAGCCACACCTTTGGACCTCCTCCATGAACCACCATGACAAGAACACCCCCTGAACTGTGACTGAACTTGTATATACTCTCGTCTGAACTGTGACTGATATCATACCCTTCACATTCTGTTCTGATATTGTCCTTTAGGTTACTCGGTTTGCGAGATCAAATTGTGGTTCACCATTTGTACATTCGGGTAGCATTGCTGATTTTATGTGTTCGAGTCAACGGTCACGCGTTCAGAATTAGACCACGCTGGAGAGCTCGTGAATCGTCCTTTCGTTGTACCAAAAGAACAATCCCAATAAGATATCAGAGTTTTGCCCTTGGAAGACGCTTCGATATTAGGTAAGGGTGGGTTCTACCTTTATAATAGGGTGTATGATGGGGGTTATGTGGGAGATAGGCTCTATGTTGCCCTTTTGATGTTGTTTGATGATTGATAGATAATTGTTTGGTGATTTTGTATGTATTAGTGATTTATTGCAATTTGGTGTTGGTGATTTACCATGGTGAAAATCTGAAAAATATGTTCTTAGGCGCCATGGGCGCCATAGGTGATGTCGTGGTTGCATATGTGGTGTTTGATGGTTGTTGTGTCGTTGTTGTCTTGGTATGGGGCGCCATGGGCGCATGGGGTTTGCTTTTGTTGCGCGTGTTCTGTCCCCTGGGCGCCATGGGCGCCTTGGTCCTGTGTCTGTGTTGTTCCTGTTTTCCCTGGGCGCCAAATCTGTCTGTGTTGCCGTTGTGCTAGGCGCCCTATTGCTGGGCGCCAGGTCTGTTGTTGCTGCTGATGTGCTAGGCGCCCTGTTGCTGGGCGCCAAGTCTGTTGTTGCCACTGTCGTGCTAGGCGCCTTGCCCCTGGGCGCCAATTCCATTTCTGTTGCTGTGGTGCTAGGCGCCCTGCTCCTGGGCGCCATGTCTGATGCTGCTGCTGTTGTGCTAGGCGCCGTGCTCCTGGGCGCCATGTCAGTTTGTGTTGTTGTGGTGCTAGGCGCCCTGCCCCTGGGCGCCATGTCTGTCTGTGTTGCTGTTGTGCTAGGCGCCCTGCTCCTGGGCGCCATGTCTGGTTGTCCTGCTGTTTCACTAGGCGCCCTGTTGTTGGGCGCCAGTTTCTGTTGTGCTGTTGCCTGTGTTGGCGCCCTGTTGCTGGGCGCCAGTTTCTGTTGTGCCGTTGCTTGTGTTGGCGCCCGGTTGCTGGGCGCCAGTTTCTGTTGTGCTGTTGCCTGTGTTGGCGACCTGTTGCTGGGCGCCACTTTCTGTCTGCTGTTGTTGCTGTAAAATGAATTCATGTGCTGTTCCCGTAAAATAAATGCTGTTGTTGCTGTAAGTTAAGGTACTGTTTGCTGTAAAATAAATGTTGCTGTTTTCTGAAAATGTTGTTGCTGATGCTGTAAAACTATTGTTGCTGCTTGCTGTAAATTGGTGTTTTTGGTGTCGGTGGTCGTTGATGTTACGGTCATGTTGTTAGACTGTACTATAGGTGTTGGTGTTATTGGTGATGATGTAACAGGTGATGTGCCTATTTCATGGGCTAAGGTGATAGATGATGGGTCTATGACCATTTGTTGATATTGATGTTGATTGTGTCACATAGATGACTATTGTTGTTGATTGTCTCTGGGGCATTGTTTATGGTGTCTCATACATTCCATATGCATTGTTTTGGTGATGAAGCCTTCGGCCTTGGAGCTATAGGTGATGATGGTGATGCTCATACAGGTGATGTTGCCCTTATTGGCTATTTTATTGGTGATGATTGGTACCACATGCATATACCCGTTGGTGTGGGTTGCATCTCATATGCTTACTCATGATGTTGGTGATAATTCTTGGTGATTTGTAATCTGATGTTGTTGTGAAGCGGTAGATATAGTTGTTGTAACTCTAGCATATTGCCTATCATATATGCTATTATAATGTTAGATATCTCACCCCTTCTGTTTGAATGTTACCCCTATGTTGGTAACGTGCAGGTGATTGCGAGTGAAGGCATGTCTACCTTCGCTAGTTGAGTCGGTGTCGTCGCTTTGATACGTAGCACTCGGGGGGATGAACGCCAGTGTTTATTAGTTGTCTTTATTATTTAATTTCTATAGTTTTACGGTGATGTTATGATTAATTGTTGAACCTTTATTTTATTCCGCTGCGTGGTGATGGAGTTATTTATGACGTGCTATGTATCGTACTATTTTAGTGGTGAATTTTATTTATTGACGTGTGATGTTTATTGGTGTAAATGTGGCATCCCTTGTGGGTGTAGTGAAAAACGTTTTTGAAACTCTGATTTTTGTCAAAAAATTTCCGGGTAGAAAAAGGGTGTTACAGGACTCTCCCTTTAGCATGCATGAGCAGTGGGGACACTGCTAGGTCTTAAGTTGGGGGGAGGACCTTATAAATGTCAATGTTATGTTTTGTTTGAATAAAAAGGAATGATTAGTTGCAATTTTTAAATTTTTCAGTAATAGAAGTTGTACTTGTTGGACTAAATTTAATGATGATTATGTGTTTTGAGTAGAGTAGCCTTGTTTGAACAATGACTGGTTTTACTACTGCTTCTACACTCAAACTCTAGGCTTAGCAAGGAACCTAGTTAGCTAGGAATGATAAGGTTTAGTCAAGTTTTTACTAAAAATTGAGGGTAGCATTTGAAGCTTTTTTTTTAAGCCACAATTAAATGTTTTTATTAATAAAATAAAGAGAAGACATGAAAACACAAGGGGGGACTAGACCAAAACCCTTGGCAATGAAAACAATAATAGAAAGCCCAACAAAGGCCCCTAAAATAAACAACCAAAGAGTTCTAATAAAAGATATTCTAAGGCGACCAGGACAGCCCAAAAAAGGAAGCAGGGCAACACCAGAATAGCCCCCACAACCTCCACCCACTGCCTACTACGCACACACTCCAAACCACCACAGCCATAATCACCTCACTATCCTCACATTAAGCGCACTCCCAAAGATCGAGGTTAGAGATGGAGGCCAAGAGACGATTGGGAAGGGCTCAGAAGCTGAAGGCAAAGGCAGGAGCCCAGCGAAGAGAACTGCTAACTGTAATCAAGGGTCCCAAACTCCGAAGCAGGGCAGCACCTGCATGCCCCCACACACCACCACCCACCACCAATTGAGTGCCACACCCAGCATTTGAAGCTAAGTTTGGGGGTGCATCGGTTATATTAAGGCTAGGTATGAAGATTATATGATGGTCAGTGCAATAGGCTCACAAAGTATACAAATTTATTGTCAATTGGTCATGTATATTGTAATTAGCTGCAATTGCCCGAAACAAATGCTGAACTGTTCCAAAAATGCATATAAAAAAAGAGAAATAAAAGAAAAGAAAAAAAAAGAAAGAAAGAAATACAAATAAGGAGTTCAGTAATGAGGGCATTGCAGCTGAATCTGTTCATCAAGTCACCAGTGCTATAGCATCTAACACTATAGCGCTGAGAAATCACCAAATCAATAGTTAGTGCACTGGCCAAAAATCTGAAATGCCTAATCATGCCCTTTGTTGTGCTTTGAAGCCCCTCAAGTCTCATGTGAAGTTGTTAGTCTACTCTCCTTTTTGAAAAAATTATTTGGCTAAACCAAAAGAAGGCCACTCTTTCCAAGGCTAGGAGAAATGTTGAAACTAGCTAGGAACTAAACTAAGCCTAGTAGTCACACACTAACAATTGAGCGGTAATAATTCTATATGTTGTGAAAAGCAATGGCGTGTGTGTGTGTTGGATGCGAATCTGAAAGTTTGGCCTAATTAGAGAGATTTTTGAAAATCTGTTTGATTTAAAGGTGCAACTAGTTTGGTCTTGATAAAAAATTGTTATTCTATTTTTATTAAGTTGTTATCTTTATCAAGTGTCATTACTTGAGGACAAGCAATGGTTTAAGTTTGGGGGTGTGATAACTCATATTTATATGGGTTATTTATATCCTTAAAGCTTAATTTAATGTAAGTTCTTAAGTAATTTTGTGATTAAATATGTAAATATATGTTTAAGAGTGTAAGTCAGGGCTAGGAGATAATTTGTTAACATTTGGTACAAAGGGTGCCCTTGTGAATATTCTAATGTTTCTAATAAGTGCTGCAGCGGTAAGCGCTATAGCGCTATATGGCGGTGGGACAGCTGGGCAATATTGGAGCATACTACTGTTTGATGAATCATCGTGCTAATCCTCTGCTGAAAGCCTAACACGGACACTTCCAAGTGAAAAGGTTGGACACGTGGCGCATCTCTAGTGATAGATTGTATTTAAATGATGAGAAGTGTCATTGTCACCTTTTTGAAAAGCTACTTTATGAGATTAGGATAATATCTAACTCTATCCTCTACAACCAAGGCATTCGAAGGGAGAAGAGGAGAGTTTTGTTTTGAGAGAAAAAAATATACACTTGAGAGAGAGAGACTATACCTCCATTAATCCTCTACGTTGAAGCTTTTTACCTTGAAATTATTTTCTTACTTATTCTACGGTGAAGCCACACCATAGTATCATCCAACTGTGTATGACTTGGAGTCCACGGAGTGCATCTTTGGTAACCGTTCATTTCTTGTTCATTTACGGTAATATGAGCCTTTTGTCTTGTATTGTGTTGATGATGCTTGTTATGAGCTAAACACTTAGTAGTTGGATTGTTTCTAAGTTTGTAATGAACCTTGAGTAGAGTTAATATAATACTATGATGTTTGCGTTTCAATCCTTGTATTTTAATACTTTCAAACTTGTTTTGGGATTGGCCAACTGAAACTAGTAGATTCGTGGGTACAAACATGGTCCATGATTCGAACTCAAGGATTGATATGAATGAAAGATTGTTTAAAGACATTAAGACAATTTGTGCTCAACCCTAGACATAGGGAAGCAATAGTTCATAAGGTGGAACTGTGGATTCTTCATTATACAGGGCTGGACTTATTTAGAACCTAGACATAGGAGTCTTGTAACAAAACCCTGGCGTCAGTGACTGAAAGGCACAATTCTATACGCTACAGCACTTAGCGCTACAGCGTCTAATGTTATAGCGCCTCACCTGAGGGGATTCACATAACAAAGAACAATCCAACTCATCTTACAAACTCCTGAACTTTTTACTATTTAGCCAATATCTTTCTCATTTTTATGCCCAAAATCATGCTACTTTTATTTTGTCCATTCCACTAATTTGTTAACTACTTGAACTCTTAAATTAACATCAATCCTTGTGGGTACGATCCCTATTATCATTATATTACTTGCTGCGATTGTACACTTGCACAAGCTACTTTTCGCACAACACCTCCTCAAACATCAACCAATTTCTCAATATGAATCAATCACCTTTAGATAACTCCCCTCAACCAATGCATCCTTCCATCAACACCCAAACTCACCCTTCTGACATGCCATCTAAGTTTGGGTCTCTGGATTCCTCTTTCTTTAATGTTGGCCAACCTTTTGATGTAGCACAAGAGAAGGTTGCTGAGGAATCTAAAGAGAAAAGCCCTTCTGCTCCTGAAGCTCTGGTCTCTCGCATGTCTAAGATGGAGAAGATGATGAGAAAAGTGAAAGCTCTGTTGAAAAACGTGCTTGAAGGGATGCTAGAGATGAGCAGTATCAGTCATGGATTCTGCAGCAAGGGATGACCACACTTGCTCCAAACCTCACTCCTCTAGAATTTGGGCCTATCCCTCAGTTTCCTGACATTCCAAGACCTGCTACTTCCTCCTCTTCTGATGGGTCTTCCCCATCGAAGTAGCCTCTTAATTTCTTTGTCTACCTCCACCTTTCTGATGTTAGCCAAAAGGGGGAGAAGAGTAGATTAAGTTTAGGGGTATTAGAAGTTTTTTTTGATTGATATGTATTAGCTAATATATGTGTTTGCATGACACTTTTTTGTTGAGAAGTATACTTCTCACATGCTGTTTTTATTTTCCTAGGCAAATCTGCCAAAAAGAACATAATCCTCTGTAATCATGACAATGATTCTTTTGATGAGCTTAATGAAATATATATTCTTGTTTATGTTCTTGTGTGGTATCTGAAATGTGTAAAATTAACTTCTCTAAATCAGTATGCACATTCTCAGGGGGGAGTAAAAATGTTTATGCCTTAGAAAATTTTAAACAAAAAACCAGAAAACTTAATCCATCTCCAAAGAGTTTGTCAAACATCAAAAAGGGGGGAGATTGTTGAGGAAAAATCCCTAATTCGATTTGATGATCAACAAACTTCACATGAGAAACTTAAGTTGTCTAATTTCATGTGCTACTAATGTTTCTTCTTCAGTGAAAGATAAGAACAGGAATAACCAACCAAATCTCAAGAAGGTATATGCTTATGAGAAGCATCATCTTTTAGAAGACTTAAAACACTGTTGCAAACAATGACTTAAGAAGAAGGCTTCTCTTGACATGATCAAAGATCAATACCAAATGGGTAAACTTGAGAAAGATCATCATGAGAAGAATCATTTCAATCTGTGTCAATATGAGAAGGATAATCAGAAGGGTCAACCTAAGAAGCATCATGACAAAACTAGCATGAGAAAGGTTCTCAGAAGAATAGAGATGAGAAGCATCAGATGAGAAGCATCAGATGAGAAGATTCAAGTTGAGAAGCATCATGAGAAGCATCATGAGAAGCATAATGAGAAACATCATGACAATCAGAAGGGTCATGATGTGAACAGTCAAGTTGAGAAAGGTCACACCATAAATATCTTCATCAAAAGTATCAACTTGAGAAGCATCAACTTGAGAAGCATCATCTTCAGAATCTGTCATAGCTGAGAAGAGTCATAGTTGAGAAGAGTCATGACAACTGGAAACAACTGTCTTCTGCAGAAAAACAGAAACACAGCTGTCTTTAAACATACAGCCTCTCAACGGCTATAAACTTTTGCCAACAACTCTTTTCCATGGACCAGAGGTTATTACACATAATTTCAGCTATAAATAAACGCTCCTGGCCATCGTTGATCTGTGTGAGAGTACATTGAGCTCAAATCTTCCAATCTTCTCAAGTGTCAAGTTTTCTCTCATCCATACTCAGCTGCTCTTAAACTGAAGGGATTCAATTGATCTATGAGTATGTATTTTTGCTTGTGTTGTATTGTCTTTTGAAACACCATTTGTATCAACCAAGCTCTAGAAATCCCACAAACCCATACACCAAACAGAAAACCTGTAGGAAACCTTCTCAAGTAGCATGTGTTGCTGTAGGGCTTGAGATGTGAGTCCCTTCTGTGTTAGAAGCTACCTAATAGATCAGAAGGATTGTATTAGGTGTGAAAACAGTAGGTAGAGTTGTGTGAAGAAAATTACCAAGAGAACTTTTAGCCTAGGGAGGTTGTAAAAGTTGTAAACTATTTGGAAAATAGTGGAAATACTCACAGGGAGTGATGAGTGGACGTAGCCCAGGGTTTTGGGTGAACCACTATACATCATTGTGTTATTTACTGCTTTTTTTCTAAGTTACTTTAAATTGTGAGACAAAACACTCCTCTTGGAGTTGATTTATGAAAACTGAGAAGACAACATGCTGACCCTTCTCTGCTAAAAACTGTTTTATCTAAAACTCAGTTTTCAACCCTTCCCACATCTCTCCTAAGCATGTAGAAAACTCTAATGTCTCTTAAAGGTTTTGAACATAACAATATCACTTTATAACTCTAATGTCTCTTAAAGGTTTTCAACCCTTTCCAACATTGTATTTCCTTGATCTCACTAGTTAAGCCACCGTTGGGTCTCAAACTTCACCACCCAACTCGAAATTTCCCCATGAACCTGTTTCCAACCTCCGTTTCATCAAAAGAAGCACGATGTGTTGCGTATTTTAGCTCAAGGCGGACTGTAATTCCTACATCCCGACTACCACGGTCGCCTATTCGAAAAACGGACACCATTTTCGGATTCTACGAATCGAAACCTTCAGAAAGCACTAGTCTTTCTTTGGTTTCGGTGAAGTTGACGTTGGACCCCTCCCGACCTGTTGTTCCGGTGAGACGTCTTTCGATCGCCCTTTTTGTTTCGTTTAACTCTGGTTTCAGTTTTGGTAATTCTTTAGTTAGAACTGGTCGTATATCTTTTTCAGCTGTTTTTCGCTTCTGGGGTGACTCGTAAGTTTTCCGTGTGATCGTTTGGTGCTAAATTCATTGCCGTAGACAAGTTGGTTCTGATTTCAGTGATACTATAATTTTTGTTTATCCAGGTACGGGGGAAAGTGTTTCTGTTCTATATGGGGAATAGGGGATAGGACTATAATAGTATTGATTATCGCCATTCATATTTGTTTGTATTTATTCATTGGTTAGTTATTATCTATTCGATTTATTCAATTTGGGTGACTGTAAATTATTCAATCTGGATGACTGTAACAATTTAAAGGTATGTATATCATTGGATGACTGTAATTATTATGAATGATCGTAAATGATTTAAGTGTCTGTAAATTATTTGATTTGGATGACTGTAACTAAATAAATTGGATGACTGTAACTATTATGCTGAGTTTAGGGAATGAAGCCAAATTCTATGTTAAATGACATTATTTAATTAACATGTGAGGAACGAAGAGTCGACATATGACCATAGAGTTAAGTTGATAGTCGAGGTGAACTTAGAGTTAAAACAGAGTAACTATAAGGATTAGTGTCTAAAGGTAATGCGCGATGTATTATTAAATAATGGAGAATGGTTAATAGGATTGAGACTAAGGAAGAACCTGGAGATATGACTAGTCAGTTAGTAATTACATTATAGCAACGAAAAACATGATAATTGACTTTGGGAATAATTTTTAGTGACGTAATGACATGCAGAACTAGTCATAGATCACCAGTGACATGAGACAATAAGAGTTTAGGAGCCTTAGGAAATATCAAATAACATGTGAAATTGGGATTAGAGGCATTGAACCAAAACAACTACATATGAATATAAGGATGACGTTATTATATAGGATTAACAGGGACTTGGGTAATAGTTATGACCAGAGATGTGGCTGTAACACCCATTTCTACCCGGTAAAATATAGTAAAATCAGAGTTTTCACAAACAAACGGATACTACATTTTTCGACTTAAAACCATGAACAAACATAATAAGGTCATTTCTGAAAAGCGGATACATAACACCCTAACCTGGATGGACCGACACACAACATTTTCAATTTTCAAAACAAGTCAAATTTCATTTACTATGCAGCGGAAATTCAAAAGGTTCAACTTAATTAACCGTGGCATCTAAGCAAGATTCATAACAGCAATAAACTCGAAATCCAACAAATAAAACGACATAAGTAATAGAAAAATAAGCAGTCATCCCCCCCGAGTGCTACGTATCAGAGCGACGACACCGACCCGAACTAATGAAGGTAAAAGCCTTCATTCGTGGTTACCTGCACGTTACCAACATCGGGGTAACATTCAAACAGAAGGGGTGAGATATCGAACCATATAATAGAATGTATGAAAACAATATATATCAGAATCAGGACATCTCAATTCATCACTTCACAACAATCAAATAACTGCAATCATCACGAATCATCAACATAACCACTCATCAAAATGCAAATGGGCCATCAGCGGTACCCTCAACAAAATACAATGGGCCATCAGCGGTACCCTCAACAAAATACAAATGGGCCATCAGCGGTACCCTCATCAAACTACAAATGGGCCATCATTGGTACCCTCAACAAAATACAAATGGGCCATCCGCGGTACCCTCAACAAAATACAAATGGGCCATCAGCGGTACCCTCATCAAACTACAAATCAGCGACTTAACCAACAATTATCAACTAGCAATTCAACAACTTTACCAACAATTAGCAATTGACCGATTCAACCACTTAACAAACAATTAATCTTTTCAACAATTTAACAATTAATAATTGACAACGTATTCAACAATTAGCCAACCGGGGGCCTAATGCGCCTAAAGCGCCCAACAACAGCAAACATGGTGCCCTATGCGCCCAGCAACAGCAAACATGCAAACAACAACAGCAAACAGCAATAGCAAACAGCAAACAGCAACAGCAAACAGTAAGCATGGCGCCCATGGCTCCCAGCAACCAACGGGGCAGCCACACAGGCGCCCAGCAACAACAACAGACAAATTTCCATCAAACATACCTCTACTTCGGTGAATTAATTAACCTATCAAACGGTATCGAAACTTAGCAAAGGACCCCTCTATGGAAAGCTAAGAATGTCTAGTTCCTGACTATAATTGTTATTTTGCAACATAAAGGTCAAATTCGTACAGTTTCAGTAAATAAGCATCAAGATTCAGAAAACAGGATAGCCACCATGACCTAACTTCTGACACCTCTAAAATTATCAAACCTCAGTCAAATGACATGGGACTTGAGCCTAACCCGAAAAAAATTGAGTGTAGTTTCCAATGAATCAGGAATCATTCAAAAAGGAGTTCAAACGAAAACGTTATACACGAAATACCGAACCTATATCCAGATTGTTTCCAGAATTTAACCTAACTTGTGACACCTATAACTCGAGCTATACAACTACAAATGCAACCAAACTAGCGCTAAATTAACAAGCATTAAGTCTAGTTTCTGAAAAGGTAAACCACATAATTTTAGGACCACTAGATTGTTTCCAGTTACTGTATAACAGAACCTATACCCAGATTGTTTCCAGAATTTTAATCTAACTTGTGACACCTATAACTCGAGCTATACAGCTCCAAATGCAACCAAACTAGCGCTAAATTAACAAGAATTAAGTCTAGTTTCTGAAAAGGTAAACCACATAATTTTTGGACCACTATATTGTTCCCAGTTACTGTGTAACCGAACCTATACCCAGATCGTTTCCAGAATTTTAACCTAACTTGTGTCACCTATAACTCGAGCTATACAACTCCAAATACAACCAAACTAGTTCCAAATTAACAAGAATTAAGTCTATTTTTTAAAAAGGTAAACTACACAATTTTTGGACCACTACATTGTTCCCAGTTACTGTATAACCAAACCTATACCCAGATCGTTTCCAGAATTTTAACCTAACTTGTGACACCTATAACTCGAGCCATACAACTCCAAATGCAACCAAACTAGTGCCAAATTAACAAGCATTAAGTCTAGTTTCTGAAAAGGTAAACCACATAATAGTTGGACCACTATATTGTTCCCAGTTAATGTATAACCGAACCTATACCCAGATCACCCCAAACAATGAGTTTAGCAAAAAAATTGGCATCAAACATTTATCAAATTTCAATAATCAAACACATCGTCAACCCAATTTAGAGATACACATGTTTTTAAACTGAAAACAGAAGCAAATTCGTAGAACCCACATAAAGCCCTTTATGTACCCTATTATAGAGTTAGAACCCCACACTTACCTTGGGTTGAAGTTGAAACTCTTTGTTTTTCCTCTCCTCTAGCTCTAGCCGTCGCCTCTCCTTAAGCTCTCTTCTAATCCTTATTTCTTTTTCTCTTCTAATGAGCAAACCCTAACCTACTATCACTTACTCATAATGCTTCATAAAATTCGACTAAACCATGGGCTTCTCTCCACACCCCCAATTTTACTAATTCTCACCTTAACACAAGCCCATATAAAGTAATATATTAATACCCTAATATTCTTCTACCACTTAATTCCTAATAATTAATTAAATAATTAATTAACTATTTTGGGGCGTTACAATGGCTATAGTGACCCCCTAGTTGTATGGTGATACTCGAGATGATGATTATAGAGTAAATGACCCTTAGTTGTTTATGATGCCCTCAGACTTAGGAGTTCTTAGGGAAGTTGATGATGATGTTTAAGGAACCTTGTCGCAGTATGGGCAAGGACTCGCTGCAATATGGGCGAGTCGTGCCTTAGTAATTTAAGTTGTAGGAGGAACCTTGTCGCAGTATGGGCAAGCACTCGTCGCAGTATGGGCGAGCCGTACCTCAAAGGATAGTGATCATGATAAGCGTTGTTGTTGTTGTTGTTGTTGTTGTTATTGTTAGTAGGGCATTATCGGACAAGGTATCTCGTTCGGGCAAGGTATCCTAGTCCTCATAGTCCTCTCTTGGGTGTTCTTCAGAGCATTATCGGGCAAGGTATCCCGTTCGAGTGTCTCGATCCTGTTGTTATTGTTAGGCATTATCGGGAAAGGTATCCTGTTCGGGCAAGGTATCCCGGTCCTCATAGTCCTCTTCCTGTTGTTCTTCGTAGGGTGCTATCGGGCAAGGTATCCCGGTCCTATCGTTGTTCTTCGTAGGGCGTTATCGGGCAAGGTATCCCGTTCGGGCAAGGTATCCTGGCCCTATTGTTGTTGTTCTCTTAGGGCATTATCAGGCAAGGTATCTCGGTCCTATTGTTGTTGTTGTTGTGTTGATGATTGTAAGGCAGTATCTGGCAAGGTATCCTAATTATGTTGTTGTTGTTGCTGCTTGTAGTCCTAGGACCATACGTGAGGTCGCGACACTAGGATTAGCTGAAGATTAGTTAAGGATTGTTTGTGCATTCGTGTTATGAAAGTTGTATCCACTACTATTGATTGTTTCCTTGTTTTGTGGTAGTCTTGCTGTTTTAGTTTCAGCCTTATATTCCTTATATGGTTTGGACGCTCTTTCTCACCCGTGCACCATTTTTTTAGATTGAGTTCCAGGTGTCGTTGGAGTGACCTTCTACGATTGTGCAGTGGTGGGGATGTGATCACTACGGATCACCCAGCAACTTGCAAAATGATACTACACGTTGATGTCAATTTCTTTTTATTTAAGTGATTAAAGGTTTATTGCTCTGATCAAGTGAAATAGGGATTTGGGTTGTATTTTCAATATTATATTTCAGGTCATTCTACTTAACTTTAATGTTTTTATAAATAATGTTTATATGATTTAAAGAGTTGGACGGCATCTTTTACTTGCGAAAACCATTTCATAAAATGAGTTGTTAGCTTTATTTTAAAAACAAATTTACTCGTTTTCATACTTTTTCACTTATAAATACTTCCGGGATAAAGGCTGTCACATTGGTCCCTATTGGTCCCTGTTAGTATTTATTGGTCCCTGTTGGTCTATATTGGTCCCTGTTGGTCCTATTGGTCCCTATAGATTCCTATTGGTCCCGGTTGGTCCCTATCGGTCCCTAATGGCCTGTTGGTCCCTCTTGGTCCATATTGATCCCTATTGGTCCGTGTTGGTCCCTCTAGGTCCCTAGTGGTCCCTGTTGGTCCCTATAGGTCCCTCTTCATCCCTGTTGGTCCCTATTGGTCCATATTGATCCCAATTGATCCCTAATGGTCCCTGTTGGTCCCTATTGGTCCCTATTGTTCCCTGTTGGTCCCTATTGGTCCCTATAGATTCCTATTGGTCCATATTGATCCTTATTGGTCCCTGTTGGTCTCTATTGGTCAGTATAGATTCCTATTGGTCCCTATAAATTCCTATGGGTCCCTATAGATCCCTATTGGTCCCTGTTGGTCCCTCTTGGTCCATACTGATCCCTATTGGTCCGTGTTGGTTCTTGTTGGTCCCTCTAGGTCCCTATTGGTCCCCCTATAGGTCCCTGTTGGTCCCTATCGATCCCTCTTGGTCCCTGTTGGTCCCTATTGTTCCATAGTGAATTGATCCCTATTGGTCCGTATAGATTCCTATTGGTCCATATTGATCATTATTGGTCCCTATTGGTCCCTATAGGTCCCTATTGGTCCGTATAGATTCCTATTGGTCCCTATTGGTCCCTGTTGGTCCCTATTGGTCCCTATAGATTCCTATTTGTCCCTATAGATCCCTATTGGTCCCTGTTGGTCCCTATTGGTTCCTCTTGGTCCATATTGATCCCTATTTGTCCTTGTTGATCCATATACTAGGGACCCATTGGTCCCTGTCGTGATCGTGATCCCGACGTAAATGGCTCAAAATTCAATTATTTTAGAAGTCGCCACCCAATTTATTTAATAGGAAAAATTGAGAAAAACCTAACTAGAAGTTGTTGGTCTGCGTAAACTAGATTGGATTCGGGAGTCGGTTATGTATAGGGAAGGGCGAAAACTTAATTCCACAACACCCTAAATCTGATTGTGCAAGATATCAATAAGTTTAGAAAATTTGTTTACTCCAAAATAAAATAAAATTCTATTTACAAAGAAATAAATAAGGGACTAAATTAGAAAATTTAATTTTTGACTTGACGGGGAAGCTCCGCTCCTACGTATCCTCAGGTGCAATGAGGAACTCAAGAGTCACGTAGTTCTTTCTTGGAAAATCTTGTTGGTTGGTTGATTTTATTTTTTCGAAGGGGTTTAAGATCACCAAGCTGTACAACTCTGTCGTCTAAAACCAGGATTTGTGAGGTTGACAAGATGTACATCTCAATCAAGCTCATTTTTTTAGTTTTTATAGGCTGGGGATTGTGGTGTAGTGTGGTGTAGGAGCAGAGGATCACAACTCTAGGAGACCATAAAGTACAACAACCTCTGGTGGAGGCAGCAGGGGTGGAGCAGGGTTGCTGCCAATGCTGCCATGTTTTTGCTGAAAATGGGAGGCAAGCAAAGGGACAAGAAGAAAGAAGTTTGGGCTTGTAGCTTCATGGAGAGAGCAAGGCAGCTGTCCTTATTTGACTTTTTCTTTATTTTTTTTTGTGCTTTTTTTTTGCTTTTAATTAATTTTTGTGCCATTTGCATTTAATTTTTTGGCTAAAGTGCTCCCAGGGTCCCTTATCTTTATTTAAAGTAACGATTTGGTCCTTTATCTTTTTTTGTCCCAAATCAGTCCTTTATGTTTTAAATTTTTGACACATAAATCCTTTTCTGTCCCAAATCAGTCCTTTATGTTTCAAATTTTTAACACATAAATCCTTTTTTTGACACATAAATCAGCACTGTTAGCTGTAGCGACCGAAAAATCCGGAGGAGGGATTCTTCGAAGTTCTTGAATGAAGCCGCCACCAAAGTTAGTTTAAGGGCAAACATTGGAAAATCCCTATTGAGTGGATAAGGAGGTTTTGCGGACCAGGTTTAGGCTCGGGAGTCGTTTATGTATAGGGAAGGTATTAGCACCCTACGACATCCTTCCTAAGGAAGGTTACCTTTTAACTAAATGTGTAAGCGTTTATTAATTCAAAAATAATGTTTTTACCTTAATAATAATAAAAAAAGGCTCGATAAACGGTTAGTTATTTTTATATTTTTAAAGAAAAATGAGAGAAGTGAATTTAAAGAAAAAAAAAAGGGTTTTTATTAGTGCAATTGACAGAGGTCGGCCGCCCTCTGGTCCTACGTATCTCCTGGTAGAGAATCAAATCACACGTAGTTCTTGGTAGAAAATGTTTGTGTGTTGGTGCTTTTTAGTTTTTTTGAAATTGGATAGGCGTTCGTAACGACCAAACGAGTTGAACTCAGAGTGGTCATCTTTCATGACCTGTTTTGAAAATTAAAGCTGTTATCAAGGGTCATACAAGCTAAGCTCAGAGTGACCATTGCTACTAACTCATATTTGAATAATGACTCGATTTAGAAAGAAATATGACTACATTGTAGTTTTTTTTGAAAATCAAATAAAAATAGTGAAAATGAATAGGTGTTAACATTTGTTGGGCTTTAGAAAGAGTGAGAATAGAGAATGGGTTGAAACCCAACCCAAATCATTTTTAGTTAAAATAAAACATATTTTGTGAATGAAAAAAAAAAGGAAGCTGCTGGAAGCAGCTAGTAACACAATAATAAATAAAAAAACTAAACAAGTGTAAATGAAAAACAAAGCATAGAACGTGAACCATTTGGGATTGAAATCCCTAAAAACAAAATGCTGCTCAGCAGCGTAAAACAGAGAGAAGGAAAGCGATACATCGTAGGTGAGAGAGAGAGGAGAGGAGGAGAATGGCGGAGGGGGATGGTGCACGACGGTGGAGGGAGAAAGCGTGCTGGTGCGAGAAGAAGACGGCGAGAGGGGCGGTCAGTGGTACGCGATGGCAACGGGCAAGGGGGATGCGACGGTGTGCGCGATGAGGAGGTTTGACGGTGGTGAGAGGGACCGACCGGAGGAAAGCCACCACGGGTGGTACCGCGGTGGTGCCGGTGGATGCGAACGGAGGGGAAGCGATTACGGGGCGCTTGGTTGGTAGCGGTGGTGAGAGAGGGAAAACTGGGTCCTGGCGGTGGTGTTGTGGTGGTTAACGGTGGCGTGTTCGGTCCACGGTGGTAAGAGGGGAGGAGACAACGCCAGAGACGTTAGCCACAGGGGGTGCCGTGGAGACGCCGGTGGTGCTGACGGCGAAGGTTTTCGCCGGAGCACTCGTTGGTTGAGGCTACGGGCAGAGATGGGGAACAACGATGAATGGGGTGGATGAGGTTGTGATTTTGTGGCTGTGGGCGGTGGTTTTTGGAAAAGGGGGGTTGGTTACGGTGGTTGTTGGCGGAGGTACGACGGCGGTGATCCTGCTCTCTTCTTTCTCTCCCCTTTTTTGATTATGAATCCTTATTGAATTTTCACTCCTCTGTTTCTATCTTTCTCTTCTACATGCTATGCTTCTCATTTTATTTTGCAACTCCACTCCCTTTGTATTTTTTGTTCCCCCCCTTCTTTCTATTTGTTGGGACCTATTTATAGAGAAGTTGTTGATTATTGTTGTTGGTTGCATACAGGCTGGTGGTGTGTGTGGAGAATTGTCTTGGTGTGGGAGAGATGAGAGGCGTGGCAGTGATCTCTGTTTGTTTTGGCACAACAGGTGTTTTATACAAAAAGGAGGTCTTGGCTTGAACTATAAGAGGAAAGAGCATATATGGTGGAGAGGAGGAGCAGCAGCTTGCAGGTTGATGCCTGCAAAGTTGTCTTGTTGGTGCAAAATTGGAAAAGCAACAAAGGAACAAGAAGAAATTAGTTTTAGCATATTACTCAAAGAGACTGTACTTGAGGGCGCATACTCCCTCTTTTTTGTTTTACTTTTTTGCTTTTTTTTTGTCTCTAAATGTACTTAATTTTTGTAAACTTTGATTATTGCATTTGTTGTAATAAAAAAAAGACTTGGACATGTTTGACCATTCCTCTATTTATTTTCATTTTATTTCATTTTTGAGCGCCAAACAAAACACGTGTGCACAACGGGACGCGAAAGCGCGTCTGTAGATGCGAATACGCGAACTCGTGCCCCAAAATAAACACTCGTACACAATGAGACGCGAACACGCGTCCGCGACGAGGACAAAAATGTGTACATTATTAAAAACCGCACGCGCGCACAATGAGAAGTAACACGCCTATACACGACTGGGAACGACACACATAAACGTCAAAAACAATATTCTGGATTTTCTAGTAAGCTTTAAATTAGCCGGACAAAATTAGGGTATGACAGCTGCCCCTCTTTATTTATATTCCGTAGAGAAGAAAAAAATGAAGGATTTTCAAGATTTCATAGCAGGAATAGAAATAAAGACAAAACAGACACTAATTTTGTCCGATTAGTAGAAAAATGTAGAGTTTGAGAATTAACAGAGAACGCTTAACACTTGGCGCGTTGACGAGAAAGGAATAAAGAAGGAGCAATGGAGCTCTGAAGGACCACTGGGGGTCTGAAGGAGCACTGAGGCTCTGAAGGACTAATTAGTCTGAAGGTCTAATCTGCAGTCGATGCTTGGCGCATTGATTGGAGTTAAACTGAAGGACCGACGAGGTCTGGAGGGCATGCCTAAGCCTGATGGACCAATGGGTTTGATGGAGCGCAAACTAGCAATGGTACTAGTAAAACGGTCTGCCCGGGGGGTGGCCTTTTTCGAGCGGCCATGGGGGCAAGGTCAGGTCGTTGACCTGATTTGCGCACCTCAAAGGACGTGCACTGTGTTTTTTAGGCGGACACAGCTAGTCTGAAGGGCCTGGGGCCAGATGATCCGTCGGTTGCTCGATAACGCGACGTGCGATCTGGATTGAAGGACCATTGTTGTTCTGAAGGAGCGCTTGGGCTCTGAAGGACCGCTGGGGGTCAGCAAGAGTACTGGGACTCTGAATTGTGATATGAGACCAGCGCTTAGAGCACTGACTTTGAGGGAACAAACTATTGGGATCGGCACATGGCGCACCTGCCTAGAACATACCTAATGAATGCATTTACCTGAGATGGAAAAAGCTATCTACATTTGGCATGTTTAAAAATGCAATGAATGATGTATGCGTGCAATATAGGTATGTGAAATGGTAGGTATCTGATGGAATGAATGAAGCGATGTATGTGAATGCAGATAAGATATGAATGTGATTGTGCTGATTAATGATGAATGTAATGGAATGATCATTTTTTCTCCTTTTGTTTTTTGCTTTTCTCTTTTTTTTGGGTACATAATGAGTGTATGAAATGCGAAGTGTGAATGTGATGCAAATATAATGCTTTGATGCGAATGTCATACACGGTACAAAGATATGATTAATGATGTAAAAAAAACTCTTTTTTTTGGGGGGGGGGGCAACGATGAGACTGGTACTCGACACGTCTATCGAAGCAAACAATGTCAGGCACGTAATTTGATGAACGTGCAATGATTGGTATCTGGGGGATGATGAATGAAATGAGTGTACCATGGGTGTTGAACCTGATGAAATGAGAAAGTTGACAACGGTGTATGAGATGTGAATGTGACTGTGGTGATTATTTTTGGTGTGATGATGAATGTAATGGATGGATTTTTCTTTTTGCTTTTTCTTATTTATTTTGCTTCTTTTCTTGATGCATGCAATGCGAATGTGAATATGATGCGAATGTAATTCTTTGATGCAAATGCTATGGTGAATAAAGGAAACACATGAATGCATAGCAAATAATATTGTTGCGTTAAAAACACACTTAGAGCAAGTGTACTCTTTCGCAGAAGTAGTATAAAAGATTATCGTATCCACAGGGACTAATTAACAAGTACCAAACTAGTCGAGATTATTTATTGTTTAGACGAACCAATAGTTTGATGATTATAGAAACAAAATAAAAATAACTAAATAACTAGAATTAAAATACTAGATTTAATCGATGGAGAGAGGCCTAGGGTCACGGTTTCACTTGCAAGCTTCGATTCCCCTATGTCTAATTCCTACTTGAATTCCCTTATTTTACTTAATTACCAATCCCTTTACTAAAACTATTAATCCGTTTGGTCATTCGCGATTAATATTCTTTTTCCTAAATTAACCCTCGTTTGGTCATGCAAGAATTTAAATTCAGGAAAAGCATAAAGAGCAAAAAGGTTGAATGATTGGAAGACTAAATTATGGTTTGGTCATGCCCTAATTATAGCCCCAATTATCCTATAGGTCCACCAACTAATTGCAGTACGATCGTTGATCAACTAATTGATTATAAACATGCAAAGGGTAGCTAATACTAATCACGTGATAAAAACAATAGGACAATATTAATTAAAATAAAAACATTAATTCAAACCAGAAATTAGAACATAAAAGGGTCTCTAATCAAGCAAGATCCACCTAGACCCTAGAAGAGGATTTAGCTATCCATAGGTATCAAGAACAATAAAATAGAAATAAGGTCATGAATTACAGAGATAAGAATAACCCGGTAAATAGAGAAATTCCTGATCTAAGCCTTCAATCTCTTATTTCTGCTCCAGAGCTCTCTCACAGTGTCAAGAACTAACACCCAATTTTCCTCAGACTCCCTCCGTGCGTTGCCGTCAATGTTGTTGTTAAGTGCGGCTCCTATTTCCTCGCGTATGTACGGCTCCGTTTCTTCCTCTATTCCAATTGTGAATAAAGCCCTTTTATTCTCCACGTTAACTTCTTTTCCAAGTAGAAGGTTGTTGCGTTAAAAACACACTTAGAGCAAGTGTACTCTCTCGCAGAAGTAGTATAAAAGATATCGTCTCCACAGGGATTAATTAACAAGTACCAAACTACTTAAGATTAATTATTATTTAGACTAACGAATGTTTGGTCGTTATAGAAACTAAAATAAAAAGAAATAAATAGCAAGAATTAAAATGTGAAGTTTAACCAATGGAGAGAAGCCTAGGGTCACGGTTTCACTTGCAAGTTTCGATTCCTCTATGTCTAGTTCTACCTGAATCCCCTTATTTTATTCAATTACCAATCCCTTTACTAAAACTATTAACCCGTTTGGTCATTCGCGATTAATATTCTTTTCCCTAAATTAACCCTAGTTTGGTCATGCTAGAATTTAAATTTAAGGAAAGCATAAGGTACAAAAAGGTTGAATGATTGGAAGACTAAATTAAAGTTTGGTCATTCATTAATTATAGTCTCAATTATCCTATAGGTCCACCAACTAATTGCAGTACGGTCGCTGATCAACTAATTGATTATAAACATGCAAAGGGTTGTCAATCCTAATTATGTGATAAAGCAATAGGATAATATTAATTGGAATAAAAATTAGGAATTCAAAACAGAAATTAGAACATAAAAAGGTCTCTAAACATGCAAGATCCACCTAAGACCCTAGAAGAGGATTTAGCTATCCATACTAGTCAAGAACATTGGAATAAAATTAGGAGTCATAAATTACAGAGATAAAAATAACCCAGATAGAGAAATTTCTGATCTTGAGAATTTAGTCTCCTTTTTCTGTTCCAGAGCTCTCTCACGATGTCAAAAACGGGTACCCAAAACTCCCCTTTCTCCTTGCCGGAGCTAATGTTGCCGCCAATGTGTGCCTGTTACTGTCCTTGTTTTTCTTCGGCCACTGTTCCTCTCCAATTCAACTCCTTTGAATTCAATTGGTCGCTCCTGTAGTTGCGTACGTCTAATTTAATTCTCAAAATTAATTATTTGTTGTGCGGCTCCTCTGTGTATCCTTCACGCCTAGGTTCTCTTCTTTCTTTCCTTTGAATTCAATTCCCAACTCTCCTCCACGTCAATGATCCTTTTGTAACTATAAATAATCTCTTTTTTTATTTTGCCGTCTGCGGCACTTTTCTTCTTTTACAAGTCTAGGGTAGAGTTCATGTGCCTAAACCAAATTATGGGTCTGATCTTGGCTTTCCAAACAGGCCGTGGGCCTTGTTTTTATTGGGCTGATAACAAAGTCAACTAAGAATTCGGCTTTGATTTCTTCTTTTATTTTTGAGCCTATATATATATATTGAACTTTGAGTGACATAAAATTGGACTTTTATTCCTTTTATCTTTTTCTATCTTTCTGCAAAATAAGAGCAAATTAAGTTAGTAATTTATATTATTAATAATAACTGCTCTAAAAATGACTCAAAAGTGCCTCTAAAAACTGCACTAAATTGGAGCTTATCAAAGGTTGCATGGGCCTTTTTGATTTCCATCAATTGGGCTGGCTTCTTCTTTCTTTTAATTCACAGCATATTATATATATATATATATATATAAATATATTAGTTTACATTCCAATTCGCTATAAATTGTACATTTATTCTTTTTCTCTATTTTTTCTTCTCTGCAAAACATAGAGCAAATTAAGTCAATGACTTATATAATTGGTAATAATTGCTCTAAAAAGTAATCCAAAAGTATCTCTAAAAATGCACTAAATTAGAGTTTATCAACTCCCCCACGCTTAACTTTTGCTTGTCCTTAAGCAAATTTTCTGGCTCAATAAAATTTTTCAAACAGGTACAGAGACAACCAAATAAGGGACCCTAAATTAGAAGCACAATGACAGACTATAGACAATATAGCACATATGAGGTGTCAAAAGGTTGCCCAATTAGAGGCTCATGTCCCTAAAGAATACATTTCTGTGAACAAAGGCACTCGCTCACAATCTCTCTAAGTGTTTAGGGACTAGGGAAAATATACACTCAAGTTTCAACAAAATGCACATTACCATATGTTTGTAATTTGACCAAATCTCCACTAAATAGTTCACATGCATGCAAAAGATGGGGTTTCATGGGTTGTAATGGGGCCAGGGTGAATTCATGCAGGGTAGGATATAAGAAAGAAGGGATAATCAAAGGGCTAAAAACAAGAAATGAATAGTAACATTTGAAATCAAATATGGAGCTCCTATCTATTTTACAATTTTTGCCCAAACTCCAAATTAATTCCATTTCCTTCTTCACTCTTTTTCTATTGAGTCAACTCTTTTTTATTTTCTTTTTCTCTTGAGTAGGCTTTTTTTTTTTTTCAAATTTTCTTCCTATTTTTTTTTTTTCATTTTTTTTTTGGAGGAAAAGGTAAGTACATGAATCACTCTTTTTTTTTTTTTATCCTGACAAGATAGATAACTAAAGAATAGGACAAAGTTTCAGTCCTAACAATATAGACAACTAAAAATATAGGACGAAATTGAAATTTTCAATAGTTGCTCCACATTTAATTTCAAATGGTTACCATAAAAAAAAGAAAAAATTATATCTAGGTACCAAAGAAAAAATATAACAAATAGGCTCAAAGGGGGCAACTAATGGATAAATTCAACAAACAACTCTGAGGCCAGAAAGATACCTAAATTCCCCATATCTTTTTACATGATGTAAATCAATTTTCGCCTTGAAATGGTCAAAAGACAAATTCTAGAATGTAGCAAATTGGAAAACACACTCATAGAAAGAAGAGGGGTAAAAATTTATGATTTAGTATCAATCCCCTTATGAAGGCTCAAATCTCACCTTTAGAAGCTAGTTCACAAAAAGTACTCAACAGGCACAAATGCTAATTATCAGCTTCCTAAGGACAACCCCACAGTTACAATTAAGAACAAGTCTGTCAAATGAATCAATTATGGGGTCCCAAAAAGGCATAATCTCTATATTTTTTTTTCAATTTAAGCATAATTCATGCAAAACAAGCCAGAAAAAATGCTATCAACATATTTAGTGGGTATGTGCATTTATAGAAATCAAGTGACAAAATATACTCTCCTCCCCCACACTAGCATGAAGCATGGTCCTCAATGCAAAATAATCAAATAGAAACAAAAGGAAATAAATGAAAGAGAGAGAGAGAGAGAGAGAGAGAGAGAGTAAGAGTGACTTCCCTGAGAGAGTTTGCAGTCTGACCTTATTCCTAAAAACAAAATGAAACAAATTAAAAGTAAAAATAACTGAAAATAAAACACAGGTTGCCTCCTGCGAAGCGCTTGTTTAACGTCGTGAGCCTGACGATAGTTAGTGCTTAATCAGGTTTCTCTCCAAGAGAAAATTTAACATCTAACGCAGTACACCTTCTTAACTTTCTAACCATGTGGTTCACATTGTTCTTTCTTTTTCCACGTGGTGGATGAACTTCAAAGGATGGTGAAATTTTTATTTTATCTCCATCCACCACTATGCTAGGATCCTGCAAAATAAGATTTTTTTCCAAAAGGTCCTGCATCTTTAATTCACAAAAAATGTTAGTTTCAACCACATTATCAAAATAAGGAGAAGTTAAAGAAGAGAAAATTTCATTGGAATTTAAAGCTTTAATAACATCATCTTCTTTACCACTCCTTAAAGTTACCTTTCCCCGGTGAACCTCAATCACAGCATCACCAATGGTTAAAACAATTTGCCCAAAAATGGGCGCTTTCTCCTCTTTCTCCAAATCCAGAACCAATGGATCTTTCTCATTCTCCTCACAACCGCTCTCATTAATAGGATCTTTTGTTTCAATATGACTCCCTTCAGTAGGAGCTACTATTTTGATTTGACTCCCTTCAGTAGGAGTCTCCTCATCTTTCTTGAGAGCTTCTTCATCCAAATTATATTCCATGGAGACAACTTCATCTCTCGTAGGAATACTTTTTTTGTATTGCTCAGCTTCTTTATTTTGGGTCGACTTAGTTTGTGAAGGAGTTTCTTGGGCCTCTTGAGATAACAAAGCAATGAGACTTGAGATTTGACCATTCAGGCTTTCAAAATTTTCAAGTGTCTGCTGCATAAATTTGGCCAAGACCTCATTGACATCCGACTTTTCCTCCTCTTGCCTTTGCACTTGTAGTGACTCATAATTATCCCAGTGGGAGGAATAAGGAGGTGGCTCATAGTTATCCCAATAGTCTGAATAAGGTTCATAAGGAGGAGGAGAAATTTGCATCTGACATTGAGACATATACCAATATGACTTCTCTAAATTCCTTTGTGCCTCTGCATCTCTAATATAATCTCCAATTGTCTTAACCATGATTTAAACTTTTATCTGCAAAAAAGGTGAACTGCAGCGGTCTCTTGGGAAAGTATTAGCAGCCTTTTTTTGTATTTTTTTTTCAATAAGATAAAAAAAATAAAATAAAACTAGTGCATAAAAAATGTCTAAAGCAATAAAAATCTTTTTCGTTTAATATTGCTAAATTAATCCCCGGCAACGGCGCCAAAAACTTGTTGCGTTAAAAACACACTTAGAGCAAGTGTACTCTTTCGCAGAAGTAGTATAAAAGATTATCGTATCCACAGGGACTAATTAACAAGTACCAAACTAGTCGAGATTATTTATTGTTTAGACGAACCAATAGTTTGACGGTTATAGAAACAAAATAAAAATAACTAAATAACTAGAATTAAAATACTAGATTTAGTCGATGGAGAGAGGCCTAGGGTCACAGTTTCACTTGCAAGCTTCGATTCCCCTATGTCTAATTCCTACTTGAATTCCCTTATTTTACTTAATTACCAATCCTTTTACTAAAACTATTAATCCGTTTGGTCATTCGCGATTAATATTCTTTTTCCTAAATTAACCCTCGTTTGGTCATGCAAGAATTTAAATTCAGGAAAAGCATAAAGAGCAAAAAGGTTGAATGATTGGAAGACTAAATTATGGTTTGGTCATGCCCTAATTATAGCCCCAATTATCCTATAGGTCCACCAACTAATTGCAGTACGGTCGCTGATCAACTAATTGATTATAAACATGCAAAGGGTAGCTAATCCTAATCACGTGATAAAAACAATAGGACAATATTAATTAAAATAAAAACAGGAATTCAAACCAGAAATTAGAACATAAAAGGGTCTCAAATCAAGCAAGATCCACCTAGACCCTAGAAGAGGATTTAGCTATCCATAGGTATCAAGAACAATAAAATAGAAATAAGGTTCATGAATTACAGAGATAAGAATAACCCGGTAAATAGAGAAATTCCTGATCTAAGCCTTCAATCTCTTATTTCTGCTCCAGAGCTCTCTCACAGTGTCAAGAACTAACACCCAATTTTCCTCAGACTCCCTCCGTGCGTTGCCGTCAATGTTGTTGTTAAGTGCGGCTCCTATTTCCTCGCGTATGTACGGCTCCGTTTCTTCCTCTATTCCAATTGTGAATAAAGCCCTTTTATTCTCCACGTTAACTTCTTTTCCAAGTAGAAGGTTGCATGGGCCTTTTTGAATTCCATCAATTGGGCTGGCTTCTTCTTTCTTTTAATTCACAGCATATTATATATATATATATATATATATATATATATATATATATATATATATAAATATATTAGTTTACATTCCAATTCGCTATAAATTGTACATTTATTCTTTTTCTCTATTTTTTCTTCTCTGCAAAACATAGAGCAAATTAAGTCAATGACTTATATAATTGGTAATAATTGCTCTAAAAAGTAATCCAAAAGTATCTCTAAAAATGCACTAAATTAGAGTTTATCAAATATGATTGGTGATATAGAATGCTTTTGGCAACGATGAGGCCGGCACTTGGCACTTCTATCGAAGCAAAAAACGTGTTATAGGTATGCAATGTGATGAATGTGCACTGCGAAAGTAAATGGACTACAAAAGGCCTGTGAATGATGGATGCTGAAGTTGGTCGGAAACAGAAATTGATAAGATGTGTATGCGAATGCGAATGCAAATGTACTGCTGGTTGCATGATGGGATGGTTTATGCTTTGGCGGGTGCAATCTGGATGATTTTTGCCTTTTTGGTTTTCTCTTTTTTTTTCCTTTTTGAATGAATGGATGAATGCGCACAGGTAATGCTTAAATGCATTAGTTGTGGTAGATGCATGACTTGTTGTTGACATACAATGTATGGTGCAATGATTTAAGATATGGTATAATAGTAATGCATGCAGATGTGTTTTGTTTTGAGAGGAGAAATGATACTTTCGATGCGAGGGGTAGAGAGGTGAGTGCTTTGGAATAATCATTCCTTGGACAGAGGTTTGAATTCAGACATGGCGACCTCAAGGTTGTTACTCACAGACACTGATGTGCGAAACTGTTTGACCGTATTTGCAGACTCGCTTATTTTGCTCTCCTATGATGGTGCCCCCTGATGATTGATTTTTAGGTCCACAAAGTTAGCTGAGTGAGTTTCCGACTTCACATTATTAACTTGTGTTTTCTCTCTTTGAAGCATAAACATGTAGAGTAGTGCAAATACAGATGATTGAGTCGGTTGACTTGGTATGACAGATATGACACGTGAGGGGATGAATGGTAGGTTTTTGCCAAAGCCATGAAAGGTGAAACTGCCCCGATTTAGACTACCGGTGAAGGTGAGTGCATAACTTGCCCCTGTCTAGTGGTGACAACAGCCACGGTTGTAGAGGAAATAATGAATTGGGAATACCATGACTTTGGAATGAAGGGTGGAACACAAGAGGTTCTGTCTCAACCCACGACATTTGGTGTTGCCCCAATCCTGACGAGGGCAAGGTTGCCCCGACTCGAGTTTGCAAAAGGCTGTATTTAGCATGGTGGGTTGAGAAATTGCCCCGGTGTGGTTTCATGGATGTGAATATGACGAGGGGATGAGATGGGTGTAGGGTGAATTTCCCCGACTTTAGGTGGAATGAAGGGTGACGGGATTTCCCCACTTTGGAATGGTATTTCAAATGATTGCTTCTAGTGGGGTTGTGAGAGGTGACTGAGTTTGGGTCATGGGTTTTTTGAAATGGGTGGTATGGATTGGATGTGGTATATGCATGGGATGGATGTCAGACATTTCCCCCAAGTTCGAGGAGCATGAAAGGTGAAAGGTATGCCCCACTTTGATATCTAGGTGATGGTCCTAGTCTAAACTTTTGGCACTTTGAAGGTGGCTCCCACAGACTATGATAATCCCGAGTTTTTGATACGATGAAAATTTCACTTGATGATCACTAAACATTGTCTTGATATCAGTGCAGTTTGAATGAATATTGGAGTGCAAATCCCTTTGATTTTTTTTTTAACTTTCTTTTTTGATTTTTTTTTCAGCAAATATATTGTAAATAAATAAACTTACTTGTCCTAGAATTAAATTTTTGAGAAAACGAAAGCAATCAATCATTGATCCGCATGGACTTGTTAGGGTTGTAGCGTGGCCAGTGGTTAGGGGTTTATGAAAGAAGGGGTTGTAATGTGGTCAAAGGTTATGTGTAATGTGGTCAATGGTTATGGGCTTGTGGAGTATAGGCTCAAATGGGCTCAGAGAGGTGTTTGATAGTTTATTGATAAAATGACCTTTTAAAAGATAAGTAGGTTCAGAGAAGTGCTAGAGGCCAATGATTTGGGTTTTGTGGAAGAAATGAGAATTCGGCCTAAGGAAGTGTTTGTAGGTTTATTCGGACAAGGATATCTTCTGTGTTCGGTAGTATTATGTATCAACTCACAATTTCTACTGCTTTTGATTTTTCTTTTTGAGGATTTTTGTAACATCCCCTAATTAACTAATTAGATTAAATTAAATTAGCACGAGGTTAAGTTGATTAGTTTGCATTAATTATGTGATGTTGCAATTTAATAAATTATAATTGTGCATAATTGCATTATTATGATAAGTTAGTGAGTTAAGGGATTAGTGTGGTGTTAGGAGTAATTTAAGAGAATGTTAGAGAATAAGGGTATTTTAGTCTTTATAACCCTTTAAATGATAGCCAGCTGAACCCACACCCCACACCACACAACACCATCTCATTTCCAACATTTCAGCAAAAGAGAGGCCTGAGAGAAAGGGGGAGAGAGAGCTCGAGAGAGAAAGTGGAGAAGGAAGGGAAGAGTTCCTACCTCTATTGTTCATGCATGTGTAATCTAAAACTACCATCCTCCATCATTTTTCTTCTTCTTCCCATTGATCTAATTTTCTGAGCAAACATCCAACTCCTCTCCAAAACACCATTTTCAAACCTTCAAGCTCCAAGCATGGAAATGGAGATATAATCCTTGCATGTCCTTGCTAGAGTCCATCATTTAGTACCAAGGCTCACCTCCAAGCCACTAATTGCTGTTTGAAGTTGTGGGGTAGCTGGGATTCGAAATCAACTGCTGTCCAAGCAATTTGGAGTGGTTGAGTTCGTTGTTGGAGCGAGTTCGAAGAGAGTTCGCGGTTTTGGAGCGGTTGTATTCTCGGAGTTCTGGTGTTGCGTGATTTTCATCACGATAGGTGAGTTCTATAACTCGCTTAGGAAATGTGTTTGCGTTCTGAGTTTTATTTTCGAAAACCATGGTCACACGTTTTTGTTATCGAAAGGAAACTTATTAAAAACCATTTTCTCCAAAGAATCGTGACTTAAATCATATACGGTGTGATTGATTGTGTTGGAACGCTATGATATATTATTTTAATGTGTGATTGAGTTTGGGTTACGATCGGAACAGATTTTGGAATCGGAATGGAATGGAATAACGCATGAAAAACCTATTTTCTGGAAACTGATGGAGACACACGGATCGTGTGCCTCTGAGCACGGGTCGTGCGCCTCCATCTGATACGATAAGAACTGGATTTTTAAAACACGCACGGATCATGTGCCTAGTCGCACGGGTCGTGCGTATGTCTCTGGAACTTAAAAAATTTTTAGTGGATAACGCACGGATCGTGCGCCAAGTCGCACGGGTCGTGCGTATCTTTCTGGAAATCTTCTGCAAACTGTTCGAAAACGCACGGGTCGTGCGCCTACACGCACGGGTCGTGTGAGACCTTCTGATCCTCAGATTCAAAGTACCTTTTTATCCATTCCAAATGATTCCAATTCTCTTCTAATCCATTCCCCAAGGTCCCCCAACAATGTAAAGATACCGATGTCATGAGATTGAACATGTTTACTAGAAAACTTGTGTATTATGAACAAAATGGAAGACCGTACTTAGAGAACGCGAGAGAACATATGTCAAGAAATAATAATATAATACACGGTACTTGACTGATATGATACACGGTACTTGACTGATATAACACACGGTACTTGACTGATACTATACACTGTAATTGACTGTTATGGTACATGGTACTTGACTGGAATGACTAACAGCCCATTGCGGGTACACAGACTGAAAAGGTATAATAAATACCAGAGGAAAAAGGGTGACGACCCTAAGAGGTTAGCATACTAGGGGAGGGGAAGTCATGAGCCCCAAAACCTAGACTCAAGAATGTTTCCCCTGCTAGAAATAGCGGGATGGGTTCACCAAAGTCAAGAGATTGCCTATAAAATAGGTAGACTGAGGTGTTATGCTAAAAACATGGAACAAAGATTGCATGCTTCATGTGTCGCTTAGGAGGGCCATGAGCATGAAGATTGCATGGAAGATATGTTGCAGATGCAACAGAATGCTCAAGCTCAGCCCCAGCAAGTCCCTGAGCCTCAAGTTGACCCAAGGAGGGTTTTCTCTGAATTCCTGAAAATGAAGCCGTCCGAGTTCAGAGGAGGACCGGATGTCATGGAAGCCCAGCATTGGCTAGATGATATAGAGAAGATTTTCGCAGCTATGCAAGTCACTGATGATGACAAGTTGAGATTGGCAACTCATATGTTGAAAGGTGAAGCTAACAACTGGTGGATTAATGCCAAAGCCATGATGGTAACTATGGATACTCCCCAGACTTGGGAACATTTCAAGCAGGTATTTTTGGAGCAGTTCTTTCCGACAGCCATGAGGTTCAACAAGGAGAATGAGTTTCTGACTCTCACTCAAGGAAGTTCAACTGTGGGTCAGTACGCGGCTAAGTTTGAAGAGTTATATCAATTCTTCGGTTTAGCCGGGTATGCCCCCAATGACAAGTGGAAGACCGAAAGGTTCAAGTATGGGCTGAGGGAAGACATTGCTCAGAGTTTGAGTACTTTTGCCTATACTAACTATGCTGCCATGGTTCAACAAGCACACATAGCTGAGAGTGACTTGAAAAGGTTGTATGCAAGCAGGAAAGTATTCCATCAGAATAAGAAGAATGTCGGATCATCTAACCATCAGACGGGTCCCAGGCACAACTCCAACAAAGGGAAACAGGTTCAGTCATCGAACTCCTCAAGATTCAGTACGTGTTCCAACTGTGGAAAGTACCATCAAGGGAAATACCAGATGGGATCCAACCAGTGTTATTTCTGCAAGAAAGACGGTCATTTTGCACGGGACTGCCCAGAGAAAGAGAAGAGTCAAGGAAGTAACCCTGCTGCTACTACAACTCATGGAAGAGTTTACACCTTGGACGCCCAGAAAGCCACACCGTCAGATAATCTACTAAGGGGTATGGGATCTCTTTTTAATAACTCCGTTAGTATTTTATATGATTCGGGTGCGACCCATTGTTTTATATCTCAAGTTTGTGTCGATCGGTTGGGATTGGCTTTAACTCCTTTGCCTCAACCAATCTACATTAAGACTGCTGCTGAAGGTAGTGTTCAGACCCAAGCAATATGTGAAAATTGTCTTCTATCCATTGGAGACAGGAATTTTGTAGTAGACTTCATTTGTTTATCAATGAAGGGCATGGACGTTGTCCTAGGCATGAGTTGGATGACGGCCAATCATGTAACAATAGATTGTTTCCATCGAACTATCGGTTTCGCCTCCGAGTCAGTAGAGCTACAACCGCCAAATTCTGAAGCTGTTATTTCTTTCACTTCGGCCAGTAATTATCTGTTCCAAGGCGCGGAAGCTTACGTCATGATGCTGTCTGCATCCACTGAGACAGGTCAGGATTTATCTTCTGTGCAAGTTGTTAATGAATTTCTTGATGTGTTTCCCGATGAAGTTCCTTCGTTTCCTCCGGATCGTGAGGTGGAATTTTCTATAGAGTTGGTTCCAGGCACTGGACCTATTTCTATAGCCCCGTATCGAATGTCGCCATTAGAGTTGAGGGAATTGAAAGTTCAACTGGAAGAGCTAATTTCCAAGCGGTTCATCCGACCGAGTGTCTCCCCATGGGGTGCTCCAGTGTTGCTTGTCAAAAAGAAGGACGGAAGTATGAGATTGTGTATCGATTATCGTCAGTTGAATAAGGTGACTGTCAAGAACAAGTACCCTCTACCGAGAATTGATGATTTGCTAGATCAGTTGAGGGGAGCTTCTGTATTTTCAAAGATTGATTTAAGGTCCGGTTATCACCAAATCAGGGTTCGAGCTTTGGACGTCCCGAAGACTGTAACACCCTAAAATAATTTAATTAAGTAATTGATTAAATTATTTAAAGTGTTGCACTAATTCTTTTTATTATATTATAATATAGTATTTTATTTTTAACTGAAGGGGATGGCATTGGAAATACCGGAATTGCAAGTGACGGCCCAAGAAGCCCAAGCCCGTTGGCTTAGGCGCTCCTTAGGCGCTAGGGGTCTAGGTTGCGCCCCAATTGTGCCAAAAGAGAGCAAGTGAGTCGAAGGAGAGGAGAAGAGAAAGAAAGTCGAAGGAGAGGAGAAGAGAAGGAAGAGGGCGAATCTCAAGCTAAGGAGTTAGGGTTTGTTCATCTTGATTCTAGGTAAGAGTTCCTAGTCTTTTATTATTCGATTTTCCTTCTCTTTCAAGTGCTTAGGTTTTCGATTTTCCTAACCATTACTCTTGTTGAATTTTTCGTGATGGTCCAAGAGAGAGGGAGGGCGTGATCGTGAGAAAGGGGAGAGGAAGGAGAAGATTCCTTGTTGCGGTGATTTGTCGGTGCTTCGGTGGAAAGAGCTCTAGTTCGTCATAATCAAGGTTAGGGGAGTCTCACTCTATAATAGAGAGTATAATAGGTGGTATGTAGATCATAGGGTCTTAATTGATGTTATTCGATGTTTGTTGATTGATTGAATTGGTTGAAATTGATAAATTGTGTGAGAAAATCGATTTAGGCTTGAGTTAAGGTTTTAACATGTTGATTTCGTGTTTTGATATGTAATTGGTATGATCATAACATGTCTTATGGTTTGTGGTTGTGATTTGATTTGGAAAGAAATTGGAAATTTGATGTTTGGTGGATGTTGGGTCGCATGGGGCGCCAAGAGCCTAGGAAAATGGCGCTCTGTGTACTGTAGCAGTGGGTTTGTGTTGCGTTGCGTGTGTTGTTTGCTGCCTGGGCGTGCGTGTGTTGCTGTCTGGGCGCCTGTGCTGCCCAGAATGGCGCCTGGTGGCGCCTGTGTCACATGGGGTGTGCGCCTAGGGGGTGGTTCACGTGAAACTCAATTTCTAAACAGTTTTTGTCGAGCCAAATTTTGTATTCACCTGACCAAATTGTATTTTAAGTACTTTGGCTAAAGAATTTCCAGATTTGCACTTGTTGTTTTGAAATGGTCCTATTGGGCATCGTTTTAGCTTGTGTAAAGGGGGTGTTGCGTGCAAATCAGTTTCTGAACATATTTTCCCTAGCCAAACTTTGTATTCACCTGACCAAATTGTATTTTAAGTACTTTGGCTAAAGAATTTCCAGATTTGCACTTGTTTTGAAATGGTCCTATTGGGCATCGTTTTAGCTTGTGTAAAGGGGGTGTTGTGTGCAAATCAGTTTCTGAACATATTTTCCCTAGCCAAACTTTGTATTCACCTGACCAAATTGTATTTTAAGTACTTTGGCTAAAGAATTTCCAGATTTTCACTTGTTGTTTTGAAATGGTCCTATTGGGCATCGTTTTAGCTTGTGTAAAGGGGGTGTTGTGTGCAAATCAGTTTCTGAACATATTTTCCCTAGCCAAACTTTGTATTCACCTGACCAAATTGTATTTTAAGTACTTTGGCTAAAGAATTTCCAGATTTGCACTTGTTGTTTTGAAATGGTCCTATTGGGCATCGTTTTAGCTTGTGTAAAGGGGGTGTTGTGTGCAAATCAGTTTCTGAACATATTTTCCCTAGCCAAACTTTGTATTCACCTGACCAAATTGTATTTTAAGTACTTTGGCTAAAGAATTTCCAGATTTGCACTTGTTGTTTTGAAATGGTCCTATTGGGCATCGTTTTAGCTTGTGTAAAGGGGGTGTTGTGTGCAAATCAGTTTCTGAACATATTTTCCCTAGCCAAACTTTGTATTCACCTGACCAAATCCTATTTTGAACATTTTGGCTAGAACGGTTTTAATTTTTCAGGTGACCTATTATGGTTGTGCGCGTGTGTGTTGTGTTGGGCGCCAAGTGTGGCCGCCCAGGGCGCCAAGTGGTGCGTCCGTGCTTGTGTTTTGGTTTCGGTCCTAATAGTGACAGATTGGTCCCTAGTGCTAGCTTAGTCATAGAGACGTGATTGAGATGAGAAAATAAATGAGTTGATTGATGATGAGGCCATGGGGGCTACAACTAAGATTACTAAAGATGTGATATGGGGTGTATGGACCGTGTTGTTAATAATTATGATTGTGGTTTTTGTCATGGAGTCTCATGCATACATAAGGCTGCGGTCTGAGTTTTATATTATGATGATAAGGCTGCGGTCTGAGTTTCTAAATTGAAATGATAAGGCTGCGGTCTGAGTCGATATTATGATGATAAGGCTGCGGTCTGGGAAAATGGTACCACATGCATAACTGTATCGCATACATCCTCATGATAAGCATGTGAGTTGCTGATTGTATGAATTATTGCTATTGTGTGACTGTATGAGTGCGATACTATGATGAAATATACTTCTTATTATAGTCTTTATTATATGGTTCGAGACTCACCCTTCTGTTGTTGTTTACCACAGGTAGTCCTGAGTGAGGGCTTATTCCTTTCACTCCCGAGTCGGTCTGCTCTGATACGTGACACCTAGGGGGTGGGCTTAGGATTCTAGAGTTATTCATTTGCTGTTGAATTTCTATTTAATGATTTTGATGAGGCTGTTGTTCGGCGCGTTAGAGATTATGTTATTTTTCCGCTGCGAGACATCTAAATTATAATGTGTGGATTTTATTGGTGAAGTCATGAGTACCCTAAATTATTTAATGGTGTTGCGTATTATAACATGTTGATCGTTGTTAGATTAAGATTATGTGTAGCATTCCATTGAAAATGAAATTTTGAAACTCTGATCTCTATGATAAATAGCCGGGTAGAATGGGGTGTTACAGATGCAGTCGAAGTCGAAATCTGGAAGACAGGTGCAGTCGAAGTCGAAATCTGGAAGACAGATGCAGTCGAAGTCGAAATCTGGATGATGCAGTCGAATTCTGGGAGATCCAGTCGAATTCTGACCTGCTGAGACATAAGCAGTCGAAATTGCTTCAAAATAAAACCTGAAGGTAAAAAATAAACATTTGTAGTAAAATACATCAAAAATATAATTAAAATACTAAAAAGACTTAATAAAATAACTATTAAAAAGACTCTAAAAATAGACTTATCAAACTCCCCTATGCTTGAACCTTTGCTTGTCCTCAAGCAAAAACAGTGTAAATCTTTAGGCCAATTCTGAAGGAAAATTATTTTCATATCGAAACCTTAAGTGAACTGTGGGGCAATTCTAACACTTTGTTTGAGAGCTACTATTTTGGGCTTCTTGTGGAATTGGGAGACAAATTTAAAGTATCAATACATTAGAGAGGATATCCATGTCATCATAGAACCGGTTCCCCAGCATTCTTAAGCTTGGGTCCTCCATTTACTAAGACCGGGTCTCAAAGGAGGGTCTTTATACGTTGGGTATTCAAGCATTTTTTTCTTTTCTTTTTGATTTTATATGCTAACCATTCATTTTGACATTTAAAATGTACCAATTTTTGCATTTTGAATTGGTTTTGCATATATACATATATATAATATTTTTTTTTTTTTTGAATACCCCAACTCAGACGTTTTTCTCCAGTAACCGCACATCTAGTAAATGTCACCAAGAGAACCAGGTTACTAGTTTCTTTTCAGTCCCTCTATTTGTATTAATAACTGAAAATAGTCTCAATAGTGTGTGTGTGAAAAAGCCCTAGAAGTAGAAATCGAACCATGATACAATTTTGTTGTTCCCAACCAGTCCACCTAGATGATTGCTAATGAAAAATTGAAAAATTATTTTTGTCCAGAAAAGGCTTATCTAAAACATGCTTAAGGTTCACAAAGTTCGTGATGGAGGGAGCAGATACAACTCAAAGTACAAAAAGATAAGAACTCGGCAAAGCAATAAAGACATTTCTAATAAAAGTAATAAAATACCCCCCCATGCTTGGACTAGGCATTGTCCTCAATGATTTTTCAAATAAAACAAAAGGGGTTAGGAGAGCTCACCTGGCTGTCTGGTTCAGGATACTCGGCCCTGAGGTATTTTATTTTTTAAACAAATCGAAAAATACATTAAGCCGTGGGTTGCCTCCCACGCAGCGCTCGTTTATGGTCATTAGCTTGACCTTTTCCCTTTATAAAGTTATTCCTGGGTCCCATCGCTTGAAGCATAGAGACCAAGTGACATATGAAGAATGAAAGCATATTCCTAGATCCCATGGCTTGTAAAATGGAAGTTGTGTAAGCAATAAGATCTTTTTTACAATTCCCCCCAGATCAAATGTTATTTTTTCCACAAAGGAAGGTGAAAAATAAGATAAAGGAGATGGTTTGTATGGTGGTGGGGGGATGTATGGTTCTTCTCTTTCTTTTTCTGGTTCCTTCTCTTTTTCTTTTTCTGGTTCCTTCTCTTTTTCTTTCTCTTCTTGCTCACACGGTAAATTATGTTTGTCACTCACAATTTTTTCTTGGTTTGCTCTTGGTTCCTCTAATTGTTTTTCGCTTCTAAGGGTGACAGCATATATTTGGCAATTTAGATTTTGTTTAGGCTGTTCAGGAAATACCCCCGAAGATTTAGAGGATGAAGCCACCTGTGTTGCCACTTGAGTTATTTGATTTTCGAGCATTTTATTATGAGTGGTGATAGAGTCGACTTTTGATACTAATTTGATAAGTGTGTCATTCAAATAACCAGTTTGATTTTTGAATTCTTCATTTTGTTTTGTTTGAGATGACACAAATTTTTCCATCAAAAATTCCAAGTTCGACTTTTGTGGGTTGTTTTGTGGGTTGTTAAAAACCCTTTGATTTTGAAAGACAGGAGGTGGTCTAGGTGCTGGATTGGGTGGAGGATTTTTATAAGAAAAATTTGGATGATTTCTCCACCCAGAATTATAAGTATTTGAAAACGGATCTTCTTTTTGAGCATAGTTTACACGCTCATTTCCAGTACTAGATGCCTCAAGCTGGCATTTAGCTCTAATATGGCCAACAACCCCACATAATTCACATGGTGGAGTAGTAGGAGAAAAAGTTTGTGAGACGGCACTTACATTTAATTTTTCAAATTTTTGAAAAAGTGCGTCCACTTTTGAGGTAAGATGATCAACAACAGATATTTCATACTTACCTGGCTCTTTTGATGCGGCTGGTTTATTCGTTATGGCTCGCTCACTTGTCCACTGACAATGGTTTTGAGCCATATCTTCAACGAGAGCATAAGCTTCGGTAAAATTTTTGTTCATTAAAGCTCCACCTGCAGCTGCATCAATAGTCATTCTTGTTGCATATTGTAATCCATTATAAAAAGTGTGAACAACAAGCCATTTCTCTAGTCCATGATGGGGGCATAGTCTTAACATTTCTTTGAAACGTTCCCAAGCATCATAAAGAGATTCCCCGTCGTTTTGAGAAAATCGAGTAATTTGACTTCTCATTTGAGCTGTTTTACTTGGGGGAAAGAACCTAGTAAGAAAGGCTTGTTTTAATTGGCCCCAGCTGGTAATGGATTCCGAAGGCAAAGAATGTAGCCATGCTCTTGCTCTATCCCTTAATGAAAAAGGGAAGAGCTTTAGTCTTATGGCATCTTGAGGTACCCCGTTTAATTTGAGAGTTCCACAGTATTCCAAAAAAATTGAAATATGAAGATTTGGGTCCTCCGTGGGAGAACCAGAAAATTGGTTTTGTTGAACCATTGAAAGCAGAGATGATTTGAGTTCAAAATTATTTGCTTCCACATTTGGATGTACAATGGCAGCCGATGGCTCTGCTGAAGGTGTTGCGTACTCTTTGAGAGCACGATTTTCATTAGCCGCCATTTGGTTATCAGGAATTTCTCTCCTCCTTCTATGTAAGAACCTTTCAATTTCGGGAATTTGTTGAACAGTTTCACCGAAACTTCTGGTTCTTCGCATTCGAGGGACAAGAGAAGAAAAAGTAAAAATAAAGAAAATAAAATTTCAGTCTAACCGGTTTCAAAAAATTTAATTAATATCACTGCCTCCCCGGCAACGACGCCAAAAACTTGATAGCCCCGCAAGTGCACGGGTCGTATCGCGTAATAAAAGAGTATCGGTCCACAGGGAGAGCCTAAGTGAATACCAATTTAATTTTTCAAAGTTGATTAACTGAAAAGAAAGTGTTTTTGGAAAGAAGGAATATTTTAGCAAAGTCTACTCACTTACGATCATTGTAGACAAAAGAGGAGAAAAGAAAATAAGAAAAGAAAACATAAAGTTTAAATAGCGAGAAAATAAAAGAAAGCAGTAAAGTGCAAAATTATAAATAGCGGAATTGTAAATGACAAGAAAGTAAATTGCTTGAAAAGTAAATTGCCAGTAATTTACTTGACTTGCCAGTAATTTACTTGACTTGCCAGTAGTTTACTTGACTTGGAAATTTAAAGAGCAAGAAAAATAAAAGAGCAAGAAAGTAAATAACTTGGAAAATAAAGGTGCAAGAAATTAAATAGCAAGAAAAGTAAATGACTTGGAAAATAAAGGTGCAAGAATTTAAAGGAGCAAGAAAGTAAATGACTTGGAAAGTAAAAGGGCAAGAAGATAAATAGCAAGAATTTAAAGGGCAAGAAAGTAAATGACTTGGAAAATAAAGGTGCAAGAAATTAAATAGCAAGGAAAGTAAATGACTTGGAAAGAAAAAGGGCAACAAAATAAATAGCAAGAATTTAAAGGGCAAGAAAGTAAATAAACAAGAATCATAAAAAGCATGAAGAGTAAATTGAAGTCATGAATCATTAGAGAGCCTTTGTCATTGATTTTCTAACAAAATTCAAGCTTAGTTACAAGTGAGGATCAAGCCTCTATTTATAGGAAAATATGAGGGGCAAAATGGTCCAAAAGAGGAAAAAGTGGCAAATCAAGTTGGCCAAGGTAGTCATCAAAAAGCCATCCTCAAGTGGGCAAAAATATCCAATTTTGACTGCACAGTCGAAATCTGGATAGCAGATGCAGTCGAAGTCGAAATCTGGAAGACAGATGCAGTCGAAGTCGAAATCTGGAAGACAGGTGCAGTCGAAATCTGGAAGACAGATGCAGTCGAAGTCGAAATCTGGGAGACAGATGCAGTCGAAGTCGAAATCTGGAAGACAGGTGCAGTCGAAGTCGAAATCTGGAAGACAGATGCAGTCGAAGTCGAAATCTGGATGATGCAGTCGAATTCTGGGAGATCCAGTCGAATTCTGACCTGCTGAGACATAAGCAGTCGAAATTGCTTCAAAATAAAACCTGAAGGTAAAAAATAAACATTTGTAGTAAAATACATCAAAAATATAATTAAAATACTAAAAAGACTTAATAAAATAACTATTAAAAAGACTCTAAAAATAGACTTATCACACGCAATGGCTAGAAAAATCCTGAGAGCTGGATACTACTGGTTGCAGATGGAATCAGACTGTTATAGTTTTGTGAGAAGATGCCATAAATGCCAAATCTATGCAGATCACACCCATGTACCTCCAACTTCTCTGAATGTTTTGAGCGCACCATGGCCATTCTCAATGTGGGGCATGGACATCATTGGTCCCATTGAACCCAAAGCTTCCAATGGTCACCGTTTCATTCTGGTTGCTATTGACTACTTCACTAAGTGGGTGGAGGCTGCTTCTTATCCCAATGTAACGAGCTCAGTGATTGCTAAGTTCATCAAGAAAGACTTGGTTTGCCGCTACGGCCTTCCAAACAAGATTATCACAGACAATGGTAGTAATTTGAACAGCAGAATGATGAAGGATTTGTGTAAAGACTTCAAAATACAACATCACAACTCTTCTCCCTACCGCCCAAAGATGAATGGGGAAGTTGAGGCAGCCAACAAGAACATCAAGAAGATTGTGCAAAAGATGGTGGTAACCTATAATTATTGGCACGAGATGCTCCCCTTTGCCCTGCATGGTTACAGAACCTCAGTACGCACCTCAACAGGGGCAACCCCTTACTCCCTGGTTTACGGGTCAGAGGCAGTTCTCCCCATCGAGGTTGAAATACCATCCCTGCGGGTGTTAATGGAGACAAAACTTGATGAAGCAGAATGGGTTCGGTCTCGTCTTGACTAGTTGAATCTCATTGATGAAAAACGGGTGGCCGCAATGTGTCATGGGCAGTTGTACCAACAGAGGATGAGGAGGGCTTTTGACAAGAAAGTCCGTTCTCGTGAATTTCAAGAAGGAGATCTTGTGCTCAAGCAGATCTTGCCGATTCAGACAGACTCTAGGGGCAAATGGGCTCCCAAATATGAAGGACCTTATGTGGTGAAGAAGGCATTCTCAGGAGGAGCTTTAATTCTGGCAAACATGGACGGAGATGAGATCCCAAATCCAGTGAACTCAGATGTGGTCAAGAAGTATTATGCCTAGAAAAATAGACGAAAAAAGAGAAAGATAAGCCAAGGAAAAATCAGCTCGCTAGGTTGAAAACCCGCAAAGGGCGACCTAGGCAAAATCAGAGCGGCCCGGTGGATTGAAAACCCGCAAAGGGCGATCCAGGCAAAAATTAGGGTCAGAAAACTTGGGCTTGAGAAAAGAAAAAAGCAATCAGCGCTCCAAAGGTTCGGATAAGGGGGTGATCAGTATTATGAGTATGGACGGTGGGCACCGTTACTACAGAGACGAAATCACGAGATTTGTTCCTTTTTGCTTGTATTTTTTGTAGTTTAAAAGAAAGATTGCAATGCACTTTCGATTGGCGTGACTTTCTGCGCGTCCAATTTCTATATCAATAAAAGTCCAACTTTTCTTTCATATGTGTGCTTTTCGTGTCTCTGCTTTCATCTATTCAGTTTCTGTCAAAATAATAACTTTTATGATTGATGAAATCGAATTGCAAAACATGAGCACATTCAGAGCATTACAGGATTATTGCGAAATCTTTGAAAAAATACGGAAAGAAGTGATTCCCCAAGTGAATAAAATTGCGGAAAAGACAGTCATGACGAACCAGTGTGCAATCCTCGCGGGATCGCCGTCCTGGAACAGCCTTCGCCCGGCAGATCGAATTAACCAGCAAAAAGAGTGCCAAAGAAAAAACAAATAAGCAGAAAAAAGAAAGCTGCTTAAAGAAAGCAAGCAGAGTAAACAAAAACAAATAAGCAGAAAAAAGAAAGCTGCTTAAAGAAAACAAACAGAATAAACAAAACAAACAACAAAAAAGAAAATCACAGAAGACGGAACATAAAAGAACACAACATCTTCATTCATCATACCATCCATACCATTCGTCATCAAACAGTGGTGCATTACTGATCAGCGGTCGTACGCGGGTCAAAATAATTAATAAAAGGTAAATATAGTATCAAGGTAAGAGACCTTGGTCGTCTCTCGAGGATCTCTAAATAATGAAATTACCAAAATCAAGAATCAAAATAAACAATAAAAAGGGGTTTTGAAGAAAACAATTTGTGTTTAAGGGAGTTCAACAATTTAGAGAGACAATCAATCCATTGGTTTCGGATGCGTTTCTTGGATTTATCATCGGTTCTAAAATAAAGATTCGTGCATAGTTTGATAATTCTTGATTGATCATAAACTAACTAAACAAGCATTAATCAGTTCATACGAATTCGCACCGTTTTAAAGCAAGCGTCAAAACAATGTGTTCAATCAATCGTGATAGCGAACAAGTGCCAGTATCACAATTAACATCATAACTGAATTCTATCAATCCTATAAACAAGCGCCATAGACTCTATCAATTTCTATCCAAACTAAATTAAACAAGCGATAAAATAGTTTGTATAATGAAAGTTGCAAAACAGAATCATGATTAAGTGATTAAGCAAAACCGAATCATAAAACGAATCACATAAGCAAATCATAGAGTTTGAGTAATTAAGCAAAACACAAACCGAATTTGCAGCAAGAATTACAGAGATGAATTTGATAGAGAAAGAATTAAAACCATAAAAACGAAATAAATATTAAGCACTGAACCTCAAAATCCTTACAGCAACACCCTTCACCAATAGATTGATCTAGGGCATTAAGCTTCCATGGAGGTTAGGGCACAAAACGTAAAGTTGAAAGTAGGAATGAGTAAGAGAGTCAAGACGGCTCTGAAAAGTGTAGTTAACCAGAACAAAACGAAAATACCTAATCCCTAACTGGGTTATTGGATAAAAGCCCGTTAACAAACTAATATTTGGCCCAAAACCCGTTTTACACAGTACTGCTTCGGTAATTCGAAGTTTTCGCCTTTAAGACTTCAGAACTGGGTTTCGAGCTCAACAGGAGAATTGTAGCTCTGTTCCTTAGCTTTCCAACGCATGCTCGCACGCCTCAATCGGATAACCGCAGACAAAGTTATGACCTTCAGAGTAGATAGGGGTCAATATGCAATAAAACAAGAATTAATCGTGAAATTACTATATTGCTCAAATAAGACCCAAAATCTAGAAACGCGCTAAGACTTAAATATTAGACACAGAACACAATCAAAAATACCAAGTGCAAAGCTATAAAGAGTGCATTAAAATGCACTGATCAAATTCCCCCACACTTAAGCTTTTGCACTCCGGGCAAAACACACAAAACAAGACACGAAAACAATGCATGAGTTTCCAATGAACCCAAAGAATGCAAAGTCATAAGAGAAATACTTTTCCTAGGCTTCAAGGAGAACGACAATCAAAGACTGCACTTAATTACAATCAAGGCAAACAAGATGATAGAGCACTAGAGAGTGAATCATAAGTGATGAGTCCTCACAGGATATGTATAGGTAATGCTCTCAATCACTCAAGTGTCTAGGCTTGTGTTTACTCTCATATATATATATATATATATATATATATATATATATATAATAAGCACATCAATGAAAGTTAGCACTACCATATGCTTGACAAGCTTCTGACATCCACACTTAAGAACACATGCACATAAGATCAAAAGGTCTTTATAAGGGTTGTAATGGGGCCAAGGTCAAGGTGGGATAATCCTAAGGGGGAACTAAACTAAAAAGAATCAAAGAGGATAAAGAAGCAGTGAAAATCAATTGTAAAGTGAGCATGAGAGGGTCCAACTTCAACAAAGTATGATGAATTTCTCTATTTTGATATACTTCTCCACATAACTCTCTCTACACACTTTCATTCTTCTTGAAACAAAAATTAAAAGAAATACACACACTTTTTTTTTTCATTCTTTTTTTTTTCTTCTCTTTTTTTTCTTTTTGGGGAATATTTTTCTATACAAATGTACTTGCCAAACTTTCTATTGAGAACCCAAGAACAAACCCAAGTGAGAACCACAATTGCACAATTTGGACACCCCCACACTTATGGATTTAACAATTCTCAATTCAAAGCTCCTTCACCCTTTAAGATTGGGTAATAACATTGTTTTTCACTTTTGGGCTTATAATGAGCTATAAAACAAAGAATGGGATAAAAGGCTCAAAGGGGCTTACACAAAGGGATAAATTCAGGGTAGGCTTATATGGCTAGTAGCTAAAAAACAGAATTGCCTAGATCATTTCAAACATGCATGTGAACAAGTGTTTCAACAAGAATCAAGTCAAGTTCTAGAGTAACTAACAAACATGAGTGAGTCACACACAAGAAAGGAGAGAATGACAAAATGTAGGTCATCCAATAAAATGCTTAATTCTCACCAGGGACAATGACTATCACAAATGATGCAAAATTTAGTGCTCATATCCAACTTATTAAACCCAGAGCAACAAGAAATCAATCAAATCATGTCACAACACCTATGGTCAAAGAATAGTAAAATCACCCACAACTTATACAAACTAAGAATTCATGGAAAAAACATGCAAAAATAACAATTTTTTCCTTTTTTTATAGTTAAAAATTAGAAACATAAATACTAAAACACACACCCCCACACTTAAATCACACATTGTCCTCGATGTAAGAAACAAGTATAACTTAAGGATAAGAAAAGAAAACTCCCTCTTGAAGGTGGAGAATTTGAAGCTTGCAGGTGGATGGTATTTGTCATAGAAACCTCTTTTATGGTTACTGCACACGTGTTTGGTCTCCTTCTTCTTCCACACTTCCAGAATAAGGGGATTAATTTGTTGCTGTGTTTGCCATACTTCCTCGGTTGGAATGTCCGCCAAGGTCCATCCAATACCTTTCCTATGTTCGCTTAGAATTGGCGATAACTTTTCCTGTTCAGATTCAAGGTTAACTGGAATAATCACAGACAAATTTGCACTTCCCCCTAAATATGCGCATTTCAAATTTTCAGGGAGTGGTTTGAGCTCTACAACATGTGGCTGCTCAATAGCAGCAACAACCACATCCACAACATCAGCTATGTAAAGTGTATCAACCTCTAGAGTTTCAACAAGAGTAACTGCACTGACAATGAGAGGATTTGGGACATTATGATTCACTACTTCCTGGGCAGACAGTTCGTTTGATCTCTGGGCCTGTATCTGATTAACTGCAGTGGTTAATTGTCCAACTATTATCTCCAATTCCTTAAGTGTGGAATCTGTTGTTTGTTGGAATTGGAGATTTTGAATAGCCATCTCTTTAATGAGATCCTCCAGTGAAGGTTCATAAACAACAACCATGTTTAAATCAACTGAATCAGAATTAGAGTTAAAATCAAATAAGTTATGCTAAAATTAAGGAAGAAAATAAAAAAACGAATCAAAGATAATCTAAAAAATATAAAAACTGCACTAAAAATCTAATAAAATCAAAAGAAGATTATGAAAATTTTTTTGGATTTTTTTGAGATTATAAAATATTCGAATAATTAATTAAAAATAGAAAACGAATGAATTTAGGATTTTTCGGCCTAGGCTCCCTTAAGGGAGTCCTACTCCTTGATTTTTTTCGGATTTTCTGACCAATTTTCGGAGCAATCTGACCAGATCACCTGAAAATCGTTTTTTTTTTTTACCTAAAAAACCAGAATTCAGCAGAATGCCTACGACCTGTAACAAAACCTGAAAACTCAACAAAGACACAAACTAAAATGTTAGTACTGTTAGTGGGATCCTGAAGTTGGCAATCCCTAATTAGAGATCCCCGGCAACGGCGCCAATTTGATCAGCGGTCGTACGCGGGTCAAAATAATTAATAAAAGGTAAATATAGTATCAAGGTAAGAGACCTTGGTCGTCTCTCGAGGATCTCTAAATAATGAAATTACCAAAATCAAGAATCAAAATAAACAATAAAAAGGGGTTTTGAAGAAAACAATTTGTGTTTAAGGGAGTTCAACAATTTAGAGAGACAATCAATCCATTGGTTTCGGATGCGTTTCTTGGATTTATCATCGGTTCTAAAATAAAGATTCGTGCATAGTTTGATAATTCTTGATTGATCATAAACTAACTAAACAAGCGTTAATCAATTCATACGAATTCGCACCGTTTTAAAGCAAGCGTCAAAACAATGTGTTCAATCAATCGTGATAGCGAACAAGTGCCAGTATCACAATTAACATCATAACTGAATTCTATCAATCTTATAAACAAGCGCCATAGACTCTATCAATTTCTATCCAAACTAAATTAAACAAGCGATAAAATAGTTTGTATAATGAAAGTTGCAAAACAGAATCATGATTAAGTGATTAAGCCAAACCGAATCATAAAACGAATCACATAAGCAAATCATAGAGTTTGAGTAATTAAGCAAAACACAAACCGAATTTGCAGCAAGAATTACAGAGATGAATTTGATAGAGAAAGAATTAAAACCATAAAAACGAAATAAATATTAAGCACTGAACCTCAAAATCCTTACAGCAACACCCTTCACCAATAGATTGATCTAGGGCATTAAGCTTCCATGGAGGTTAGGGCACAAAACGTAAAGTTGAAAGTAGGAATGAGTAAGAGAGTCAAGACGGCTCTGAAAAGTGTAGTTAACCAGAACAAAACGAAAATACCTAATCCCTAACTGGGTTATTGGATAAAAGCCCGTTAACAAACTAATATTTGGCCCAAAACCCGTTTTACACAGTACTGCTTCGGTAATTCGCAGTTTTCGCCTTTAAGACTTCAGAACTGGGTTTCGAGCTCAACAGGAAAATTGTAGCTCTGTTCCTTAGCTTTCCAACGCATGCTTGCACGCCTCAATCGGATAACCGCAGACAAAGTTATGACCTTCAGAGTAGATAGGGGTCAATATGCAATAAAACAAGAATTAATCGTGAAATTACTATATTGCTCAAATAAGACCCAAAATCTAGAAACGCGCTAAGACTTAAATATTAGACACAGAACACAATCAAAAATACCAAGTGCAAAGCTATAAAGAGTGCATTAAAATGCACTGATCAATTACACTTTCAAATTCGCATCTCAGAAGAGCGAAGAATAACAAAAGAAAAAGAAGTGAATGAGGAATCAAACAGAAAAAGCACCCCACCAAAATCAATTATTGCATTCATGTGCATCCAAATACCCAAATGCATGCATTTCATGCACCATCCAAGAAGTTGCTTCGGACCAGGGAGTCCCAAAAATCTCATTTTTAGAAAATCACCATCAGCACCGAGTTAGTAAACTCCATCAACCCAGGGTTAGTAAACCCCATCAACACAGAGTTAGTGAACTCCTTCCACAGATCACAACATCGTGTACGAGCACGCGATGGATCCATCAGACTTCGTTAAGTCCTTCGGATTAGTTGTGTCAGCCTGAGGCATAGCGTAAATCCATTGATCAAATCAGTTCCGGACCTGATGTTGATCGGCTGCTCGAAAAGGTCACCCCCAAAGCTCGGACTCGACCAGAGTTCGTTAGAAGGTTTTTTAGGCAGCCTCCGAATTCCCAATTTACCGCTTTTCCCAATTTACTGCTTTCCCGTTAATGCGACAAGTGTTAACCCCCCTTTTCTCAAAAGGAAAATAACAAAAAGAAAATTTGAGCTTTTCTGGAGCGGACAAAATTAGTGTTATTTCTATATCTTTATTTCCATTTCACCAACAAATATGAAAAGGCCAAGTCATATTTCTTGACGAAATGTGAAATAAAGAGGGGCAGCTGTAATACCCTAATTTTGTCCTATCCAAAAATAAGAAATTTTATTTATCTTTAATAAAAAATAATTATTTTATTTTCATGCCATGTTTTATTTTATTTTAGTTTGCTACAAGTTTTAATCTTTGAAAAAATAATAATTAAGAGTATCAAAATAAAATAGGCAAAGGAGCATATGGGGGGGTCTGTTAAAAAATATATAGAGGTGCAATTAGGATTGGGCCATCTAAAGCCCACTCCTCCACCAAACCTTAACCCAATTCGCCTAACCCATGTCCAAAACCTAACCCATGTCCAAAACCTAACCCATATCCAACCCATAACCCACAACCCAACTCATCAAAACCCTAAAATCCCTCCTCTTCTAACCCTAATTCGCATACCTCCCCCCTTTACCCCAAAAGATGTCTACATTCACTCTCCCCCTTAACCCAAAAGCCATCCACATTCATCCCCAAACCCTAGAAAAAATTCGGCCACTTCCCTCTCTCCTAGCCTAGAAATCCGCCCCCACTCCCCTTTTCCCTCCTTGGAACTCACAATCCCACTTCCACACACTTCCCACTTCCCCACATCTCCTTTCCCCATGCACCCCTCTTCCCTCTCCCCAACGGCTCTCTCTCTCTCTCCTTTCCCTCTTCTCACGTTTCCTCCTTTCACTCAAGCCTCTCACACATCACTTCTCACCAAACCCTAACACACACTTCCTCTTCTTTCTCCCACTCACACTCAACCCTTTCTTTCCCTCTCTCCCCTCCTACGACCCCTTTCTCTCTCTCTCATACACTCCCTCCACCTCTTTTCTCTCACATAACCTCCAAAGCACCACTCCCATCATCACCATCAAACCCTAACCGTCTCCACCCCCCCTTCTCCATCTCCACACGTTTCCCTTTCACATCCTCTCATGAAATCACCATTTTTGTTGCTTCTTTCTCTCCTCTCCCACGAAATCGCCATCTTTGGGCATCACCAACACAAGAAGCCGTTGGTCACTCAAAGGCTCGCGGGTTCATCCAAGGAAACATGTTTTCCATTTCGTTTTTCTCAAGGTTAGCACGCCAACGGATATATACACAAGGCTTGGTGAAAAAAACCAAAAAACAAAACACACAACCACAAGATCAAGTTTTGGTATAAATAGGAGTTACGGTTTTGAGGCAAGGGGACGGTTTTTGGAGAGAAAAGAGAGGAGAGGCCGAAGTCTTGAAAGACTCAGGAGCAAGAGGAAGCAAAAGCGGATCCGGAGAAGTTTCTGTGAGAGAGAGATTATTTTTTTTCGTTTTTCTCCTCTACTAAAATTTTCATAGTTTTATTTTTGTTGTTATTGTTGGTAAAGTCTCACCAAAAGGTTCATTATTCAAGGTTGGTTTAGTATTCTCTCTTAAATTTCTTGTTTTATCTTATGATCTTTGCATCTCTATTCTAATCAATGTAAATTTGTTGTCTCATAAATCCTTTTTGTTCATCTTCGCATATGTGGTGTTTTTGAGATTTTGAGAGATTGAATGTTAGACCTTTTTTTAATAGAAGAATACAAAATGCTTCATGTTCTTATGCTCTTGTTGTTTTAAAATAAGAATAGTTCAATTTGATTGCTTATCTTTGAATGTCATGTTTCTCTTTGAAGAAATGTAGCAATGTCCTTTTTATCAACAATAATAATTGTCATCAAAATAATGACAATAAGAAATGTAGCAATTTTTCTTCTAATATCAAAAAAGGATTTAAGGTAAAATGTTTCTTTAAATAATTAATAGATCTCTTTATACCAAATGCCAACAAAAAACACTTCACAAAAAAATCACTTTTCGGAAAAACTCAAAAAAAAAAACAAACATTTCCTAGTAATTAATAAAAAGAGGTAGTCAACACATTTCTTTTACCATTGTTAAGTAAACAAATAAATTGATTTTTATGTTTTTCTTTTATTTATTTATTTATTCGTTTTTTTTTAAAATCAAAAACTAACAAAAGAAAGAGTAAACAAATAAACTGATTTTTATGTTTTTCTTTTATTTATTTATTTATTCGTTTTTTTTAAATCAAAAATTAACAAAAGGAAAAGTAAACAAATAAACTGATTTTTCTGTTTTTTCTTTTATTTATTTATTCGTTTTTTTTATTTAATCAAAAATTAACAAAAGAAAAAAGAGAACAAAAAAACTTTTCCTTAGTAAAAAAGAGTGGTAAGTAAAACATTTTTTAAAAAAAAAACAAGTAAACTGTTATTTACACCCCCCAGGCTCAAGCATAAGGCCATTTTTGTCACTTAAGCCCAGTTTCGCTAACTGGGCCCTCCCATGCGAATTGGGCTTCTTTTTCACACCCCCCATTTTGATAACTTAACCCTCTTACACAGTCCATTTGAATTAATCCCTGATTTCTGCACTCCTATTTTAAAACGCAACCCTTCTCACCGTTTACACCCCATTTTTAATAATACAGCCCTCCTTTTATTTGCACCCCCATTTTACTATTGCATCCACTGTTTCTCCCTTTAAAAAAATGTATTTCCTTTCCCTAAATAAATATTTTCTGACATCGAAAACAAATATTTTCAAACGTCGAAATCAACGAAAAAACTTTTCAAAAACAAATCTTTTCAAACGTCAAAATCAAAATTAATCATCACTAATGATCACTCGCGCCGTTGCCGTTTGATTGTGGGTGATGATTTCATTCTTGTGGGAGCTAGTAGTGTGGCCACTCTAAACCGTTGTTGTTTGGTCCTCACAAACGCTCTCCTTCAATTTCGAAAAACATTTTCAATGCTCAAAATAAAAACCGATTATCATTAATCATCACTCGTGCCGTTGCCGATTGGACGTTAATGATAATCCATTTTCATAAGAGTTAGTAGTGCGACCACTCTAAACCATTGTTGTTTGGTCACTGCGAACGCTCAACCCCTTTGCGAAAAACTCCAAAAAGATTAAAAAACAAAACCTTTTCCAAAAAACCAGAACTACGTAGCTTTGAATTCTCCATCGCACCGGGAGATACGTAGGAGCGGACATCCTCCGTCAAGCACAATAAACTAAAAACTTTTTTTTCTCTAAAAAAAAACAACAAACACTTTTTGCCAAAAATAAAAATTTTCATTAAGTCTTTTCATTCGCTTTTCGAAAAAAGGGCAAATTTAAGTATTTTCCAAATCCGCACTTAAAACCACACTTTTAATTAAAGGTTCCCTTTCGGTAGAAAGGAGGCGTAGGGTGCTAAAACCTTCCCTATGCCTAACTGACCCCCGAACCCAAATTTTCCGGTTTACCAAAAGGCCATCCGCTTTCCAAAAGGTTTTTCTTCAATATTTTCCTTATAAAAAATATTGGTGGCGACTTCATTGATTTTCAAAAAGTTGTAAACGAAGAAAGATTCCCTCAGGGACTTTTTCGGGCGCAACAATTATGAATCCTTATTGAATTTTCACTCCTCTGTTTCTATCTTTCTCTTCTACATGCTATGCTTCTCATTTTATTTTCCAACTCCACTCCCTTTGTATTTTTTGTTCCCCCCCCCCCTTCTTTCTATTTGTTGGGACCTATTTATAGAGAAGTTGTTGATTATTGTTGTTGGTTGCATACAGGCTGGTGGTGTGTGTGGAGAATTGTCTTGGTGTGGGAGAGCTGAGAGGCGTGGCAGTGATCTCTGTTTGTTTTGGCACAACAGGTGTTTTATACAAAAAGGAGGTCTTGGCTTGAACTATAAGAGGAAAGAGCATATATGGTGGAGAGGAGGAGCAGCAGCTTGCAGGTTGGTGCCTGCAAAGTTGTCTTGTTGGTGCAAAATTGGAAAAGCAACAAAGGAACAAGAAGAAATTAGTTTTAGCATATTACTCAAAGAGACTGTACCTGAGGGCGCATACTCCCTCTTTTTTGTTTTACTTTTTTGCTTTTTTTTTGTCTCTAAATGTAATTAATTTTTGTAAACTTTGATTATTGCATTTGTTGTAATAAAAAAAAGACTTGGACATGTTTGACCATTCCTCTCTTTATTTTCATTTTATTTCATTTTTGAGCGCCAAACAAAACACGCGTGCACAACGGGACGCGAAAGCGCGTCTGTAGATGCGAATACGCGAACTCGTGCCCCAAAATAAACACTCGTACACAATGAGACGCGAACACGCGTCCGCGACGAGGACAAAAATGTGTACATTATTAAAAACCGCACGCGCGCACAATGAGAAGTAACACGCCTATACACGACTGGGAACGACACACATAAACGTCAAAAACAATATTCTGGATTTTCTAGTAAGCTTTAAATTAGCCGGACAAAATTAGGGTATGACATTAACGGAAAAGGATTTATGTGTCAAAAATTTGAAAGATAAAGGACTTATTTGGGACAAAAAAAACATAAAGGACTAATCCGTTACTTTAAATAAAGATAAGGGACCCCGGGAGCACTTTAGCCTAATTTTTTTTGTCTACATGTAAATAAAAGAGCTGACTTTTCTCTCTTTTTTTTTACTATTCTGCTTTTTTAATTTTTTTTTGTCTACATATGTAACAAATTCAATAAAAGGGACAGCTAATCAAAATTGATTTTATCTTATTACTACTTTTTCTATTACTAATAATACTTAAAAGAAGCGGTAAAAATAACACGTACCGACGCAACCACTCGCGCACGAGTCGCAACCAACGCGCGCTCGCGTTAAGACTATGAAGGCGTGCGCGATCCGAATACGCACACAATGCCCCCGATAGTAGGACATGCGTACGGTTGAGGCATCACACGCGTAAACTATTATTTATTATTTATTATTTTTTTTTGGTACTCTTTTTTGAAAGTAACGAGTAACTGTCGGTTAAAATTGGATGTTCACAGTTGCCCCTCTGTACTTATTTTTTTACTGGATAACACGTTGAACTAATCTTTCTTGTCATCTTGGTAAGAAATAAGTACAGATATGAACACCAATTTTAACCAATGACTCATGACGCGATAAAATGAAATAACATAAAAGGAAAATTAAAGACAATGCCAGGGCGAGACCGATAGCACCAAATTAAAGACAATGTCAGGGCGAGACAGATAGCACAAAATTAAAGACATTGACAGGGCGAGACCAATAGCAGGAAAATTCAAGACAATGCCAGGGCGAGACCGATAGCTCAAAATTAAAAACGCGATGCCACGGCGTAACCGATAGCACGTAGTGCCATGGCGTAACCGATAGCACAAAATTTAAAAATGCGATGCCAGGGCAGAACCGATAGCATGCAGTGCTAGGGCGTAACCGATAGCACAAAACTTAAAAATGCGATGCCAGGGCGGAACCGATAGCATGCAGTGCCAGGGCGTAACCGATAGCACAAAACTTAAAATGCGATACCAGGGCGGAACCGATAGCATACAGTGCCAGGGCGTGACCGATAGCACAAAACTTAAAAATGCGATGTCAGGGCGTAACTGATAGCATGCAGTGCCAGGGCGTAACCGATAGTGTAACACCCCGATAAATTCTAACATATAGAATCACCGAAATGCACTAGATGGTATACATCAGAGTAACTTCCTGTTATTGAAATATTGAACACAACTAAATCTTTCGATAATACGTATCAAATGGTTCTCTGAACCTCATAAACTTTTTGAAAATGCTTAAGTTCCAAAACTTAAGACTTGTACATAATCCTGGTGTTCAATATCCAAAACATAAAGTAGCGGAAACGATTTTACAACTTAACATCAAAAGTTATACAATCGGAACATAGAAACAATAAATGGGACAAAGGTCTAAAACATGAAATTAGGTCTTCAATGTAACACCCAGGTATTTCTAACATGTAGAGACACCAAAAGTGCACAGGTGCGGAAATTCAGAGGACACAGTTCCTGTTTAAGTTTTGGACATTGTCATACCCCAATTTTGTCCGGCTTGGGGCAAAACCCTAATTTTCAACCAAAAATAAGTAAATCAAGTCTTGGCATTCGTCCTAGAGGTTAGGGAGAGCATCATGCTTGCATCTTAGAAGTTTCAGAATGCATTTTAGGGTTAGAAAAACATTGCATGGCATTTTAGAGCACTTTAGAGCATTTCTAGGGTTTCTAGGGTTTTTCCTCGTTCAAAGGGTATTTTGGTAATTTCGCCAAAAAGACGTATTTTCTCATCATGCATGCATTTCTAGGGTTTTAGAGTCATCCAAAAGGTCTCAGGATCATTGTTAGAGTGGAAATGAAGTTTGGAGCAAAATCAGGGTTTTTAGGGTCAAAAAGGGCATTTTGGTAAGGTCCTATCACTTAAGGTCTAGGATACTTTAGTAGCTGAGAGAGTTTTTCAAAACATGCATGGTGCATCAAAATAGTTTTGAAAAATATTTCTAAAAATATTTTGGTTGAAGGATTGAAATCAAAATCCTATCCTTTTACAAAGATAATCTATTATCGTAATAGATTATGTGCCTGAATGTTTCAGAGCACATAATCGATTACTCTCCTATTTTAATTAAAACAAATAATCGATTAAGAGCTTGCCTTTCTTTCCTTTTTTATAAAGCATAATCGATTATCCTAAGCAAATAATCGATTAAGAAGTAAATGAAAGTTTCCTTTTTCATAAACATAATCGATTACTCTCACTATATCACATAATCGATTATGTGCTTGCCTTACTCTCCCTTTTTAAGATCAATAATCGATTATTTCCTTAATATAACCATATCACATAATCGATTATTGTCCTGTTGTTGTTGTCCCGATTGACAACAATAATCGATTATGCACTCCTATAACTGCATATGATAATCGATTATCAAGTCATTCCTTGTTTCCATATTTATCTAAATAATCGATTATGCATATGTTTCACACATTCAACATAATCGATTACTTCATGCATTTATTTTTTCAAATCTTTCTACGCCTATAAATAGGCAAGTGTGTTTCACATTTGGGACGGACACTTTCACGAGATCTGAGACGAATCGCTCCAGAAACATTTTCACGAGATCTGGGAAGACAACTCTCGCAAATCTCATATTTCAGTCCTCCGCTTCATTTTTGCTCTACTCGCGCCGTTGGTCCGTCTGAGCTGATCTCCTGCAAGGGTTAGTCGGGGTTTGCGTTCTTCAGATCTGGAATATCTGTCTTCATCAGAGGTATTTCAGTCTTTTCATTTGTTAATATTTAGTTATTGTGATCCATGTGATTAAACTTAGATATAGCATTTATCCACTCGTTCTTGTATATTATCGTCCATCGCTGGTGACGAACCATATGATTCCCACTTATGCCTAGTGCATCATGTTCTAAGTGGTGAAGATGGTCTCGGGTGATTCAGCTTGCCCCTTTTAAATCCTTTTAAAAACATTTTTTTATTAGAACTACGTCGCTTTGATTCCCGTTTGGGATACGTAGGAGCGAGCCACGTTCTCGTCAAGCGCAACAAATAAAAATTCTTGTCATCCCCCTAAACCAATCATTTTCATAAAACAAACAAAAATCATTTTTCAAACCCATTGTTGCTAGTAGCTCATCAGAGCCTCTGTTCGTTTAGCTATTAGTGACAATGTCCTTTTCTCCTAAAAATAATAAACGACGATCCATCATAACTTTTGTTAGTTTGATCATCGTACAAATCAATCTCTTTCAAAAATCGTTTTCAAAAACATAATAAAAACCAGTTGTTATCAATAGTCCATCAGAACCTTTGTTCGTTTGACTAGCGGTACAACTCTTTTTGAGCATTTAGCAGTGATTCATCATAGCCTCTGCTAGTTTAATCATTTGCTAATGCTCGTCCTATTTTAAAAAACTCACTAAAAAGATAAAAAAAAACAAAAACTTTTCAAAAAAGAACCAAGAACTACGTAGCTTTGAATTCTCCATCGCACCGGGAGATACGTAGGAGCGGGCCATGTCCCGTCAAGCACTTTTTCTAAAAACCCTTTTTTCCCCCTTCTCACCTAAAATAAAATTTTCATTAAAGATTTCCCATTCATCTCCAAATAAGAAATAAATAGGCAAATCTAGTTATTTTTCAAATCAAACGTTAAAACCACACATTTAATTAGAGGTTCCCTTTCGGTAGAAAGGACGTGCGCGGTGCTAACACCTTCCTCGCGCGTAATCGACCCCCGAACCTATATCTCTAGTTTTCAAAGACCATCCGCCTTGTCCAAAAGACCTTTTTTCAATGTTTTGGTCTCAAAATTAAAATATTGGTGGCGGCTCCAAAATTTTTCCACGTTGTACATTGAGAAACCCCAAGCCGGGGATTTTTCGGGGTGCAACAGCTGGCGACTCCACTGGGGACACTTTTTTTTTTAAAAGACGAGGGTCAAGCCTAACTAATTTAAATGTGTGGTTTAATGTATTGTTGATTTGATTAAAACCTTGTTTGCCTTTCTTTCTTATCATTGATTGTAGGCGTATGTATTTGTGTTGTTTCTTATTCCCTTTCTTTTATCGCTTATGCCCATGCATTTTTTCTATCCCCATGATCCCCTCTTCTTGGCTCCTTTTCCTAAGGTGAGAAATATCCTTGTTTATAGATATTCTAGGTATGGAACCCTAGGGTAGATAACTTGTTATTGCTTGCTTTTGTCTGGACTGCTCTGGTTTTCATTTCAGGTGGGGGTAGTACTAAGGAAAATGCCCTTGACACACACTACACTTATACCCTGTGACTATGTGTTTTGAGCGGGACCATAACCCAGGTCTGCAAAAACTTAGGAGAGTGGATTCGAGTAGTGAGAGCCCATCAGGACCTTTGTCCGTTTGGCTACTTGCGAAAGTTTCAACCAGAGTTGTGCTCTTTCATGATGCCTCACACCTAGCAGTTTGCTGCATTTGTGGGGAATTTTGTGAAAGGGACTGTAGCTCTGGTGGCCTTGTGAGGGAGTGAATAGAGCTACATGGAAGGATTACCCTTTTAATTGCCCTAGATCATAGGTCTTACCTCTTTTTAGGTCACAAGGGCTTTTTCAAAATTGTGTGTGCATTATTGCATCTAGTTTAGTTCATTTCCGCCAACGTTTTTTTTGAAAAAACAACGAAATCAAAAAAAAATAGGTTTTTCCTTCTCTTTCATAAATACCTATATGGGGGTGGCATATAGGGTATACCGCCCTAATTTTTCAAAACCCCACCTGTAAATATCTGTCTTTATAACAAGCATCCTCATCATCCGCATTCTACATCATAACAGCATGCATTACATAAGCAAATTCTGAAAAATTCATACAGCATTCCTCATGCATCTAAATACAAAAATAACATAAAACCATATGCATTGCATTCATTTACGCATTCATACGTGTACTCATAAAAATGTTCTATCATCAGAGAGAGAGAGAAACAAAAGGCAAGCTGGTTCACCAACACCGATACTCCACCCTTCTGCAATCAAGGTTGATGGCTAGTAATCGGAATTTCAAGAATAAGGGCCGCCGGAGCCAAGAGGAGTTAGTTGCAGAGATTCTTAATCCTGAGCAGCTGGCCCAAGAGAATCAAGCTTTGAGGACCAAAGTGGAGGCTTTGGAAGCACAGATGGTCGAAGTAATAAGTATGCTACAGAATCTGAGGGGTGGAGCCGCCGCTGGGGCCGCCGCTGTTGTAAATTCCGAAGGGGTTTCTCCTCCGGTGTCCGCTGAAGTTACAACTACTCACACTTCTTATGAACAGGGGGTCTGTCACTTTGCCCATCCTCCAGGGGCGAGCGGACAGAGTCATCTGAATGCACCGATATATCCTTGGGGGATGCCAATGGGTTATATGCCGCCTGCTGCTGAAGCTATTCCTGTGGGGCCGAGTCAACCTGTCACGACTATGCCTGGTGGAGCTGCTATGGGACCACAAATTCATACTCCTAGTCCTGATACTGCACTGGCAAGAGGTTCACCTAGTCCTACCCTGGGAGTTACTGTGAACCCTCAGAACGCTGTCCATCATATGGGAAACCCTGCTCAGCATGGGGGTTATTATCACGGTCCGGGGAACTATCCACAAGGTCATTTGTTTGGGAACACTCAGCATGGGGATCGATATCACTCGCTTGAAGAGCGCTTAAGAGCTGTGGAAGGATCAGGAACTAGAGACAGGGATGCCCGAGATTTGTGCCTTGTCCCAGATGTTGTTATCCCCCCTAAATTCAAAGCACCTGACTTTGATAAATATCGCGGCACCGGGTGTCCATCTAGCCATCTGACGATGTATGTTAGAAAAATGGCCGCTCATGCTCATGATGACAAGGTGCTCATTCATTATTTCCAGGACAGTCTGGCTGGGGCATCACTAGATTGGTACAGCGGAAAGATTGCTGGAAGTTTTGGCAATTCTAGTGGACAAAAGAAACCCTTTCCCAACTTCCCCAAGAAGAAAGAAGGGGAAACCAATGTTATTTCCGCAGGGGGAGGCCCATCTTTCAGCTCTCCACAGCAGGCGGTACCATTATCTTTCAACTCTCCGCAGCGAACCAATTCAGGCTACAGAGCCCAGAACTATCAAGAGAAGAGGCGTGCTAATTTTGATCCGATTCCGATGACCTATACTGAATTGTTCAATCATCTTGTCTCAAAGAATTTGGTCAATACTCGCCCCATGAAGCCTATACAACCTCCCTTTCCTAGGGGGTACATTGCTGATGCTACTTGTAGTTTTCATAGTGGAGGAGTCGGCCACACGGTGGAGGACTGCAAGGCTTTCAAATATGTAGTCCAGGATTTGATTGACGCCAACTGGATCTCTTTCAAGCCGAACAGTCCCAGTACAACTACAACCCCCCTACCGGGACATGGGACACCATCCGCTAATGCAGTAGAGGATTCTGTGGGGGAGGCAATGATAAAAGATGTTAAGTGTATCCAGACTCCTCTGGAAAATATACATGCTGAGTTGTGTCGTCGTGGTGTTATCAAGAAGGGCTATGTATGCGCCGATCCTTTATGTGTGGGTGCCTGTGAAATTTTCAAGTTAGTCCTGCAAGACCGGATAGATCGGTGCGTGGTTCAGATAGGGACCCATGATATTGAAGATGAAAAAGAAATCAATGAGGAAGTAATAGCGGTGCCTATGAAAGAGAGATGTTGGGATACTCTAGGGGAGCCCAGTGGAAAGTTTGATTACTTGGTCAGGTATGACGCTCCCGAGAGTGCTCAAATCCGAATAGAAGACATCCAGCCCACAGGATGGGATGAGGAAGAGGAACAATACAACCAAATTGCTGTCATCGGTAATGGATCCAAAGCTGAAGAAAGTGAGACTGGTCTGGTTCGTCGCTGCCTTGCCAGAGAAAGTTGAAGAATGGGGAAGCTGCTGCCTTTCCTGTGACTTTTAATTCAATATGATCATTGTAATGCAACTCTATGGCTCTGCCCAAGGTCATAGAGCAAGTTGTTAGGGGCAATCATGTTTTTATTTTCAGAATCATCATCATTAATAAAAACGTTGTTTTTGAATTCCAATCAATAAAAATCAATTCCTTTTCATTTCGTGTGTCTTTTCCTTGCATTATTATTGCTTGTTTGTTTGTTTCGCCTTTCATTCTGCTTTTTCGCCTCAGTAAAAAGCGGATCCACAGCAATTGTCTCTCAAAATAACAGTGCCAACAGTCCATATTTTGACTTTGATCACCTTATCAATCAAGCAGAGTGGGACGTTGAGAAAGACCGGGAAAGTCCTCCAGAAGGTTAATGAAGCAAGAAAAAGGGATATTCAGCATCACGGGAAATCCACTGAAGTGATCAACTTGGGGACCACTGAGAACAAGAAAGAGGCCAAGATGGGTACTTCAATAAAGGAAAATTAGAGCTCAAAAGGGAAATAAAGAAGAAGGGCAAGTGCATGAAAATAAGTGAATTATTGTCCCAGAGTTAATTCTTGAGGAAATAAGCAATCATGATTTGAAATGAAGTCGGACTACCATTCCATACCCAAAAACAAAATCCTCTCTTAACCACCTTAAGCCAAGAAAATCCCAAAGAGAAAAACAAAATCCCTCCTACCCACCGTAAGCCAAGAAAATCCCAAGAACAAAATCCTTTCCGACCCATCTTAAGCCAAGAAAAAGCCAAAAATCCAAAAGTCACCTTAGACAAGGATCGCCTCGAATTAAAAAACAGTGCATCATTCTTTATCAGCTCACCCAAGCTCAAGAAAAAGAAGAAGTCAAAGAAGGAAAAATCATTCAAAAAGGAAAATCCCAAAACCAAAAGAAAAATACAAAAGAAATAGTGAGTTGATACATGTTACCACAAAACCCAAGAGATCCTCGTCTCAATAAACCTTCAAACACTTTCTCATTTCCATGCACCCCTCCTCTCATAAACCGCAAACACTCTCATTTGACCGCGATGAACCGCCCTCCATAGACCCTTAGCCAGGAATAAAACCTCCTAATACCTCATCAAGCCAGTTAACCATCATAAATCATCGATCAACAGCCAACACCGAATAAAAACCATCCTGCCATTAGCCCCAAATACCTCATTAAGCCTACTCATCTCTCCTCCACAAAACACCACAATCCCGAAAGGTCCATTCCGATCAATGATTGATTGCTGTTGTTTTCTCAAAGTTTTAGCTCAAGGACAAGTAAATTCATTTGTTTACAATATGCCAAGTGGGGCAATTCTGTCGCTCTTCACCCCTCCTACAACTGGGGAAATTGACCCTACACCTATCTCATCCCTTGTCGCACTCACATTCATTGAAATCATACAGGGGCAACCCCCTTTCTTCTCTAGTGAATGGGTCAGAAGCAGTTCTTCTCATCAAGGTTGAAACACCCTCTCTACAAGTAGTCATGGAGGCCAGGTTAGAAGAAGCAAAATGGATCCAAGCTCGTCTAGATCAACTGAAAAGAATTGCTGCCCTGCGCCATGGCCAGTTGTACCAACAAAAGATGAAGGCAGCTTTTGGCAAGCAAGTCCGCCTTCGAGAATTCGGCGTTGGAGACCCTGTACTCAAAAAGATCCTACCTATCCGGACTGACTCCGTGAGAAGTTGAGGCCCACTTATGACGGTCCATGTGAAGTCAAGAAAGCTTTTTCCAGAGGAGCGCCGATACTCATAAACATAGACGGCGAAGATCTCAGGAATCCAGTCAATTCAGATCAAGTGAAGAAGTATTATGCCTAAAAGAAATAGATGAAAAAAGAGAAAGACAAGCCAAGTAAGAATTAGCTCGCTAGGTTGAAAACCCGCAAAGGGCGACCTAGGCAAAATCAGAGCGACCCGGTGGATTGAAAACCCGCAAAGGGCGATCCAGGCAAAAATTAGGGTCTGAAAACTTAGGCATGAAAAGTAAAGAAAGGCATACAACTCTCCTACAAGCTTGGATGAGGGAGTGATCAAGGTCAAGGACATAGATGTTTGGCACTGTTCCACAGAGACGGACAGTCAGAATTCAGCTTCTCTCCTTTTTTCGTGTCTTTTTACAGTTTAAACTTTCAAGTGTAATAAATAATCGGCGTAACTTCTTGTGCGACCGGTTTCCACATTAATAAAGTTCAAATTTCTCGTATCTGTTCATTCTTTTATTTTTTGCTTTTTCTGCTCAAAATAAACGTTTTATGATGATGATGGTCCTGAACTGTAAAACATGTGCATACATCATAGAGCATTGCAAATCATTACGAGATTCTTAAGAGTCCCAGGAGAAGGCAATTCCCCAAAGCCAGTCACTCATGCAAGAGAGCAACTACATCCGCGATTGCTTCAAACCAGCAAAGTCAAGACCAACATGCACTCGGCCCATGAGCCCCGCAAATCCAACAGCTTCCTCAGTCTCATGTCATGAGTGTCGCGGGCTGGCTGAACCAGCAAAAATAAAAATAAGCAAAAAAAAAAAAGAGGGGGGCAATAAACAAACACAGTCATGCATTACATTCATCATGCATAAAATCATGCATTTATCAGACATAAAAATAATGATAAAGAAAAAGAGATTCAGGCATTTGCATTCATCATAAGAGAAAGAAAAAGAAAATAGCAATCATGGCATTTGCATCATGCATCGCATAGAGAAAAAACAAAACGAAGTCTTCCAGTGCATACGCTGGCATTCCATGCGGTCAAACCAGACCTTTGTGTCCTTAAGCCAGATCATTGTGGTCCATAAACCAGACCTTCGTGTCCTTAAACCATACCTTTAGGGTCCATAAATCAGACCAGTATGCAGACACAAATTGCTCCATAAACCAGGCTTGTCGGCCCATAAACCAGACTCGTTGTGATCCTTAAATCAGACTAATGTCAAGTCCATAACTTAGCATTCCAAGGCATTTCACAACTCTCAAGCATTGCATTTGCATACACACACTTCATAAAAAGGGAAAAGAACAAAATCATCGTATGTCATTCATCATTAGAGCATTACATTTGGCATCAGCTATTTCATAGAAAAAGCAAAGAAAGTAAACAAAGATAAGAAACCACAAAAGCAACACAAAAACATTCCCTGTCGTCCAGCATTCCATATCATTCAGCATTCCTTTGTCATTCAATCATAAAACATTAAAGCATTGCATATGCATCATATTAACGAGAATCATTGCATCAAACATCAAAGCATTGCATCATAGAAGAAGCAAAAAGAAACAAACAGAAGTTAGAACAAGAGCATTTCATTCATCAAAGCATCAATCACCGCATACATTTGCATTCAAACATCAAGGCAATACAGTTGCATCACATCAATACAGCATCTCATAAAAATAAAAAAAAAAAAAAAAAAAAAAAAAAACAGCAATCATGGCATTTGCATTGCATGCATTTATTCATTTTCAGCTACAGGTACAAAGAGAGGATGAGCACTTCGGTGTTAGCCCTCGCCCCCAGATTCCAGAAAATGTTCCCCCAAGTTGGGAGTTCAGAAAGAAAAAAGAAGAAAAAAGAGAAATAGAAAGGAAGGAGAGAAAAGAAAAGAGAGCGCTCAAGCGTGCATTGCGGATTGGAGCACAGAGATCATCGCTCCCTTCTGCCCAGGTCTCACATCGTGTACGAGCAACGCGATGGACCGCAGCCCCATGTGTGGTTCAACGGAATAGTTGTATCAGCCTAAGATACAGTGGACGCCGTGCATTGATCAGTATATCAGTTCCGGAGCTGATAATGATCCCCCCGGTCGCTCGAAAAGGCCAACAGGAAGAGCGTGCTCCTCAAAGCTACGTGCAAACTCGGATTCGTCAAAGAGTTCGTTTAAGGATTACAGGTTTTAGGCAGCCTGGGCAATTTACCGTTTTCTGCACGCAAGTGCCCATTTTACTTTTCTGTCTGCACGCAAGTGCCCATTTTACTTTTCTGTCTGCACGCAAGTGCCCATTTTACTTTGCTGTCTGCACGCAAGTGCCCATTTTACTTTTCTGTCTGCACGCAAGTGCCCATTTTACTTTTCTGTCTGCACGCAAGTGCCCATTTTACTTTGCTGTCTGCACGCAAGTGCCCATTTTACTTTTCTGTCTGCACGCAAGTGCCCATTTTACTTTTCTGTCTGCACGCAAGTGCCCATTTTACTTTTCTGTCTGCACGCAAGTGCCCATTTTACTTTTCTGTCTGCACGCAAGTGCCCATTTTACTTTTCTGTCTGCATGCAAGTGCCCATTTTACTTTTCTGTCTGCACGCAAGTGCCCATTTTACTTTTCTGTCTGCACGCAAGTGCCCATTTTACTTTTCTGTCTGCACGCAAGTGCCCATTTTACTTTTCTGTCTGCACGCAAGTGCCCATTTTACTTTTCTTTCTGCACGCAAGTGCCCATTTACTGCTTTCTGCACGCCAAGTGCCCACTTTACCGCTTTCTGCACGAAAGAGCCCATCTTTTCAAAAATATAGAAAAAGAAAAAGAGGAAAATTCGGGTTTACCCAAGTGGACAAAATCGGTATAATTTCTGAATTCTTTATCTTCATTTTGCCTTGGAATATGTTTCGGCCAATTCATATTCCTCGTTAAAATTCAGATAAAGAGGGGCAGCTGTCATACCCCAATTTTGTCCGGCTTGGGGCAAAACCCTAATTTTCAACCAAAAATAAGTAAATCAAGTCTTGGCATTCGTCCTAGAGGTTAGGGAGAGCATCATGCTTGCATCTTAGAAGTTTCAGAATGCATTTTAGGGTTAGAAAAACATTGCATGGCATTTTAGAGCACTTTAGAGCATTTCTAGGGTTTCTAGGGTTTTTCCTCGTTCAAAGGGTATTTTGGTAATTTCGCCAAAAAGACGTATTTTCTCATCATGCATGCATTTCTAGGGTTTTAGAGTCATCCAAAAGGTCTCAGGATCATTGTTAGAGTGGAAATGAAGTTTGGAGCAAAATCAGGGTTTTTAGGGTCAAAAAGGGCATTTTGGTAAGGTCCTATCACTTAAGGTCTAGGATACTTTAGTAGCTGAGAGAGTTTTTCAAAACATGCATGGTGCATCAAAATAGTTTTGAAAAATATTTCTAAAAATATTTTGGTTGAAGGATTGAAATCAAAATCCTATCCTTTTACAAAGATAATCTATTATCGTAATAGATTATGTGCCTGAATGTTTCAGAGCACATAATCGATTACTCTCCTATTTTAATTAAAACAAATAATCGATTAAGAGCTTGCCTTTCTTTCCTTTTTTATAAAGCATAATCGATTATCCTAAGCAAATAATCGATTAAGAAGTAAATGAAAGTTTCCTTTTTCATAAACATAATCGATTACTCTCACTATATCACATAATCGATTATGTGCTTGCCTTACTCTCCCTTTTTAAGATCAATAATCGATTATTTCCTTAATATAACCATATCACATAATCGATTATTGTCCTGTTGTTGTTGTCCCGATTGACAACAATAATCGATTATGCACTCCTATAACTGCATATGATAATCGATTATCAAGTCATTCCTTGTTTCCATATTTATCTAAATAATCGATTATGCATATGTTTCACACATTCAACATAATCGATTACTTCATGCATTTATTTTTTCAAATCTTTCTACGCCTATAAATAGGCAAGTGTGTTTCACATTTGGGACGGACACTTTCACGAGATCTGAGACGAATCGCTCCAGAAACATTTTCACGAGATCTGGGAAGACAACTCTCGCAAATCTCATATTTCAGTCCTCCGCTTCATTTTTGCTCTACTCGCGCCGTTGGTCCATCTGAGCTGATCTCCTGCAAGGGTTAGTCGGGGTTTGCGTTCTTCAGATCTGGAATATCTGTCTTCATCAGAGGTATTTCAGTCTTTTCATTTGTTAATATTTAGTTATTGTGATCCATGTGATTAAACTTAGATATAGCATTTATCCACTCGTTCTTGTATATTATCGTCCATCGCTGGTGACGAACCATATGATTCCCACTTATGCCTAGTGCATCATGTTCTAAGTGGTGAAGATGGTCTCGGGTGATTCAGCTTGCCCCTTTTAAATCCTTTTAAAAACATTTTTTTATTAGAACTACGTCGCTTTGATTCCCGTTTGGGATACGTAGGAGCGAGCCACGTTCTCGTCAAGCGCAACAAATAAAAATTCTTGTCATCCCCCTAAACCAATCATTTTCATAAAACAAACAAAAATCATTTTTCAAACCCATTGTTGCTAGTAGCTCATCAGAGCCTCTGTTCGTTTAGCTATTAGTGACAATGTCCTTTTCTCCTAAAAATAATAAACGACGATCCATCATAACTTTTGTTAGTTTGATCATCGTACAAATCAATCTCTTTCAAAAATCGTTTTCAAAAACATAATAAAAACCAGTTGTTATCAATAGTCCATCAGAACCTTTGTTCGTTTGACTAGCGGTACAACTCTTTTTGAGCATTTAGCAGTGATTCATCATAGCCTCTGCTAGTTTAATCATTTGCTAATGCTCGTCCTATTTTAAAAAACTCACTAAAAAGATAAAAAAAAACAAAAACTTTTCAAAAAAGAACCAAGAACTACGTAGCTTTGAATTCTCCATCGCACCGGGAGATACGTAGGAGCGGGCCATGTCCCGTCAAGCACTTTTTCTAAAAACCCTTTTTTCCCCCTTCTCACCTAAAATAAAATTTTCATTAAAGATTTCCCATTCATCTCCAAATAAGAAATAAATAGGCAAATCTAGTTATTTTTCAAATCAAACGTTAAAACCACACATTTAATTAGAGGTTCCCTTTCGGTAGAAAGGACGTGCGCGGTGCTAACACCTTCCTCGCGCGTAATCGACCCCCGAACCTATATCTCTAGTTTTCAAAGACCATCCGCCTTGTCCAAAAGACCTTTTTTCAATGTTTTGGTCTCAAAATTAAAATATTGGTGGCGGCTCCAAAATTTTTCCACGTTGTACATTGAGAAACCCCAAGCCGGGGATTTTTCGGGGTGCAACAGACATACAAACTTTTTCCGAAATAAAACATAATCGGAAATAACATTACTTCATAAAATAGAAGTTTATCGGTTCCATACCGAATGGATTACAATATCCAAGTCCAAAACCAAACAGAAACATAAAACGGTTCATATAACTCATAATCCATACAAGTTTATACAACCAATAGGACAACAAAAGAACAAAGGAGAAAATGACTAAGTCTTCAGCACCTCCAAGAGTATATCAACTACTCGTGCACAATAGTCTTTCTTTTTCCCTGCTTCTCTGAAAAACAACAAATATGGATAGGGTGAGATAACATTATCTCAGTGAGTCCTACCGTGCCCCCTCACTGACACTCGGTTCAAATTATTAAACCGTTACAACAAAAGCTGACATAACAATGTCTTATATTATTAATCGAAATGCCACGCACTTCGTGAATTTATTTAACACGTACCGACTGCAATCCAGTGCTAATCCCGGTAATCGTGTGTTCCATTTAGCATAAACCGACTGCAATCCGGTGCTAATCCCGGTAACTCGTGAATTGACCACGCCAAAACACATTCAGGGCCTAGGTAAGGGGTCATGACTACCCTCCCTAGTATGCTACTTGTCGGGTCGTCACCCAATGCAATACGTATGACAATACGCATCAAGTTCTCGAGAGTTAGATAATTTATATCTTCTTTTTCATTTTGATCCCCAAAGGATCAGTCATATAAGCTCATTAGATAATTTATATCTTATTGATCTATAACCCGTTTTGATGAATTCATAAACATCCGGCATTATAATCATATTGTAATGTATTATTGACTTATAACCCGTTTTGATGAATCTATAAACATCCGGCATTATAATCATATACAGTTGACATATATATAAATATATATTCATTCTATCCATCAGACGGTGTACCCACACGTATACTAGGGTTTCGGTTTTTCGATCAATATACCTTTCAACTTCTTTTCAAAATCATGAATTGAACAAGTTCGAAATAAGGTTTTCAGTGAGGCAATCCCTTTTTGAATGGTTGAGAAAGAAATTAGAAAAGGTTCGGGATCAAACGGAGCAACAAAACGAGAAAACGGAAGCCGGTAACAGAACCACACGCACGACCCGTGCCCAGGGGCGCACGACCCGTGCGTGGTGCACTACTCAGGACCCATCTACCAGAAGGAAACGCACGATCCGTGCCCAGGGGCGCACGACCCGTGCGTCCCGTTCTGTTTCCAATACTTCCAACCCGAAGCAGGCGCACGGTCCGTGCCCAGGGGCGCACGGTCCGTGCGACCTGTGTCTGTTACCAGAATTTCACATTTTTCCCATTTTTGCTCTCCGTTCTCATCCAATTCGATTCCTAATTTCGATCACCTGAAATCCAGAAAATTTCTAACTATTCCAGAATATATATAAAGAGTTTCATTTCAATGATTCATTAAAATTCTCAATAAACCGTAAAACGCCGTTTTGACTCGAAAATCGCTTTTCGGTTCTAGGACCTTTGAAAACAGAAAATGTAACCAAGGGATTCCATAACGAAAACAAGTTCAGAATATCAAAATGCCCTATCGTGAGTAGAACTCACCGTGATGTCGATTTCGCTAGGAGCCACGATCGAAACGTTAAACGGCCGAACACTAGAACGCACGAACAATCACCAACAACGCTGGAACAGTAACTAGCTTGACTGAATAGCTCGGAGCAGCAACTCTAAGTGATTTGGACTCCCTCCAAACTCTAACACAGGAACAAGACTTCACTTTTGACAGTCCCACTGAACATGCAAAAGGAGTGGCAGCTCAAAACTCCATTGTCATCACTATTGAAGCTTCAAGCTTTGAAAATGGAACAAGAGGTAGGGGAAGAATCAGACCTCAAAAATAGGTTCATTGAATTCAGAATTGGAAATGGAGTGGGATGGAAGAAAAACAACTTACATGCAACAAGGATTTCTAAGCTTCCTCTCTCCTCCTCCTCCACTTGCGCCCTCTCTTCCTCCTTTCTCAACTTCTTTCTTTTTCTGAAATTTCAGAATGGAATTAATGGGGGTGGTGTGGCTGAGTGTCTTCAAAGTAGAAATATTTATATGAGGGGTGCAAAATTACCATTTTGCCCTTCAGCTTAAATACTTCAATTAATCATGACTAAGCCATAATTAATTAATGAATAGGGTTTCTTTGGACTTTTTCCTCGACTATAAATCCCCGAGACAAGACCAATTATTCCCACAAATAATTAATCGGTCCTAGGCATCATAATACGAGTCTTTAAAAATTAGGGATGTTACAATCACCCCAACTTTTAAAATTTTGTCCTCAAAATTGACAAGACATACCTTACTGAAAGAGATATGGATATCGAGTCCGCATATCATCTTCCAGCTCCCAGGTAGCCTCCTCGATTGAGAATCCATCCCAGACCACTTTGACAATCGGAATAGTCCTTGAACGCAGAGTTTTCACACCACGCTCCAAGATATAACTAGGATAAGGTTGAAATGACAAATCCGGTCGCAGGTCAATTGTATCAACACTCAACGGTTGATGCAGATCGGGAACGTACTTCCTCAACTGAGACACGTGGAACACGTCATGGAGGTTCGATAGGGCCGGAGACAATGCGAGGCGATAAGCAACTGGCCCAATCCGCTCGATGATTTGGAAAGGTCCAACATATCGAGGACTAGGCTTCTTCGCTCGCAAAGCTCTGCCGGTGCCTATGGTTGGAGAAACTTTCAAAAACACATGATCACCAACCTCAAACTCCAACGGTCTCCTTCGGTTGTCAGCGTAGCTCTTCTGCCGACTCTGAGCAACCTTCATCCTTTCCCGAATTAACTTGATCTTCTCAGTAGTCTCGCGAACCATATCGGGTCCCAAAAACTTGTCTTCACCAATCTCCCACCAACACAACGGAGTTCTACACTTCCTACCATAAAGTGCTTCAAACGGTGCCATTCCAATGCTGGAGTGGTAACTGTTGTTGTAGGAGAATTCTACTAATGGAAGATGGTCCTCCCATTTTCTCCCACTGTCGAGCACACAAGCCCGAAGCATGTCCTCAAGGGCCTGGATAGTCCTCTCCGACTGACCATCAGTCTGAGGATGATAAGCAGTGCTAACCAGCACCCTTGTTCCCAAAGCTTCATTTAATGCTCTCCAGAACCTGGAAGTAAACTTGGGATCTCGGTCTGACACGATACTCGTTGGAACTCCATGTAGTCTGATAATGTTCTTCACATATTCATCTGCTAACTTGGAAACCTTATAAGTCGAGCGAACGGGAATAAAGTGAGCGGATTTAGTCAATCGGTCCACTACTACCCAAATAGAATCGTTGCCTGCCTGTGACCTCGGCAAACCCATAACGAAGTCCATTGAGATGTCTTCCCACTTCCAAACTGGTACATCTAGCGGTTGTAACTGACCGCCCGGTCTTCGGTGTTCCGCCTTAACCTTCTGACAAGTTAAGCACCGAGAAACAAATTCTGCAACCTCGGACTTCATCCCAGGCCACCAATACATTAGCTTCAAGTCTCGGTACATCTTAGTGGATCCCGGATGTACAGAGTACTGACTCCTATGAGCTTCTTCCAATACTTGCCTTTTGATATCATCATCGTCGGGAACACAAATCCTCCCCTTAAAGCAAATCATGCCATCACTATCCTTAGTGAAATCTGGCGATCCCTTCTGAGACTGCAACTTTATATCAGCTCCTTGAGCTACGCGGGTTTGTTCCCTTAGCACACTGGCTATCCGTATATGCCGCAGCACTACGCGATCCCTCTTTCTTACTGCTTTGAGTTTCAAGTCTCTGAATGACTCCAACAAAGCCATCTCGTGAACCATTAACCTTGCCGTGTGGATAGATTTCCTGCTCAGAGCATCCGCTACCACATTGGCCTTTCTAGGGTGATATTTCAATTCGAAGTCGTAATCCTTCAAAAATTCAGTCCACCTTCTCTGTCTATTATTCAACTCTTTTTGGTCAAACAGATACTTCAAGCTCTTGTGATCACTAAAAACCTCGAAACGAGAACCGTAAAGGTAATGCCTCCAAATTTTCAGTGCAAACACAATAGCCGCTAACTCTAAGTCATGAGTTGGGTAATTCCGTTCGTGTGTCTTCAATTGCCTCGTTGCATAAGCCACAACATGTTGGTTCTGCATGAGAACACATCCTAAACCCTTCCCAGAGGCATCACTGTAAATCTGAAATCCTAATGACGGATCCGGAAGAATTAGGATTGGAGCAGAAGTTAATTTTTCTTTTAATCCAAGAAAACACTCCTCACAGTTGGCGTCCCAAGTAAACGGTTGACCCTTGCGAGTCAATCGAGTAAGCGGAAGTACCAATTGTGAAAAACCTTCAATGAATCTTCTATAGTAACCAGCTAGACCCAGAAAGCTTCTGATCTCCGTCACTGATGTTGGTCGTTCCCAGTTCAACACTGCTTCCACCTTGCTAGGATCAACTGCAACCCCTTCTTGGGAAATCACATGACCCAAGAACTTCACTTCGGACATCCAGAAGTCACACTTCGACGGTTTAGCATAAAGTTTCTTCTCTCGGAGTACTCCTAGGACAAAGCGGAGATGCTGAGCATGCTCCTCGACTGACTTTGAGTAAACCAAGATATCATCAATAAAGACGACCACAAACTGATCTAGGTAGGAATGAAATACTCTATTCATATAGTCCATGAATACGGCTGGAGCGTTAGTCAATCCGAAGGGCATCACCACAAACTCGTAGTGTCCGTACCTCGTACGAAAAGCAGTCTTCGGAATGTCTAAGGCTCTTACCCTGATTTGATGGTACCCTGACCTTAGATCAATTTTGGAGAACACTTTAGCACCTCGAAGTTGGTCAAGTAGATCATCTATCCTTGGTAATGGATACTTGTTCTTGATAGTGATTTTATTTAGCTGACGGTAGTCTATGCACAATCTCATGCTTCCGTCCTTCTTTTTGACTAGCAATACCGGAGCACCCCATGGAGAAGCACTCGGCCGAATAAACTTCTTGGAAATTAATTCCTCAAGTTGGGACTTCAATTCCTTCAGTTCGAGAGGAGACATCCTATAAGGTGCTATGGATATTGGCCCTGCACCAGGCGCCAAATCTATAGAGGATTCTACCTCTCGTTCTGGAGGCAAAGAGGAGACTTCCTCGGGAAAAACGTCTAAAAATTCATTAACAACTTGGATAGACGATAAATCCAAATCAGCGTCAGTTGATGCAGACAAAATAACAACGAAAGCTTCCGCACCTTGGAATAGAGACTGGCTGGCTGAAGCGAATGAGATAACACCATCATCTTCAGGTAGTGAATGTTCAGCTACTTCAGAAGGAAAATTAATTGCACGATTGAAATAGTCAATCGTAATATGATTGGAAGTCATCCAATTCATTCCCAACACGATCTCCATTCCTCTCATAGGCAGACAGATAAAATCAACCACAAAATCCCTGCCTCCTATGGTGAGCAGACAGTTTAGGCATAGTGATTGGGTTCGAACACGACCCTTGGCCGCAGTACGAATTGTGATTGGTTCAGATATAGGAGATACTTCTAATCCTAACCGTTCAGAACATGCTTCAGAGATAAAACAATGAGTAGCACCAGAGTCATCCAGAATATTAACAGTTTGGTGAAAGATAGAACCTGTACCCCTTATAAGATTATCAGCTGGTTTGATGGTCTTAGCATCCAAAGTGTTGACTCGAGCCTGCCTCGGAGCATCAGAGGACTCCAAGAAAGCCTTTCTCGCTGGGCAGTTGTTAGCATAGTGCCCCTCTTCATTGCAATAATAACACTGGTTTGATTTTGACTCCAACTGACATTTCCCACGATGACTCTTTTTACACACTTTACAGTTACGATACCCAAAAGTATTGTTCGACTGAACCTGCTTTCCTTTGTCTGAATTTCCTTTATACCTAGGGTTTGAAGAAGTTGACTCATTAACCTTCTTCTTGTCCTTCCAGAAATCTTTCCTTTCTGCATACATTCTTTTAAGATCGCTCTCAGCTGAATGAGCTTGTTGAACCAAAGCAGGATAAGTGGTCATGGAATAAGAACTGAGGGCTTGATTCACATCGCCTCTAAGACCTTGTCTGAACATCACCATTTTCCACTTATCATCAGGAGCGGTGGTCCCCAATTCATAGAATTGCGACAACCTCTCAAATTTTGCAGCATATTCCCCGACTGTCATCTCTTCCTGTTTCAAACTCAAATTCCATCTGCTTGGCAAGTCTTTGAGAGTCGGGAAAGTAATGACCCAAAAACAATTCCTTGAAGTTATTCCACTCAAGAGGAGTTCCCTGAGTTTGTAGCATCCTACGAGCATTAACCCACCAGGTGTGAGCATCCTCGTCCAGAGCGTTAGCAGCACAAATTACCTTTTCTCCTTCATTGCATTGCAAGGTATCAAAGATCCGTTCCATGGCATCTACCCAGAAATGGGCTTTCATTGCCTCGGATCCTCCTTTGAAGGTTGGGGGTTTCATCTTCAGAAACCGGAAATACACCCTGTTGGGATCCTCAGGCGTTGGCACATTGACCGGCTCAGCTGGTTGTGGTTGAGGCATCTGATGCATCTGCTGCATTTGAGCCATTTGAGCCATCTGTTGCTGTTCCATTAGCATCATGTCATTCATCATCTTCTGCTGAGTCTCGATGACATTCTGCATCCATTCTTGGTGAGGATCAACAGGTGGGTTTCTCCTACCTCTTCCTGCCATGATTCTGCGAAGTATGCACAAAGTATTAAGTTGATCAGGCTCAATGTCTAATAGCATACTAAGAAAAATCAGACTTAGAAGACGTAAAAGACTCTTAACATCTAAGTCCGACTAGGTCGAACCGCTCTGATACCAAATGTAACACCCAGGTATTTCTAACATGTAGAGACACCAAAAGTGCACAGGTGCAGAAATTCAGAGGACACAGTTCCTGTTAAAGTTTTGGACATACAAACTTTTTCCGAAATAAAACATAATCGGAAATAACATTACTTCATAAAATAGAAGTTTATCGGTTCCATACCGAATGGATTACAATATCCAAGTCCAAAACCAAACAGAAACATAAAACGGTTCATATAACTCATAATCCATACAAGTTTATACAACCAGTATGACAACAAAAGAACAAAGGAGAAAATGACTAAGTCTTCAGCACCTCCAAGAGTATATCAACTACTCGTGCACAATAGTCTTTCTTTTTCCCTGCTTCTCTGAAAAACAACAAATATGGATAGGGTGAGATAACATTATCTCAGTGAGTCCTACCGTGCCCCCTCACTGACACTCGGTTCAAATTATTAAACCGTTACAACAAAAGCTGACATAACAGTGTCTTATATTATTAATCGAAATGCCACGCACTTCGTGAATTTATTTAACACGTACCGACTGCAATCCAGTGCTAATCCCGGTAATCGTGTGTTCCATTTAGCATAAACCGACTGCAATCCGGTGCTAATCCCGGTAACCCGTGAATTGACCACGCCAAAACACATTCAGGGCCTAGGTAAGGGGTCATGACTACCCTCCCTAGTATGCTACTTGTCGGGTCGTCACCCAACGCAATACGTATGACAATACGCATCAAGTTCTCGAGAGTTAGATAATTTATATCTTCTTTTTCATTTTGATCACCAAAGGATCAGTCATATAAGCTCATTAGATAATTTATATCTTATTGATCTATAACCTGTTTTGATGAATTCATAAACATCCGGCATTATAATCATATTGTAATGTATTATTGACTTATAACCCGTTTTGATGAATCTATAAACATCCGGCATTATAATCATATACAGTTGACATATATATAAATATATATTCATTCTATCCATCAGACGGTGTACCCACACGTATACTAGGGTTTCGGTTTTTCGATCAATATACCTTTCAACTTCTTTTCAAAATCATGAATTGAACAAGTTCGAAATAAGGTTTTCAGTGAGGCAATCCCTTTTTGAATGGTTGAGAAAGAAATTAGAAAAGGTTCGGGATCAAACGGAGCAACAAAACGAGAAAACGGAAGCCGGTAACAGAACCACACGCACGACCCGTGCCCAGGGGCGCACGACCCGTGCGTGGTGCACTACTCAGGACCCATCTACCAGAAGGAAACGCACGATCCGTGCCCAGGGGCGCACGACCCGTGCGTCCCGTTCTGTTTCCAATACTTCCAACCCGAAGCAGGCGCACGGTCCGTGCCCAGGGGCGCACGGTCCGTGCGACCTGTGTCTGTTACCAGAATTTCACATTTTTCCCATTTTTGCTCTCCGTTCTCATCCAATTCGATTCCTAATTTCGATCACCTGAAATCCAGAAAATCTCCAACTATTCCAGAATATATATAAAGAGTTTCATTTCAATGATTCATTAAAATTCTCAATAAACCGTAAAACGCCGTTTTGACTCGAAAATCGCTTTTCGGTTCTAGGACCTTTGAAAACAGAAAATGTAACCAAGGGATTCCATAACGAAAACAAGTTCAGAATATCAAAATGCCCTATCGTGAGTAGAACTCACCCTGATGTCGATTTCGCTAGGAGCCACGATCGAAACGTGAAACGGCCGAACACTAGAACGCACGAACAATCACCAACAACGCTGGAACAGTAACTAGCTTGACTGAATAGCTCGGAGCAGCAACTCTAAGTGATTTGGACTCCCTCCAAACTCTAACACAGGAACAAGACTTCACTTTTGACAGTCCCACTGAACATGCAAAAGGAGTGGCAGCTCAAAACTCCATTGTCATCACTATTGAAGCTTCAAGCTTTGAAAATGGAACAAGAGGTAGGGGAAGAATCAGACCTCAAAAATAGGTTCATTGAATTCAGAATTGGAAATGGAGTGGGATGGAAGAAAAACAACTTACATGCAACAAGGATTTCTAAGCTTCCTCTCTTCTCCTCCTCCACTTGCGCCCTCTCTTCCTCCTTTCTCAACTTCTTTCTTTTTCTGAAATTTCAGAATGGAATTAATGGGGGTGGTGTGGCTGAGTGTCTTCAAAGTAGAAATATTTATATGAGGGGTGCAAAATTACCATTTTTCCCTTCAGCTTAAATACTTCAATTAATCATGACTAAGCCATAATTAATTAATGAATAGGGTTTCTTTGGACTTTTTCCTCGACTATAAATCCCCGAGACAAGACCAATTATTCCCACAAATAATTAATCGGTCCTAGGCATCATAATACGAGTCTTTAAAAATTAGGGATGTTACATTCAATGACTCCAAGAGTCACACCAGCTAACCGTGCTTTATCGCCTTTGCTTTCCCCTGTTTCTCTGTAAAAACCACAATTATGAAGGGTGAGATAAACATTATCTCAGTGAGTCCTATCGAGACCCCTTACTACTCTAGCGGTTCATTATGCCTTGTTTTGAACTCGTGGTCCTAAAAAGCAACCACGTGGAAATACATTAAGTTCCTGTAACCTTCATGCTCATGGCCCTCCTAGGCGACACATGAAGCATGCAATCCTTGTTCCATGTTTTTAGCATAACACCTCAGTCTACCTATTTTATAGGCATCTCTTGACTTTGGTGAACCCATCCCGCTATTTCTAGTGGGGGAAACATTCTTGAGTCTAGGTTTTGGGGCTCGTGACTTCCCCTCCCCTAGTATGCTAACCTCTTAGGGTCGTCACCCTTTTTCCTCTTGTATTTATTATACATTTTCAGTCTGTGTACCCGCAATGGGCTGTTAGTCATTTCAGTCAAGTACCATGTACCATATCAATCAATTACAGTGTATAATATCAGTCAAATACCGTGTGTTATTATCATTCTTGGCATGTGCACTCTCGCGTTCTCTAAGTGAGGTTTTCCATTTTATTCATTGTTGTGGAACCTTGGGGAATGGATTAGGAGAGGATTGGAATCATTTGGAACGGATAAAAAGGTACTTTGAAATTGAAGGTCAGAAAGTCTCACACGACCCGCGCGTGTAGGCGCACGACCCGTGCGTGGTTGAACAGTTTGTAGAAAATTTCCAGAAAGATACGCACGACCCGTGCGACTAAGCGCACGATCCGTGCGTTATCCACAAAATTTACAGAAAGTTTCAGAGACTTACGCACGACCCGTGCGACTAGGCGCACGATCCGTGCGTGTTTTAAAAATCCAGTTCCTGTCGTATCAGAGGGAGGCGCACGACCCGTGCCCAGAGGCACACGATCCGTGTGTCTCCATCAGTTTCTAGAAAACAGGTTTTTCATGTGTTATTCCATCCCATTCCGATTCCAAAATCCGTTGCGATCGTAACCCAAACTCAACATACATTAAAACAATATATTATGCCCACCTCAATCAATCAACAATTCATAATTAAATTCACACTCTTCTTTGAGAAAACGGTTTTTAAAAGAGTTTCCTTTCGACAACACAAATGCATGACCATGGTTTTCGAAAAGAAGATTCAGAAACTTAAACACATTCCCTAAGCGAGTTATAGAACTCACCCGAAGTGATGAAAATCACTCAACGGCGAATCTAGCAGTTGACACGTTCGAATAGCCTCACGAACCGTCTCCGAACTCGCTCCAAAAACTGAACCCGAACTTCCCAAGGATCTAAGACTTGAACTCAGCAACTCAATCCTTCTCTTAGTTGCTCTATTTTGTGGTGTAAGTGCTGAAATGGGTTCTACAGCTCATCAAACACACATGAAAGGTAGAATCTCCATTTTTATCAAAATGGAGCTCACTTACTCGAAAATGGTGGTTAGAGATTGGGGGCTGTGAAGGTGATGAAGTTTGTACCAGGAGATAGAGGTTAGAAATCTGATTTGAGTGATGTTTTTAGATGAGACATGCATCTAGGTGGGGATGATTTCTCTTCTCTTCAAACTCTCTCCCTCTCATGCGACTCTCCTCCCTTCTCACTCTCCCTCTTGTTTCTAAATTTCTGGAAGTGAATGGGTGGTGTGTTTCAGATTTTACCAAGTGGGGTGTGGGTTTGACTTATGTAGCTGACTCCTCATTTAAGTGAGGTAAAGTACCAAAATGCCCCTTACCTCTAAAACTCTCTTAATACACTCCTAACACTTGATAATACCATAACTTACTAACTTGACATAATATTTCAATTATGCACAACTATAATTTATGTTAATTAATTAATTAATGTTAAACCTCTTGCTAATTTAATCAATCTAATTAGCTAATTAGGGGATGTTACAATCACCCCAACTTCTAAAATTTTGTCCTCAAAATTGACAAAACATACCTTACTCGAACAAATACGGATATTTCTCCCGCATGCTCTCCTCTACTTCCCATGTCGCTTCGTCAGGCGACGCACCGTCCCAAAGCACCTTGACAATAGGAATTGATCTCGTTCGGAGCGTTTTCTCGCCATGTTCGATGATCCTAATTGGAGTAGGCTGATAAGATAAATCTGGTCTAATGTCAATCGCTTCATAACTCAAAGGTTGATTCGGATCATGAATATACTTCCTCAACTGCGATACATGAAACACATCATGTAATCTAGACAGTTCTGGAGGTAAGGCAATGCGATACGCTACGGCCCAACTCGCTCGATAATCTGGAAGGGTCCGACATACCGAGGACTGAGCTTCTTCGCTCGCAAAGCAATACCGGTCCCGATGGTTGGAGAAAGTTTCAAAAAGACATGGTCTCCTTCTTCGAATTCTAACGGCCTTCTTCTCTTATCCGCGTAACTCTTTTGCCGACTCTGCGCGGCTTTCATCCTTTCTCTTATCTGACGGATCTTCTCCGTAGTCTCCCGGACTAAATCCGGTCCCAACAATCTCTGCTCACCTACATCCCACCAACATAATGGTGTTCTACACTTCCTTCCATACAATGCTTCATATGGAGCCATTCCGATACTAGAATGGTAACTGTTGTTGTAGGAAAATTCTACCAATGGAAGATGATCCTCCCATCTGCCTCCACTATCAAGTACACAAGCTCTCAACATATCCTCCAATGTCTGGATTGTCCTCTCAGTCTGCCCGTCTGTCTGAGGATGGTACGCAGTGCTAACACACACCTTTGTTCCCAACGCCATATTCAATGCTCTCCAAAATCGAGATGTGAACTTGGGATCTCGATCACAGATGATACTTGTAGGGATTCCATGCAACTTCACAATATTCTTAAGATACTCATCTGCTAACCTAGCAACCTTGTGAGTCGAACGCACTGGAATAAAATGAGCGGACTTGGTCAGACGATCCACCACTACCCAAATAGAATCATTTCCGGCTTGGGACCGTGGCAACCCCATTACAAAATCCATAGAAATGCTTTCCCATTTCCATTCAGGTACCTTCAACGGTTGCAACTGGCCACCTGGCTTCTGGTGCTCTATCTTAACCCTTTGACAAGTCAAGCATCGAGACACAAACTCTGCAATATCCACTTTCATACCCGGCCACCAGTACAATTGCTTCAAATCTCGATACATCTTGGTAGACCCAGGATGTATTGAGAACTGACTCTTATGAGCCTCCTCTAAAACTTGCCTCTTCACATCCTCATCATTCGGCACACAGATTCTGCCATCAAAACAAATTACGCACCGTCTTCTGTGTAACTCGGCAATCTCTTCTGCGCTTGCAGTTCTACATCATCTTCTTGGGTTGAGCGAATTAGATTTCTCAAGGAACTTGAAATCCGAATGTGACTCAACACCAACCTGTTCCTTCTTGATTTTACTCTCAAATTGAGGTCTCTGAATGATTCCAACAAGGACATCTCGTGCATCATTAACTCTGCAGTATGGATAGACTTCCTGCTTAAAGCATCGGCCACAACATTAGCCTTACCAGGATGGTACTTCAATTCAAAATCATAATCCTTCAGGAATTCTACCCATCTCCTCTGCCTGTTGTTCAGCTCCTTTTGGTCAAACAGATACTTAAGGCTCTTGTGGTCACTAAAGACTTCGAAACGAGACCCATATAGGTAATGTCTCCAAATCTTTAGGGCAAACACAATTGTCGCCAACTCTAAATCATGAGTTGAGTAATTCTCTTCATGCGGCTTCAACTGCCTGGAGGCATAGGCAACTACTTGTTGACTCTGCATCAGGACACATCCCAAACCCTTACCAGAGGCGTCGCAGTAGATTTGGAATCCTACTGACGGATCTGGAAGAATCAGGATGGGTGTAGAAGTCAAACGACTCTTCAATTCCGCGAAACAATTATCACAGTCTGAGTCCCAAACAAACGGCTGACCCTTGCGAGTTAACCGAGTGAGTGGAAGAACCAGCTGGGAAAATCCTTGAATGAACCTTCGATAATACCCGGCTAATCCCAAGAAACTTCTTATCTCAGTAACCGTAGACGGTTGTTCCCAATCTACCACAGCTTCAATCTTACTGGGGTCCACTGCAACACCTTCCTGAGATATCACATGACCCAGAAACTTAACTTCGGGCATCCAAAAATCACATTTGGATGGCTTAGCATACAACTTCTTCTCTCGGAGTACGTTCAGCACAATTCGGAGATGTTGCACATGCTCCTCAATCGTCTTAGAGAACACCAAGATATCATCAATGAACACTACCACAAACTGATCCAGATAGGGATTAAAAATCCTATTCATATAATCCATGAATACGGCTGGAGCATTGGTCAAACCGAAGGGCATCACTACAAATTCATAGTGTCCATATCTCGTACGGAAAGCGGTCTTCGGGACGTCCAAAGCTCGAACCCTGATTTGGTGATAGTCGGACCTCAAATCAATCTTCGAAAATACGGAAGCTCCCCTCAACTGATCCAGCAAATCATCAATTCTCGGCAGAGGGTACTTATTCTTGATAGTCACCTTATTCAACTGACGATAATCGATACACAATCTCATACTTCCGTCCTTCTTCTTGACGAGCAACACTAGAGCACCCCATGGTGAGGCACTCGGCCGGATGAACCACTTAGAAATTAGCTCTTCTAGTTGAACTTTCAATTCCCTCAACTCTAACGGCGACATTCTATACGGGGCTATAGAAATAGGTCCAGTGCCCGGAACCAACTCTATAGAGAATTCCACTTCACGATCCGGAGGAAATGAAGGAACTTCATCGGGAAACACATCAAGAAATTCATTAACAACTTGCACAGAAGATAAATCCTGACCTGTCTCAGTGGATGCAGACAGCATCATGACATAAGCTTCCGCGCCTTGGAACAGATAATTACTGGCCGAAGTGAAAGAAATAACAGCTTCAGAATTGGGCGGTTGTAGCTCCACTGGCTCGGAGGCGAAACCTATAGTTCGATGGAAGCAATCTATAGTCACATGGTTGGCAGTCATCCAACTCATTCCTAGGACGACATCCATGCCCTTCATTGGTAAACAAATGAAGTCTACCACAAAATTCCTGTCTCCAATGGATAGAAGACAATTTTCACATATCGCTTGGGTCTGAATACTACCTTCAGCAGCAGTCTTAATGGAGATTGGTTGAGGCAAGGGAGTTAAAGCCAATCCCAACCGATCGACACAAACTTGAGATATAAAACAATGGGTCGCACCCAAATCATATAAAATACTAACGGAGTTATTAAAAAGAGATCCCATACCCCTTAGTAGATTATCTGACGGTGTGACCTTCTGGGCGTCCAAGGTGTAAACTCTCCCATGAGTTGTAGTAGCAGCAGGGTTACTTCCTTGACTCTTCTCCTTCTCGGGGCAGTCCCGTGCAAAATGACCGTCTTTCTTGCAGAAATAACACTGGTTGGATCCCGTCTGGCATTTACCTTGATGATACTTTCCACAGTTGGAACACGTACTGAACCTTGAGGAGTTCGATGACTGAACCTGTTTCCCTTTGTTGGAGTTGTGCCTGGGACCCGTCTGATGGTTAGATGATCCGACATTCTTCTTATTCTGATGGAATACTTTCCTGCTTGCATATAACCTCTTCAAGTCACTCTCAGCTATGTGCGCTTGTTGAACCATGGCAGCATAGTTAGTATAGGCAAAAGAACTCAAACTCTGAGCAATGTCTTCCCTTAGCCCATACTTGAACCTTTCGGTTTTCCACTTGTCATTGGGAGCATACCCGGCCAAACCGAAGAATTGATATAACTCTTCAAACTTAGCCGCGTACTGACCCACAGTTGAGCTTCCTTGAGTGAGAGTCAGAAATTCGTTCTCCTTGTCGAACCTCATGGCTGTCGGAAAGAACTGCTCCAAAAATACCTGCTTAAAATGTTCCCAAGTCTGGGGAGTATCCATAGTTACCATCATGGCTTTGGTATTAGTCCACCAGTTGTTAGCTTCACCTTTCAGCATATGAGTTGCCAATCTCAGCTTGTCATCATCAGTGACTTGCATAGCTACGAAAATCTTCTCTATATCATCTAGCCAATGCTGGGCTTCCATGACATCCGGTCCTCCTCTGAACTCGGACGGCTTCATTTTCAGGAATTCAGAGAAAACCCTCCTTGGGTCAACTTGAGGCTCGGGGACTTGCTGAGGCTGAGCTTGAGCATTCTGTTGCATCTGCAACATATCTTCCATCATCTTCTGTTGTCTCTCGATCACGTTCTGCATCCATGCAGAATGCGGATCAATTGGTGGGTTATTCCTCGATCCTCCTGCCATAATTCTGCAAATGATACACCAAGTATTAAGTTGATCAGTCTCAATGTCTCTTAGTATCACAAGAAGTAAGATAGCAGCATTACTCGAGGGACAAAACCACCCTAACTGTCTAAGCCCGACTAGGTCGAACTGCTCTGATACCATAATGTAACACCCTGATAAATTCTAACATATAGAATCACCGAAATGCACTAGATGGTATACATCAGAGTAACTTCCTGTTATTGAAATATTGAACACAACTAAAACTTTCGATAATACGTATCAAATGGTTCTCTGAACCTCATAAACTTTCTGAAAATGCTTAAGTTCCAAAACTTAAGACTTGTACATAATCCTGGTGTTCAATATCCAAAACATAAAGTAGCGGAAACGATTTTACAACTTAACATCAAAAGTTATACAATCGGAACATAGAAACAATAAATGGGACAAAGGTCTAAAACATGAAATTAGGTCTTCAATGACTCCAAGAGTCACACCAGCTAACCGTGCTTTATCGCCTTTGCTTTCCCCTGTTTCTCTGTAAAAACCACAATTATGAAGGGTGAGATAAACATTATCTCAGTGAGTCCTATCGAGACCCCTTACTACTATAGCGGTTCATTATGCCTTGTTTTGAACTCGTGGTCCTAAAAAGCAACCACGTGGAAATACATTAAGTTCCTGTAACCTTCATGCTCATGGCCCTCCTAGGCGACACATGAAGCATGCAATCCTTGTTCCATGTTTTTAGCATAACACCTCAGTCTACCTATTTTATAGGCATCTCTTGACTTTGGTGAACCCATCCCGCTATTTCTAGTGGGGGAAACATTCTTGAGTCTAGGTTTTGGGGCTCATGACTTCCCCTCCCCTAGTATGCTAACCTCTTAGGGTCGTCACCCTTTCTCCTCTTGTATTTATTATACATTTTCAGTCTGTGTACCCGCAATGGGCTGTTAGTCATTTCAGTCAAGTACCATGTACCATATCAATCAATTACAGTGTATAATATCAGTCAAATACCGTGTGTTATTATCATTCTTGGCATGTGCACTCTCGCGTTCTCTAAGTGCGGTTTTCCATTTTATTCATTGTTGTGGAACCTTGGGGAATGGATTAGGAGAGGATTGGAATCATTTGGAACGGATAAAAAGGTACTTTGAAATTGAAGGTCAGAAAGTCTCACACGACCCGTGCGTGTAGGCGCACGACCCGTGCGTGGTTGAACAGTTTGTAGAAAATTTCCAGAAAGATACGCACGACCCGTGCGACTAAGCGCACGATCCGTGCGTTATCCACAAAATTTACAGAAAGTTTCAGAGACTTACGCACGACCCGTGCGACTAGGCGCACGATCCGTGCGTGTTTTAAAAATCCAGTTCCTGTCGTATCAGAGGGAGGCGCACGACCCGTGCCCAGAGGCACACGATCCGTGTGTCTCCATCAGTTTCCAGAAAACAGGTTTTTCATGTGTTATTCCATCCCATTCCGATTCCAAAATCCGTTCCGATCGTAACCCAAACTCAACATACATTAAAACAATATATTATGCCCATCTCAGTCAATCAACAATTCATAATTAAATTCACACTCTTCTTAGAGAAAACGGTTTTTAAAAGAGTTTCCTTTCGACAACACAAATGCATGACCATGGTTTTCGAAAAGAAGATTCAGAAACTTAAACACATTCCCTAAGCGAGTTATAGAACTCACCCGAAGTGATGAAAATCACTCAACGACGAATCTAGCGGTTGACACGTTCGAATAGCCTCACGGACCGTCTCCGAACTCGCTCCAAAAACTGAACCCGAACTTCCCAAGGATCTAAGACTTGAACTCAGCAACTCAATCCTTCTCTTAGTTGCTCTATTTTGTGGTGTAAGTGCTGAAATGGGTTCTACAGCTCATCAAACACACATGCAAGGTAGAATCTCCATTTTTATCAAAATGGAGCTCACTTACTCGAAAATGGTGGTAAGAGATTGGGGGCTGTGAAGGTGATGAAGTTTGTACCAGGAGATAGAGGTTAGAAATCTGATTTGAGTGATGTTTTTAGATGAGACATGCATCTAGGTGGGGATGATTTCTCTTCTCTTCAAACTCTCTCCCTCTCATGCGACTCTCATCCCTTCTCACTCTCCCTCTTGTTTCTAAATTTCTGGAAGTGAATGGGTGGTGTGTTTCAGATTTTACCAAGTGGGGTGTGGGTTTGACTTATGTAGCTGACTCCTCATTTAAGTGAGGTAAAGTACCAAAATGCCCCTTACCTCTAAAACTCTCTTAATACACTCCTAACACTTGATCATACCATAACTTACTAACTTGACATAATATTTCAATTATGCACAACTATAATTTATGTTAATTAATTAATTAATGTTAAACCTCTTGCTAATTTAATCAATCTAATTAGCTAATTAGGGGATGTTACAAATAGCGTGCAGTGCCAGGGCGTAACTGATAGCACAAAATTTAAAAATGTGATGCCAGGGCGGAACCGATAGCATTGAGTGACAGGGCGTAACCGGTAGCACAAAACTTAAAAATGCGATGCCAGTGCGGAACCGATAGCATGCAGTGCCAGGGCGTAACCGATAGCACAAAACTTAAAATGCGATGCCAGGGTGGAACCAGTAGCATACAGTGCCAGGGCGTGACCGATAGCACAAAACTTAAAAATGCGGTGCTAGTGCTTAACCGATAGCATGCAGTGCCAGTGCGTAACCGATAGCACAAAACTTAAAAATGCGATGCAAGGGCGGAACCGATAGCATGCAGTGCCAGGGTGTAGCCGATAACACAAAACTTAAAAATGCGATGCCAAGGCAGAACTGATAGCATGCAGTGCCAGGGCGTAACCGGTAGCACAAAACTTAAAAATGCGATGCCAGGGCGGAACCGATAGCATGCAGTGCCAGGGCGTAACTAGTAGCACAAAACAAAAATGTGATGCCAGGGCGTAACCGATAGCATGGAGTGCCAGGGCGTAACCGATAGCACAAAAAGAAAATTGCGATGCCAGGGCGTAACCGATAGCATGCAGTGCCAGGGCGTAACCGATAGCATGCAGTCCCAGGGCGTAACCGATAGCACAAAACAAAAATGCGATGCCAGGGCGTAACCGATAGCATGCAGTGCCAGGGCATAACCAATAGCACAAAACTTAAAAATGCGATGCCAGGGCGTAACCGATAGCACAAAACTAAAAAATGGGATGCTAGGGAGGAACCGATAGCATGCAGTGCCAGGCCATGACCGATAGCACAAAACTTAAAAATACGATGCCAGGGAGGAACCGATAGCATGCAGTGCCAGGGCGTAGCCGATAGCACAAAACTTAAAAATGCGATGCCACGGCGGAACCGATAGCATGCAGTACCAGGGCGTAACCGATTGCACAAAACTTAAAAATGTGATCTCAGGGCGGAACCAATAGCATGCAGTGCCAGGGCGTAACTGATAGCACAAAACAAAAATGCGATGCCAGGGCGTAACCGATAGCACAAAACTAAAAAATGGGATGCTAGGGCGGAACCGATAGCATGCAGTGCCAGGGCATGACCGATAGCACAAAACTTAAAAATACGATGCCAGGGAGGAACCGATAGCATGCAGTGCTAGGGCGTAGCCGATAGCACAAAAAGAAAATTGCAATGCCAGGGCGTAACCGATAGCATGCAGTGCCTGGGCGTAACCGATAGCACAAAACAAAAATGCGATGCCAGGGCGTAACCGATAGCACGCAGTGCCAGGGCGTAACCGATAGCACAAATTTTAAAATGCGATGCCACGGCAGAACCGATAGCATACAGTGCCAGGGCGTGACTGATAGCACAAAACTTAAAAATGCGATGCTAGGGCTTAACCGATAGCATGCAGTGCCAGGGCGTAACCGATAGCACAAAACTTAAAAATGCGATGCCAGGGCGGAACCGATAGCATGCAGTGCCAGGGCGTAACTGATAGCACAAAACTTAAAAATACGATGCCAGGGCGTAACCGATAGCACAAAACTTAAAAATCCGATGCCAGGGCGTAACCGATAGCACAAAACTTAAAAATGGGATGCCAGGGCGGAACCGATAGCATGCAGTGCCAGGGCGTAACCGATAGCACAAAACTTAAAAATAGGATGCCAGGGCGGAACCGATAGCATGCAGTGCCAGGGCGTAGCCGATAGCACAAAACTTAAAAATGCGATGCCAGGGCGGAACCGATAGCATGCAGTGCCACGGCATAACCGATAGCACAAAACTTAAAAATGCGATGTCAGGGGGGAACCGATAGTATGCAGTGCCAGGGCGTATCCGATAGCACAAAGCAAAAATGCGATGCCAGGGCGTAACCGATAGCATGCAGTGCCAGGGCGTAACCGATAGCACAAAACAAAAATGCGATGTCAGGGCGTAACCGATAGCATGCAGTGCCAGGGCGTAACCGATAGCACAAAACAAAAATGCGATGCCAGGGTGTAACCGATAGCATGCAGTGTCAGGGCGTAACTGATAGCACAAAACTTAAAAATGCGATGCTTGGGCGTAACCGATAGCATGCAGTGCCAGGGCGTAACCGATAGCACAAAACAAAAATGCGATGCCAGGGCGTAATCGATAGCACAAAACTTAAAAATGCGATGCCAGGGTGTAACCGATAGCATGCAGTGCCAGGGTGTAGCCGATAGCACAAAACAAAAATGGAATTACCGGGGATGACCCGTAATACAAAATCAAAATGACCAGTGCCAGGTTTAAACCGTAGCATGGAAGGGAAATTAAATGCAATGCATGCCTTGCTTTGAATGACTCTATTTATTATTATTATTATTATTATTATTATTACTTTATTCACAAAGAGACTGGAAAAACACATGCTTCTTGTCATGAAGTGGAATGCATGGTTTGATAAGAATTGTATGCATGTTATGACATGAAATGTGAGAGTTATGCATGCGCATGGAGATGGATATGTTCTAAAGGTTATATTTGCTGAGAATATGCTTTCGTGCATGTTTTATTTGAAACCAATCAAGCTTGTCCTCAGTTGGAAACTTATCATTATCTTTGTCTTGCCAGATCTCTTTTCTTTTACGATCCCTATCCTGCAAAGCATGACACATTTCAGTTTGACCCTTTCTCACTGATTGCCGTTAGTGCTCTAAATCATATTAATGATTCCAAGTTGACTATTTTTGAAGCATTACCTAATGAGCATGCATAGATTTACGGGTATTAACAAGCTGTGATTTTCGCGTGTCTGGAATGGTTTGGATTTTTTTGTGTTTTGAATTTTGAAGGTTTGGAAGTGAATGTTGTTTACAAAGTGAAAGAAATGGGGAAGACGAAGAGAAACTGAGATGGTTGGGAAAAGGGATTAGGCTTGCCTCGAGGTTAATCCCTTTGAGCATTTATATTTACTTAAGGCAACGTACTTGGTAGAAATTAGTAAGATGTTTTACACAAAAGGAATGACTACTTGGTGTAAGCAACCCAAGTTGGACTTACGAAGGGTTTTGCAAAAGATTTTCCCTTATGTGGCAAATGATATTCTCAAAGAGGAAATAACACTGATGTTAGAAAGTAGAGTTTGACTCACAAAGGGTTATTGCAAAATTTTGCCCCGGTATTGGTAAAAAGCATTGCCCTAAGAAGAGACTACATAGGTGTGGCAAACAGAGTTTAAACGACGTGAAGTCTTGCAACATTTCTGCCCCAGTTTAAATGAAAGGTGTTGCCCCCAGAGAATATTACGCTGATGTAACAAGCGAAGTTGGACTCATTAAAGGGTTATACAAAACTTTTACCCCAAAATTGGTGCACGGTATTACCCCTGGGATGATACTATAATAGCATAGCACGCAAAGTTTGACCCATGAACGTCTTGCCAAATGCTTGCCACAGTGTTGGTGAAAGGCGTTGCCCTGATAGAAGACTAAGTTGGTATTTCAAGAAAAGTTCAATTCATGAAGGGTTGTGCAAAAATTTTGTTGGCTCAGAGTGGGATTTCTTGAGACTCCCAAAGTTACCTCAAACCACAGAAATTGCCCCAATGTGTCATTCTGTTAGACTCGAAAGGAAAAGATTACGCTAGTGAATGAACATGTCAAACATAAACTTCTCAAATGTAGCTTGATTCCCCTTTTGTGCCCTAATTTTTGCCTAGACTGCCCTTGCAGGTTTTCAGTCTAGCGGGCTTTGATTCCATTTTTTTTCAAGACCCTAATCTTTGCGTAGACCGCCCTTTCGGGTTTTCGATCTAGCGGGTCTCATTCTTTCTTTTTTCACTTTCTTATTGTTCATTTTTTTAGAGCAAAGAATAGTTAAAAGAAAATAAATGATTTATCTCAAAATTAACATTATGGAAATGAAAATAATCATTCATCTTTCAGAGTGGACCTTTAGAGGCTTAAAGCGTGGGTATGAGTTATGGGTTAAAAAGAAAAAGGATTAGAAGGTTCAAGAATTTTTTTCATGGGTTATGGGTTAAGAAGAAAAAAAAGGTTAGAAGGTTCAAGAAATTTTTTCATGGGTTATGGGTTAAGAAGAAACAAAAAGGGTTAGAAGGTTTAAGAAATTTTTTTCATGGGTTATGGGTTAAGAAGAAAAAAGGGTTAGAAGGTTCAAGAAATTATTTTATGGAAAAGGATTTGGAGGCTCAAAAAATGATTTATGGGTTAAAAGGATCAATGATCTTCAGCGCATTCAATTTCCTATGGGGCTCCGAAACATCACATTTTTTTCTTGTTAAACCCATCCGTTCTCCGTCTTACATGATTTTGATTTTTTTCACTTCTCTACTTTTTCACTTTTTTTTTCTTCAGTTTTCACTTCTTTCTAATTTCGCATAGCTGATTTCATCCTTCACCTCTTCTTAAGTTATGACTCTCATTCTCTTTCTTTTATGCCCTAATTTTTTTCCAAGACTGCCTATACAAGTTTTCAGTCTTGCGGGCTTCATTTTTCCTTTTATCTCATTGTACCTTTGGAAATCTAAATGCACTAAATTTCATTGCAGGGTCGATCCTTGTCCAGGGTTTAATGAAAGGAAATTACAGGCTCAAAAGGGACAGCAAGGGTTTGTTTTTGGGATAGAGAAACATGACCACTCTTCATTTCAAGTCGTGATTCCACATTTTCAAAATTTTAATTTTGAAATAACATTCACTCTTTTACATATTCTTTGCTCTTTATTTCTTTTGCTTCTTTTTGTTTGTTTTTTTTTTTGCTTTTTTTGGGGGAATTGGACCCTTAAAAACCGACATCCATTCACTAGCTCATCCTTGAATGACACACACACAAAAGGGCTTTGAGAATTATAGCTTGAGGCAACCGCTGAACTGGGGACCAAATCTTAAAGGGATAATGGGGTGTAAAGAATTGGACGGAGCTTTTAAGTCCATGCAAATCCTTTAATATAAAGCTTCAACAAAGCCAACTTGCCTTTACACAACATGATTACAAAGTGCTAATGACAATCATATGTTTTTTGCTTTGAGCTTTTAGTTCAAGAACTAATTACCAACCTTATGTCTCCCTTCCCTTTTTGAATGCCCCCTGAAATCTTCCCCCTCAGTACACTTCCTTACACCACTCTCCAACAAGTCTCAAAAGAATGATCTGATTCCACGAGTTAAAGCTTGATTGGCGTCCACCTTGATGCAAGCACACAAAATTCAACTTTCTCTTGTGAAAAAAATGTGGATGGACACTCAATAACTTTTAAAATTATTTATTTCAAGAAAATTATGATGAATGAAAATGTGTCCATGGAGTGCATGGATATATTATATGTATGCAAACATACGTCCTAAGATGCAATATGCATTTGTTTTGTGATTTTTTTATTGTCCTTATGTAAGAAATGCAATGCAATTCTATTTACGCATTTAAGTATGAACGACATGCAATTTTTTTTTATGTATAGACAAAGAAAAATGGAGAATTCTTATGATGTTATGCTATGAAAGTGCATGAACTTAGAGCCATCATACCGATGTTTATCCTATGATGCCACATTCAATGTGTTTCTTTTAAGAGACACCAATTTTTTTTATTCATTTGAATATATGCAAAGATTTTTTTTAGATTGCAACATGATCTTTCATGCATGAAATGCAATGCAATTCTCCTAGTTTTTTTTTTTTACTTTTTTAAGGAAATATGATGTGAAGATTGACAAATGACAATACATTTTGATGCACTTACTCATAAGATATGGACAACATGCGACAATGAAATAGGGAGAAATTTTTATTTTCATACATTTTTTTGAATTGTTTTTATGCATGAAATGCAATGCAATTTCCTAATTTGTATTTATTTGAAGGAAATATGTCATGCAGCTTGGGGATTGACTATGCGACTTGTTTTATTTACTCATGAAATTACATACAACATGTAAGAACAATTTTTTTCGTATATGCAAAGAAAAAAATGAAATGTGGATAATTTTTAGGGTGTTATGCTATGAAAGTGTATGTATTGTTATTATGCATGCAAGTATTTATCCTAAGAAGCGACAGTCAAAACCCATGCAACTTTGAAAGAGAATAGACCGTGATGAATGATGAATGACAATGTGATTTTTGTATTTACCTATGAGAATGCAAAAATATTTTTTTTCTAGAACTTATTCCATGAAGAATATTAAATGTGGAGGAAATTATACTTTTCAAAGACACTAATCTAATGCTCAATAAGAAAAGACTATACTTTTTTTTTGACATAAATGCCTCTCTATATGCAAACATTTTTTCTTAGAATGCGACATGATACGTTATGCATGGATGAAATGTAATGCGATTTTTCTTTTTTCCCTCTTCTGCAAGGAAGTGCTATGAGGATTGAAAAATGTATTTTGTTTTATTCACTAATGGAAGGATGCATAACATGCATAGATTTTTATATACATGCGAAGAAATTAAATATGGAGAAATTTATGAAGAATGACGATGCAATGAAAATGCGCACCACATGCAGAAAAATAATTTTTTCCTGAAAACTCATGCAAAGGAAAACGCAAACAAATTTATGCTTTTTAATGACATGCGGCATAACGCAAGATGAAGTGCACCATTTTTTATACAACAAATGCGACATGATTTTTTTTTATGCTTCTTATGCATGAAATGCGATATGATTTTTATTGATTTTTTGCCAGAGAGGAATAAACCGTATGAGAGAAAGAAAAAGGATGTACAACCAAGAATAAGGATATGAGATAAAATAGCTCCCTTTGTGGCCTATGACAGGTTGCCCATACTATTGGTTTTTCGACCTTATAGATCTAATGTTTCTTCTTCAGTGAACACTCACAAAGGTTGGCTGTTATAACCTATGGATATTTAGGGTCTCTAGAGTCAAGTACTCTGTTGGAAGATGGATCACAATAGGATGTACATCCAAAATGTGGATATCCGCCCAGAAGAATCGTACTCTAGATGAGGAATTCATGGAAGTCACACATGATGTACATCCAAAATGAGTCCCACTCATCCTCGTTCTAACCTATGTGTTTTTTTGTGGCTCCGGTGTGAGCTCAACTCTCTGTGTGTGCTCACAGTGTATGTACAGTGTGCGAACGGAGCATACGAACATCAAATCCTAATAGAATAAGTAAAGAGAAAAAGAAATAACTAGAAACAACAACCAGACAATAATATCAAGTGTCTTCTACCCTAGGGTTTATATCAAGCATAAAATAAAGATATACGTAAAAAACTAAAGAAATAAATAAAAGTGAAAAGGGGTAAACAAATGCACGTACCTTATAAACTTTTGCACAACCAAATATAACAGGCTTGACTCTCACCTTTCCCCAGCAGAGTCACCATCTGTCGTGATCGTGATCCCGACGTAGACGGCTCAAAATTTGATTATTTTAGGAGTCGCCACCCAATTTATTTAATAGGAAAAATTGAGAAAAACCTAACTAGAAGTTATTGGTCTGCGTAAACTAGATTGGATTCGGGAGTCGGTTATGTATAAGGAAGGGAGAAAACTTAATTCCACAACACCCCTAAAACATCTGTCCTAAGACAGTTACCCTAAATCTGATTGTGCAAGATATCAATAAGTTTAGAAAATTTGTTTACTCCAAAAAATAAATAAAATTCGATTTACAAAGAAATAAATAAGGGACTAAATTAGAAAATTTAATTTTTGACTTGACGGGGAAGCCCCGCTCCTACATATCCTCGGGTGCAATGAGGAACTCAAGAGTCACGTAGTTCTTTCTTGGAAAATCTTGTTGGTTGGTTGATTTTATTTTTTCGAAGGGGTTTAAGATCACCAAGCTGTACAACTCAGGCATCTAAAACCAGGATTTGCGAGGTTGACAAGATGCACATCTCAATCAAGCTCATTGTTTTAGTTTTTGGAAAATAAGTGTTAAAGGAAAAAAATGATTCTTTATTGGAAAAAATTAATTTATCTTGACGGGGAAGCCCCGCTCCTACATATCTCCGAAGCGGAGAATCAAAGGCAACGTAGTTCTTCTCGAAAAATACTTGTGTTTTAATTGATTTTAATTTTTGAAAGGGGTTTAAGATCAAAGCCGTACAGCTAAAGTCTCTTAAACCAGGACTGACAAGATGTACATCTCAGCCAAACCCATTTTTATAATTTTTAGAGGTTTTTTTTTGTAAAAGGAAATTATTTTGAGAAGGAAAAAAAAACGAAAGGGGTTAAATAGTAAAATGGGGTGCAGTTAGCTGTAGGGTGTTATATTGTGAAAGACGGGGTGCGTAAAGCACTAGCCCAGTTTTGCTCTTTGGGCCCTCGTTAGGAACTGATATGCAAATTTAAAGGTTTAAGTGAGGGGCTCTATGAAATAAAAGATATGGGTGTAATAATCAATCTGATTAAAATTTTAAATAATAAGAAGGGTTAAATATGTTTTTGGTCCCTATAAAATTTGGGTTTTCGTTTTTAGTCCCTACATTAACGAAATAGGCATTTTGGTCCCTACATTTTTTTCCCGTTTTCATTAATAGTCCCTGTCGTTAAATCGATCTGATTTGGCAACAAAAATGTGACGTGGCTGTTAAAAAGATAGGGACCCAAACACCTATTTCGTTAATGTAGGGACTAAACTTAGAATGACCCAATTTTGTAGGGACTAAAAACATATTTTACCCTAAATAAAAAAAGCCTAATCAGATGGATTTAACGACAAGGACTATTAATGAAAACGGAAAAAAAATGTAGGGACCAAAACGCCTATTTCGTTAATGTAGGGACTAAACTTAGAAGGAGCCGATTTTGTAGGGACTAAAAACATATTTAACCCTAATAAAACAAAGAACACACAGATATATAAAGAAACTAATGAGGAGAGAAACCCTAATTCATTCTTCCCCACTCTCCAGCGCCGCAAGCAGCAAGTTCAGGAGGAGAGAAATTTTTTTTTTGCGAAATTTCTTGAAAGAAAACGGAGAAGATGTGGGAGAGAGAGAAATGGGGAGAAAGAAAGAGAAAGAAGGAAAGGAGGCGAAGGGTAGTGCGCTGGCCGGAGTTGGGGGAACGTCGGTGACGGTTTGTTCACGGCGAATGGCGGCGGCTTACAGAGGTGACAGGGAGGACGACAGCGTTTGGGGCGGTTTGCGAAGAGGGAGAAGATGGTGGGTTGTTGTGTGGTTCACGACGGTGGTGCGCCGGAGATAGTGGTGGTGTGTCGTTTCTCGCGGTGGAGGTTTCACCGTTGAGAGAGGGCGAAGGGCGGATGGTAGAGAAGGGGGAGAGGAGTTGAGACAAAATGAAAAAAACGAGGGTGAGAGTGGGCTGAGGCGAAGGTATGGTGGCGCTCACCGGAAGTCATGGCGACGACGGTTCTGGCGGGAGATGGTGGTGGTGATGTTATCCCTTTTGTTTTCTCATTTCCTTCTACTCTCTGCCTCATCTCTAACCTCTCTCTCTCTCTCTCTTTCATTTTTTATGAATCCTCTTCTTCTTGCCTCTCCTTTTTCTGGCCCTCAGAACTTCATTGTATTCGAACTCTACAGAAACTCTTAACACTGCTGAATAGCAAAAAAAATTCCCCCTTTCGTTTTTCTCAAATTGATTTTCCCCTCCCCGTATTTTCCTCTCTTGCTCTATATTACCTAATTTTCTCTCTCTATTTTGTTTCTCCGAATTCTTCTCCCTTTTGTGTGTATTGTTACTGTTTATGCCTTTTTTCCTTTTACTGATTTCTATTCATTTTGTATTTATAGGCTAAGGATTGTGGTGTAGTGTGGTGTAGGAGCAGAGGATCACAACTCTAGGAGACCATAAAGCACAACAACCTCTGGTGGAGGCAGCAGGTGTAACACCCCGATAATTTCTAACTTGTAGAAACCACCGAAATGCACTACTGGCATATATCAGAGTAACTTCCTTTTTTAAATACTGAACACATACTAATACTCGATGCTAAAAACCCATCAAGTTCGTTTACATAACTTAACAAAAAATACATAAAGCGTTCTTACACCACTCAACTAGTGTTCAGTACCGAAATAGAAAGTCTGTGGAAGTGATTTACAACTTATAATACAAGTCGTACCATCGTACATCTAAGATACTGAATGAAAATACAGAGATACATGACATAACAAAATAAACAGTTTTAGCAACTCCTCAAGCATCTCCATGACCATGCCTCATCGTCATCAACTTAGCCTGCAACTCTGAAAAACAACAACATGGATTGGGTGAGACAACTTGTCTCAGTGAGTTCTATCGAGACCCCTTACTAACTCTCTCGGTTCAATTATGCTTGGTTCATTATTCTTAAGTCATAAATCATAGTCCTTAAAATTGACTATGTGGCTAACTAACTGAAGTTGTCCTCATAACCCTCAAGCCGGTTACAAGAATCAACACATAACTGAACTGATATTTTAGCGTATCACCGGTCACTTGGCATAATAAGCTCCCGGTGAACCCGTCCCCACTAATCGGCTGGGTCCCTGATGGGGCCTAGGTTCATAGGGCTCATGACTTCCCCTCCCCTAGCACACTAAACTGAAATAGGGTCGTCACCCTAACCTGATATATATTTTAATATACCTAAACATGAACTTAACAATGATACTTGAACATAACGATGAACTTATACAAAACAATGGCATTATTCTTAACATGATCTTATAATTAGGTGATCTCACACGGTACTACTAACATTATTAACTTAACCTATAACTATCCATTACCTAGTCCACATCATAATGTATCGCCCATACTCAACATTATGATAACCTAGCTTAGTCATAAACAATCTCATAACGTCAACATGATTCGGAACATTAACTAGCATCACTCACAGTCAATTTCATGGCAATAGTACTATAACATCAATGGGTGAGGTTTGGGAAGGGATTAGAACGCAATTGGAATCGTTCGGAGCGGTTTAAAACACTTTTTAAAAGAGGCTACCCAAAGGCCACGCACGGTCCGTGCCCAGGGGCGCACGACCCGTGCGTTTCTGAAAGACTTAAACAATTTTTGAAACCGAACATGACGCACGATCCGTGCTCTTTAGACGCACGATCCGTGCGAGGTGTAAAAATCAACCCAGGCTCCCTGCGAACAGCCAGCACGGTCTGTGCCCCCATAAGGCACGATCCGTGTGCCTTTTTACAGTAGCCCAGATTTGCTGTTTTCTTGCACGATACCATTCCGTTCCGATTCCGATATACTTTCCGATCGAAACTTCCACATTACACGCACTTCATTACACTCAGTTACAGTCCAACCAAGCTTCACATAGCAATCAACAATCATAACAACCATTCGTAAATAACTTAATCAATCACATAATTCGATCGCCCTAACGATATTTTCATAAAACGGTTTGTTCCGGATTTCCCAAAATGCGACACCTAATACTCAGAACACAAAATACTTGACCGTAAAATCCCTAGTGAGTATAGAACTCACCTCTTTCGCGACGACAACCACACAATGCCGAGACTTATCGAACACGACGAACGGAGGACCACGAACTCTCTCGCTAAACCGCTTCTAGACAACTCAAAGCTGAAACCCAGGTCTCCTAGAGCTTGTACACTGAACCCAGATTCTGAAGTGCTCCCTAGGTTGATTCAACTCGTGATTTAGGGACTGAAGTTGGTCCTAATGCTCACCCAACCAACATGCAATGGTTCAGATTTGGTGTTTGGGTAAGTGGAGCTTGGTTTGTCCTCCAATGGTGATTTATGGTGGAGGAGGGGGATGATTAAAAGTTGGTGATCAATGGAAAGAGGAAGGTGAGCTGATCATGGTTGTGCCCTTGGATTAAACATGCAATGGACTTTGAGAAGTTCCTCCTCTCTTCCCCCCTCTCATCTCACGCCCTCTCCCCTCTATTCCTCTTCTTCAGCTTTGATGTTTCTAAACTTAGAAAAATGAAATGTTTTCCTAGGTTCAGCTGGAAAGGGGGTATAAATATGGGGTATAGGGAAAAGACAGTTCTGCCCCTCACTTACTAATTCCATTCCCTATAACTCCTTTCCACTCTAATTACTTTAACTTAACTTTAATTAATTATCAATCACACACAAAACTTATACTTAATCAATCAAACAAATTTATTTCCATAATATTTTATTTTTTTAACAAACATAAATAATCACCAAAAATAATTCCATGCCAATATAATTAAAATAGCAAAATAGGGGATGTCACGGCAGGGGTGGAGCAGGGTTGCTGCCAATGATGCCATGTTTTTGCTGAAAATGGGAGGCAAGCAAAGGGACAAGAAGAAAGAAGTTTGGGCTTGTAGCTTCATGGAGAGAGTAAGGTAGCTGTCCTTATTTGTTTTTTCCTTTATTATTATTTTTTTGTACTTTTTTTTTGCTTTTAATTAATTTTTGTGCCATTTGCATTTTATTTTTTTTGTCTACATGTAAATAAAAAAACTGTCTTTTCTCCCGTTTTTTTGTACTATTCTGCTTTTTTAATTTTTTTTTGTCTACATATGTAACAAATTCAATAAAAGGGACAGCCAATTAAAATTGATTTTATCTTATTACTATTTTTTTATTACTAATAATACTTAAAAGAAGCGGTAAAAATAACACGTACCGACGCAACCACTCGCGCACGAGTCGCAACCAACGCGCGATCGCGTTAAGACTATGAACGCGTGCACGATCGGAATACGCACACAATGCCTCCGGTAGTAGGACATGCCTACGGTTTAGGCATGACATGCATAAACTATTATTTATTATTATTTTTATTTTATTTTTTTTGGGACTCTTTTTTGAAAGTAACGAGTAACTGTCAGTTAAAATTGGATGTTCACAGTCCCAATAAATTCCTATTGGTCCCTATTGGTCATTGTTGGTCCCTATTGGTCCCTGTTGGTCCCCATTGGTCCCTATAGATTCCTATTGGTCCCTCTAGGTCTCTATTGGTCCCTGTTGTTCCCTCTTGGTCCATATTGTTCCCTATTAATCCCTGTTGGTCCCTATTGGTCTCTATAGGTCCCTATAGATCCCTATATGCCCCTCTAGGTCCCTATTGGTCCCTGTTGGTCCCTATAGATTCCTATTGGTCCCTGTTGGTTGCTATTGGTCCCTGTTGGTCCCTAATGGCCTGTTGGTCTCTCTTGGTCCATATTGATCCCTATTGGTCCGTGTTGGTCCTTGTTGGTCCCTCTATGTCCCTATTGATCCCTGTTGGTCCCTGTTGGTCCCTATTGGTCCCTATTGTTCCCTGTTGGTCCCTATTGGTCCCTATTGGTCCCTATAGATCCCTATTGGTCCATATTGATCCTTGTTGGTCCCTGTTGGTCCCTATAGGTCCCTATTGGTCCGTATAGATTCCTATTGGTCCCTATAGATTCCTATTGGTCCCTATAAATCCCTATTGGTCCCTCTTGGTCCATATTGATCCATATTGGTCCGTGTTGGTCCTTGTTGGCCCCTCTAGGTCCTTGTTGGTCCCTCTAGGTCCCTGTTGGTCCCTATTGTTCCATAGGGATCCCAATTTATCTCCGTTGGTCCCTATTGTTCCCCATTGTTCCCTGTTGGTCCCTGTTGGTCCCTATTGGTCCCTATAGATTCCTATTGGTCCATATTGATCCTTATTGGTCCCTGTTGGTCCCTATAGGTCCCTATTGGTCCCTATTGATTCCTATTGGTCCCTATAGATCCCCGTTGGTCCCTGTTGGTCCCTATTGGTCCCTCTTGGTCCATATTGATCCCTATATGTCCCTGTTGATCTCTATACTAGGGACCCATTGGTCCCTATAGATTCCTATTGGTCCCTATTGGTCCTTGTTGGTCCCTATTGATTCCTATTGGTCCCTCTAGGTTGCTATTGGCCCCTGTTGTTTCCTCTTGGTCCATATTGATCCCTATTGATCCCTGTTGGTCCCTATTGGTCCCTATTGGTATCTATAGGACCCTATAGTTCCCTATAGGTCCCTCTAGGTCCCTATTGGTCTCTATTGGTCACTGTTAGTCCCTATTAGTCCCAATTGGTCCCTGCTGGTCCCTATTGGTCCCTCTTGGTCCATATTGGTCTCTATTGGTCCCTGTTGGTCCCTCTTGGTCCCTGTTGATCTATGTTGGTCCCTATAGGTCCCTATTTGTCCCAGTTGGTCCCTATTGGTCCTTGTTGGTCCCTATTGGTCCCTGTTAGTTCGTATAGGTCCCTGTTGGTCCCTGTTGGTCCCTATTGGTCCCTATTGGTCCCTGTTGGTCTCTATTGGTCCCTATTGGTCCCTATTGATTCCTATTGGTCCCTATAGATCCCCGTTGGTCCCTGTTGGTCCCTATTGGTCCCTCTTGGTCCATATTGATCCCTATATGTCCCTGTTGATCCCTATACTAGGGACCCATTGGTCCCTATAGATTCCTATTGGTCCTTATTGGTTCTTGTTGGCCCCTATTGATTCCTATTGGTCCCACTAGGTTGCTATTGGTCCCTATTGGTCCCTGTTGTTCCCTCTTGGTCCATATTGATCCCTATTGATCCCTGTTTGTCCCTAATTGTCCCTATTGGTCTCAATAGGTCCCTATAGATCCCTATAGGTCCCTCTAGGTCCCTATTGGTCTCTATTGGTCACTGTTAGTCCCTATTAGTCCCAATTGGTCCCTGCCGGTCCCTATTGGTCCCTCTTGGTCCATATTGGTCTCTATTGGTCCCTATTGGTCCCTCTTGGTCCCTCTCGGTCCCTGTTGATCTATGTTGGTCCCTATAGGTCCCTATTTGTCCCAGTTGGTCCCTGTTAGTTCGTATAGGTCCCTGTTGGTCCCTATTGGTCCCTCTTGGTCTCTATTGGTCCCTATTGGTCCCTGTTGATTCCTGTTGGTCCCTATAGGTCTCTATTTGTCCCAGTTGGTCCCTATTGGTCCCTGTTGGTCCCTATTGGTCCCTCTAGGTCCGTATAGGTCCCTATTGGTCCGTGTTGGTCCCTATTGGTCCGTGTTGGTCCTTATTGGTCCCTGTTGGTCCCGATTGGTCCCTATAGATCCCTGTTAGTTCCTATTGGTCCATATTGATCCCAATTGATCCTTGTTGGTCCCTTTTGGTCCATGTTGGTCTCTATTAATAGGGACCAACAAGGACCAATAGGGACCAATAAGGACAAATACTATAGAGACCAATAGGGACCAATAGGGACCCACTGGGACCAAGAGGGACCTATGGAGACCTATAGGGACCAATAAGGACCAATAGGGTCCAATAGGGACCTATAAAGACCAATAGGGACCAATAGGGACCAACCTGGACCAACATGGACCAATAAGGACAAACAGGGACCAATAGGGACCAATAGGGATCAATATGGACTAATAGGGACCAACAAGGATCAATAGGGACCAACAGGGACCTATAGGGATCAAAATGGACCAAGAGGAACCAACAGAGACCAATAGGGGCCAATAGGGACCAAGAGGGACCTAGAGGGACCTATAGGGACCAATAGGGACCTAGAGGGACCAATAGGGACAAATAGGGACCAACAGGGATCAATAGGGACCAATAGGGACCAACAGGGACCAAAATGGACCAACAGGGACCAACCAATAAGGACAAATAGGGACCAACAGGGACCTAGGCTAGAAGAAAGCAATATTGAAGCAGAAATTTTGTCAAAAACTGTTTAAAAAAACCTGCCTTGCGGGCTTTGCATGCCCTAATTTTCGTGGAATTAAGAGCTTGAAGAGTTTGGAAATAGCTAGAGGATCTTGCAAGCTTTATATTTGAAGCAATAGTTGGATTGAAAAGGTTTAAATCTGTACAATCCTTAGAGTTTAGGGTTTAGGTATTGGTGTAGTCATCACCAGCCCTTGCGGCCAAACTTGGAGGTTCATGTGCAGGATAGGGGATCAAGCTTCCTATAATCAGGCCGAGTAGGAAGCCTTGATCATGGGCTTGATATCCTGGCCGCCATGAAGGCTCAGTATGTAGAGATAAAGGGGGATTCACAGCTGGTGATTAAACAGATCACTGGGGAGTACAAATGTTACAACACGAAACTATTATTCGTCCTTGTTGAAGTTGCGAGCCTCGGCGCATAACTTCAGCATAAGTTAACCTAAGTTAACTTAAGTTACCCTAACCCTAATTGGACTTAATTGAGGTATATTTGAATGAAAATAACGAGGTTTTGATTAGGCGAATATTATCTAGATTGAACGATGTTTTATTGTACAAACTATTGAGTGAGAACATAACTAAGGATATTAATAAAACACTATGGAGATGACGATCCCAAGAGGTTAAGTAGCGTACTTGGAATGGGAGGTCATGTCTCCTGAATTCAAGGCCCAGATTGATTATCCGAATTGGGTTTAAAGCCCAGACTGATTATTTGGATTGGGTTCTCCGCTGTGGTTTACATTGTTCAACTACTTATGGATTACGCTACACTATGACAAGTGAGAAGATTAAGAAAAAGACGAGGAGAGGTACGGTGAGGGGTTGCGAAAGAATTCACTGAGATTTGTAATCTCACCCGTTATGTTGTTATGTTTTTCAGATTGACAGGTTAAGATCAAGCGAGGCGAGGAAAGTAGCAGCTGTTTTGGGCTACCGATTTATGGGATCCTTTGAGATCTATGTCCAAGTGTTAGTTCACCCTAGTTAAGGGTTATGTAGTATAGTTTTTGACACTTGAGGTTTGAAATTAAGGATATGTATTAAATCTAATTCAATCTATGGATTTGAGCTATGTTTAAGGAATAACATCATGTAAACTGTTTCAGTTATGTCATTTATGTTATCCTTTTTGGTATTTGTACCACTTAGGACTATGTTTATTCAAATCCATTAACGGGTTAGAACTATGATTGTATTAAAATGGTTAACAGCCTAGACTTTGTGACGTCCAAAGTTCAGGATGTTACATTTTGGTATCAGAGCAGTTCGACCTAGTCGGGCTTAGAGATGTTACAGTTAATAGATTAGATAGATCGAGTCAGCTAGGAACTTAGACAATTAACTGTCAGAACTTTTTAGTATATTGTGTGAAGTATTGAGCCGGATCGACTCAGTATTTCATACAAGGTACTGAGGATTATGACAATTGGTTGCCTTAGCCCCGAAAACCCCTGAAGTACCGAGTCATAGGATTCCCGTTCTCTCTTTTCATTAGAGTGCGTAGTGGAAGCCTATGGCGATGAAAGATGTTACGGAACGAAGGAATGGGCGACCGTCAAGTTTTAGAAACCGATTTACCATCGGGTCACCTATAGAGTATAAGTTATATTAAGTATGGAAGGAAATTGGATTACACTAAAGAGGAAAACCACTTTTAAAAATGTATCTTGTTTCTTTCTTAAACTTTTTAAGGCAATCATGATTTCCTTCGATCCTTAATGAACGGAGATGTGTAGGATACGTGGTATAGGATTGTGTATGGTCAATCCAAGTTGGGGTGCGTCCCTTTAAGTGTTCAAGAAGAGAAGTTAGGGTTTTGGTTAAGAGTTTGATTTGTGAGGTTTCATGAGAGTATATGAAGCCGTAGGAGGTTGTTTTGTCCCAAGTACATTCATAGGATGATGGTGGGAGTATGCTCAGGGGGATTGTTGGGATGCTTGAAAGGAAGGTAGCTATTGGGTAACTTGAACAATTTTTTAGGACAAATTTTTTCAAGTTGGGGTGTAACATCCCCAAAATAATTATTTCAATTATTTTAGTTGATTGTTTTTAATTATACTGGTTAGTAAATAATTTTAATTATTTGGTTAAATTGTTGTTTAGTCAATGATTGATGGTCTAATTTGCATAAATGAATTGCTTGTGTGATTGTATGCTAGTTTCAAAAGATTAAATTGGTTAGTGTGTAATAACATTTGTGGGGTGTAAATGACAAAAGGGAAAAATAGAAACTTCACAACTCAGACACTCATTTGCTCTCACTTTTGTTTCAGCTGAAAGTAAAAACACAACACACACACCCACATTCCCAATTTTTTTCCAAAGAAAGACACATACTCACTTTGAGAGAGAGAACTCGAGAATGAGAAGGGAGAGTGTGTGAGTTGAAGTGTTTTCCTCTCTTTCACACTAAATTGTTCATCCATCTTCAAATTCACCAAAAGATCATGACATATCTCACTCCCATCTCAATATTCATGAAACGCCTAACCAATTCTCTCTGAAAACAGAACATCCACCACAAGACTCAAACCCATTCTTGAGCCAACTTTAAGCTGCTGCATGTTTTATTTTATCAAGGATTCAAATCCTAGGAGTAAACATCTTGGTAGAGGGAGACAAGGACAAGAGATTAGGTGTAACACCCTAAATATTTAATTAAATTATTTAATTAAGTATTTAGTAATTTAATTTAATTAATTGGATGTAATTTAATTATTGGAAATTATATTAAAATTGTGTAGGTGGTATTAGGAGGTGGAGGTGCCAAACTAGATGGACTTGGGCTTAAGTGAGAAGCCCAAGCCCATGACTCTTGTCATATGCGAAGTGGACAAGGCGCCTAGGGGTTAGGGTTTCTTTCTTAGCATTTGCGAAACTTGAGAAATAGAGAAAGGAGAGGAGAGGCGCGCCGTGGAGAGTAGAGGAAGGGAGAAGAGGTCGCAAGCTCCAAGGAGAAAAGAGGAACGTGATTCTGTTGCCGTGATTCTGTTGCCGTGGTTCCGTTCGTGACCGTCTCTAGGGCTCCTATTCTTCAAATTCGAGGTAAGGGGAGTTCTATCAATTTTTATAATAATTCCTATGATAAGTTTTAAGTAGAGATGGCCTAGATTTAATCCATGAGCATGTGTATGTACGATTTCATGTTGTTGTTTTCGATTGGCTTGTTGTTTGGCAAATTGTTGCTCAAAGATCCGTTGTTGGGGTTATGGGCGCCTAGGGCGCCATGTGTGTGCTTGTGATGTTGCTGGATTTTTGATGTTTGGGGAATAATTTGATGATCCTATATGTGTTAATGAATTGTGGTAAATAGGTGTTGTGATGAGTCATGTAAAAATTTGAAGAAAAGAAATATGTGTTGTGATTGTGCTGAAAAATCGTGTGCTGGAAGTGTTGCAGGCGCTGGGCGCCCATGGGCGCTGCGCGCCAGTGTTGCTGCGTGTGTGTGTGTGGCGCTGGGCGCTGGGCGCCCGTGTGCGCGTGTTCCCTGTTGCGCCAAGGCGCTGGGTGCCAGGCGCTGGGCGCTGGGCGCCCATGTGTGCGTGTTGCGTTTTTGCTGGGCGCCAGGTGCCTGGGCGCCAGTTTTTCAGGATGTTCCCAAAATGTTTTCGAAAACTGTTTTCGCTATAACTTTTGACTCGGACATCCATTTTGAACGTTTCAAAAAGCGTTGTGAAGCATTTTCAGTTGTCTATCTGTGTGTCCCATTTTTAAAAATAAAAACTTATAATTTCAGAAGGTTGCTGGGTGCCCAAGTGGCTGTCCCCTGTGGTCGTTGCTGTGACATTGAAAAATCATTTTGGGGTCTTTAAAAATTCTTTTTTGTGTATAATCAGTGGTTTTTAACGTTTTAGTGTCAAAAGTGATGACTTTGACGATGATGCCCTTAGTGGCTAGTAAATGACGTTTTTGCCCTCAGTGGCTATTGTTTGAGTTGATGATGTTTATGAATAAGTGACGATGAAAACCCAGTGACGTTTTGAGGCCCAAAAGGCTAAGTGATGTTAAGGCCTAAAAGGCTAAGTGATGTTGTTGTGTGTAAATTGTGATTTGACAGGTGCTGTGCCTCTTATTTGGCAAATTGGTAAGTGACGGGTCACATAATTGACCGTGATTGTGTGTTTGTGAGTGGTGCATGTCATAGTGTCTCATGCCCATATGCATAAACCCAGTGACGTTTTTGAGGCCCAAAAGGCTAAGTGAAGATGAGGCCATAATGGCTAAGCGACGTTTGTGAAAAGGTACCTCATGCATATGCCCGCGAGTGGGTTGCATTTCATATGCCTACATGACATAATGATGTGTTTATGTAGCGATGTAATTGATGATTGTGATGTGATTATTTTAGAGCTGTGACTCGACTTATTATTTATCATATGATTTATTATATGGATTGAATTGGACTCACCCTTCTGTTTGAATGTTACCCCTATGCGGTAACGTGCAGGTGATTGCGAGTGAAGGACTAGGTACCTTCACTAATTCGAGTCGAGTCGTCACGCTCTGATACGTAGCACTCAAGGGGGGAAACGAACTCGATGTTTATGATTGATTTCAGCTGTTATGCTTTGTTGACGATTCTGTTTTATTTTGTTATTCCGCTGCGTAGTTGGTGTTTATTGACATTAAGTTTATTTGCGATGATAAATGTGTTTTTGAGGGTCTCCTCTTAGTGACGTGCTACGTGATGCAGGATTATTATGTTTGAGCTGTTTTAATTGAGAAGCATTATTTTATTGAAGTATGTGTAACATTCCTCGTGTGTAAAATAATTTTTGAAAACTCTGATATTTTTCCAATTAAATGAACGGGTAGAAAAGGGGTGTTACATTAGTGGTATCAGAGCAGTTCGGTCTGTCCGGCCAATGTTGTCCTGTCATAGTGTCTCATGACAATAGATTAGTACTAAAGTCTTGGTTTGTGCTGCAGTGATAGTTTGAAATGGCTGGGAGAAACGACGCTGCTCTTGCTGCTGCTTTGCAGGCTATGGCTCAGGCTGTGCAGGGTCAGCAGAATGCTGGGGAGAACGCTGGTTTTCGGAGTCTGACTACTTTCTAGAGAGAGAATCCGCCCACCTTTGAGGGCAAATATGATCGAGATGGTGCTATGGCTTGGTTGAAGGAGATCGAGAGGATATTCAGGGTGATGGACTGCACTGTTGAGCAGAAGGTCCGTTTTGGTACCCACATGTTAGCCGAGGAGGCCGACGACTGGTGGTTGGCCACTAGGCAGAGGTTGGAGGCTGTGCAGGAAGAGATTACTTGGGAGGTATTCAGCAGGGAATTTCTGAGAAAATATTTTCCTGAAGACGTCAGAGGGAAGAAAGAGATAGAGTTCCTGGAACTAAAGCGGGGTGGTATGTCTGTGACTGCATATGCGGCGAAGTTTGTGGAACTGGCAAAATTCTATCCACATTACAGTGAGGCTACGGCTGAGTTCTCAAAATGCATCAAGTTCGAGAATGGGTTGAGGCCTGATATTAAAAAGGCCATTGGTTATCAGAAGATTCGTGTGTTCGCTGATCTGGTTGACAGTTGTAAAATCTTTGAGGAGGACAGTACTGCTCACTACAAAGCTACGTCTGAGAAGAAGGGTAAGTTTCAGAGTCGAAGCAAGCCGTATGAGGTTCCTGCGGGTAAGAGTTATCAGAAGTCTGCCGGGGGTAAGAATTCTAGTGGGGGAGACGCTCCTGCTAGCATTGTCTGTTATAAGTGTGGCAAACCTGGCCACAAGAGTACTACATGCAGGTCTGATGAGAGAGTTTGCTATCGTTGTGGTAAAAAGGGTCATATGGCAGCCGAGTGTAAGGTCAAGGATGTGGTGTGCTTCAACTGTGGTGAGTCTGGGCATATCAGTACAAAGTGTACAAAGCCGAAGAAGGAAAGGTCTACTGGGAAGGTGTTCGCATTGGCAGGAGAGGAGCCTGATGAGAAGGACGGTCTGATTAGAGGTACGTGTTTTATTAATGGTACTTCTCTGAAATCTCTTATTGATACTGGTGCTACCCATTGCTTTATATCTGTTGATTGTTGTAAAAGATTGGGTCTTGTTTTATCTGCTATGTGTGGGGATATGGTTGTCGATACTCCTGCGAAGGGGTCGGTGATTACTTCCCAGGTGTGTTCTCAGTGTCCCATGTCGATCTTCGGCAGGGACTTTGTTGTGAATTTTGTTTGCTTGCCGTTGAGAGGTCTGGATGTAATCTTAGGCATGGACTGGTTAGAGAATAATCACGTTCATATCAACTGTCTTAGCAAGTCGGTCAGTTTCGGGGAAGAAGGTTCTGTTTTGGTATCTGCAGGTCAGTTGAAGAAGTTGAAGAAAGAAGGAGTTCAGCTATTTGTGTTGATGGCATCGTTGTCTGCTGAGAGTCAGGCTGTTATTGAAGAACTGAAAGTGGTACGCGAGTTTCCTGAGGTTTTTCCTGATGAAATTCCGGGTGTGCCACCGGAAAGGGAAGTTGAGTTTTCGATTGATCTTGTACCTGGTACGAGGCCTGTGTCTATGGCACCGTACAGGATGTCGGCGTCGGAATTGTCTGAGTTGAAGACGCAACTCGAAGAATTGCTTGAGAAAAAGTTTGTAAGACCGAGTGTATCACCGTGGGGAGCCCCGGTATTGTTGGTAAAGAAGAAGGATGGGAGTATGAGGTTATGTGTGGACTATCGTCAGTTGAATAAGGTAACCATCAAGAATAAGTATCCGCTTCCGAGGATCGACGATTTGATGGATCAGTTAGTGGGTGCCCGTGTTTTCAGCAAAATTGATTTGAGGTCCGGATATCATCAGATTAAAGTAAAGGATGAAGATGTTCAGAAGACAGCGTTCAGGACGAGGTATGGGCATTATGAATATTCAGTGATGCCGTTCGGGGTGACCAACGCTCCTGGTGTATTTATGGAATATATGAATCGTATTTTCCATAATTACCTAGATCGGTTTGTGGTGATCTTCATAGATGACATTCTAGTTTATTCTAAGTCAGAGGAAGAGCATGCTGAGCACCTGAAGACGGTATTGGGAGTTCTTAAAGAGAAAAAGTTGTATGCTAAGTTATCAAAGTGTGAGTTCTGGCTGAAAGAAGTGAGTTTCCTTGGGCACGTGATTTCTGGTAATGGTATTGCGGTTGATCCGGCCAAAGTAGAAGCAGTATTGGAGTGGGAGGCTCCGAAGTCCGCAACAGAGATTAGAAGCTTTTTGGGTTTGGCTGGGTACTACAGGAGGTTCATCGAGGGTTTTTCCAAGTTGGCCCTTCCGTTGACTCAGTTAACTTGTAAGGGTAAAGTTTTTGTTTGGGATACTCGGTGTGAAGAAAGTTTTATTGAACTGAAAAAGAGATTGACAACGTCGCCTGTTTTGACGTTGCCTAATCCGGAGGAACCGTTTGTTGTATATTGTGACGCTTCGAAGATGGGTCTGGGTGGTGTGCTGATGCAAGATGGGAAAGTCGTTGCGTATGCGTCGAGGCAGTTGCGGGTTCATGAGAAAAATTACCCTACGCATGATTTGGAATTGGCTGCTGTGGTATTTGTGCTTAAGATTTGGAGACACTACCTTTATGGTTCGAGGTTTGAAGTGTTCAGTGATCACAAGAGTCTGAAGTATCTGTTCGATCAGAAAGAGTTGAATATGAGACAGCGTCGGTGGTTGGAACTCTTGAAGGATTATGACTTTGGCTTAAATTATCATCCCGACAAAGCTAATGTCGTGGCTGATGCTTTAAGCAGAAAGTCTTTGCGTATGTCGGCAATGATGGTGAAGGAATTAGAGTTGATTGAGGAATTCAGAGATTTGAGTTTGGTTTGTAAAATGACACCTCGCAGTGTCAAGTTGGGAATGTTAAAGATCGATAATGATTTCCTGAGTAGCATCAGAGAGGCCCAGAAGTCAGATGTCAAGTTAGTAGATTTAATTAATGGGGTTGGTCAATCTGAAGATGAAGATTTCAAGATAGATTCCCGTGGTGTGTTGAGGTTCCGAGGTAGGATCTGTGTTCCGGATGATGTGGAGATGAGAAAGGAAATTTTAGAGGAGGGTCACCGTAGCAAGTTGGGTATCCATCCTGGAGCAACGAAAATGTATCAAGATCTGAAAAAGATGTTTTGGTGGTATGGTATGAAGAGAGATGTGACACAGTTTGTGTATGCCTGTTTGACCTGTCAAAAGTCGAAGGTTGAACACCAGAAGCCAGCAGGGTTAATGCAACCGTTGGAAGTTCGAGAGTGGAAGTGGGATAGTATTGCGATGGACTTTGTGACGGGATTGCCAAATACAGTTAGGGGTCATGACGCTATTTGGGTGATCGTTGATAGGTTAACAAAGTCTGCTCACTTTATTCCTATTAATATCACTTATCCGGTGTCGAGGTTGGCAGAGGTCTATGTCAAAGAAATTGTGAAGTTGCACGGTGTTCCGAAGAGTATTGTGTCGGATAGGGATTCGAGATTCACTTCTGAGTTTTGGACGGGTTTGCAGAAGGAATTAGGTTCAAAGTTAAAAATGAGTTCGGCGTATCATCCTCAGACAGATGGTCAGTCGGAGAGGACAATTCAGTCGTTAGAAGATTTGTTGAGGGCTTGTGTATTGGAACAACGAGGTTCATGGGATTCCTACCTTGCGTTGATTGAGTTTACCTATAACAACAGTTACCATTCCAGTATCAGAATGGTACCATTTGAAGCATTGTATGGTCGAAAGTGTAGAACGCCATTGTGTTGGTATGAGTCGGGAGAGAGTGTAGTGTTGGGACCGGAGATTGTCCGGGAGACTACAGAGAAAATCAAGATGATCCGTGAAAAGATGAAGGCTTCGCAGAGTCGTCAAAAGAGTTATCATGACAAGCGGAGGAAAGATTTAGAGTTTCAAGAGGGTGAGCATGTGTTCTTGAGGGTTTCTCCTATTACCGGTGTTGGTCGAGCGTTGAAATCAAAGAAGCTCACTCCTCGATTTGTTGGTCCTTATCAGATTTCTGAAAGAATCAGAAATGTGGCTTATAGAGTGGCTTTACCGCCAAATCTTTCGAATTTGCATGACGTGTTTCATGTGTCGCAACTTCGGAAGTATGTTTCGGATCCATCTCATGTGATCCATATGGATGATGTAGAGGTGCGGGATAATCTCACTGTGGAGACGATGCCCGTACGGATTGTGGATCGTGAAGTGAAAGCGCTTAGAGGCAAAGAGATTGCATTAGTGAGTGGTTTGGCTAGGAGCTGCCGGCGAGAGTATGACTTGGGAGCTAGAGAGCAAGATGCGAGAGTCCTACCCAGAGGTATTTGATCAGGTAAATTTCGAGGACGAAATATTATAAGTGGGGGAGAGTTGTAACACCCTAAATATTTAATTAAATTATTTAATTAAGTATTTAGGAATTTAATTTAATTAATTGGATGTAATTTAATTATTGGAAATTATATTAAAATTGTGTAGGTGGTATTAGGAGGTGGAGGTGCCAAACTAGATGGACTTGGGCTTAAGTGAGAAGCCCAAGCCCATGACTCTTGTCATATGCGAAGTGGACAAGGCGCCTAGGGGTTAGGGTTTCTTTCTTAGCATTTGCGAAACTTGAGAAATAGAGAAAGGAGAGGAGAGGCGCGCCGTGGAGAGTAGAGGAAGGGAGAAGAGGTCGCAAGCTCCAAGGAGAAAAGAGGAACGTGATTCAGTTGCCGTGGTTCCGTTCGTGACCGTCTCTAGGGCTCCTATTCTTCAAATTCGAGGTAAGGGGAGTTCTATCAATTTTTATAATAATTCCTATGATAAGTTTTAAGTAGAGATGGCCTAGAATTAATCCATGAGCATGTGTATGTACGATTTCATGTTGTTGTTTTCGATTGGCTTGTTGTTTGGCAAATTGTTGCTCAAAGATCCGTTGTTGGGGTTATGGGCGCCTAGGGCGCCATGTGTGTGCTTGTGATGTTGCTGGATTTTTGATGTTTGGGGAATAATTTGATAATCCTATATGTGTTAATGAATTGTGGTAAATAGGTGTTGTGATGAGTCATGTAAAAATTTGAAGAAAACAAATATGTGTTGTGATTGTGCTGAAAAATCGTGTGCTGGAAGTGTTGCAGGCGCTGGGCGCCCATGGGCGCTGCGCGCCAGTGTTGCTGCGTGTGTGTGTGTGGCGCTGGGCGCTGGGCGCCCGTGTGCGTGTGTTCCCTGTTGCGCCAAGGCGCTGGGTGCCAGGCGCTGGGCGCTGGGCGCCCATGTGTGCGTGTTGCGTTTTTGCTGGGCGCTGGGCGCCAGGTGCCTGGGCGCTGGGCGCCCAGGGCGCCAGTTTTTCAGGATGTTCCCAAAATGTTTTCGAAAACTGTTTTCGCTATATCTTTTGACTCGGACATCCCTTTTGAACGTTTCAAAAAGCGTTGTGAAGCATTTTCAGTTGTCTATCTGTGTGTCCCGTTTTTAAAAATAAAAACTTATAATTTCAGAAGGTTGCTGGGCGCCCAAGTGGCTGTCCCTGTGGTCGTTGCTGTGACATTGAAAAATCGTTTTGGGGTCTTTAAAAATTCTCTTTTGTGTATAATCAGTGGTTTTTAACGTTTTAGTGTCAAAAGTGATGACTTTGACGATGATGCCCTTAGTGGCTAGTAAATGACATTTTTGCCCTCAGTGGCTATTGTTTGAGTTGATGATGTTTATGAATAAGTGACGATGAAAACCCAGTGACGTTTTGAGGCCCAAAAGGCTAAGTGATGTTAAGGCCTAAAAGGCTAAGTGATGTTTGTAACACCCCGTTAATTTCTATCTTGTAGAAATTACAGAAGCGCACGACTGGCATACATCAGAGTGACTTCCTTTTTAAATACTGAACACATACTAATACTCGATGCTAAAAACCATCAAGCGCGTTACATAACTTAACATGAAAAATACATAAAGCGTTCTTACACCGCTCCACTAGTGTTCAGTACCAAAATAGAAAGTATGCGGAAGCGATTTACAACTTAAAAACATAAGTCGTACCATCGTACATCTAAGAAACTGAATACAAAATACAGAGATACAAGGGAAACTGAAATACAAGACATAAAGAAATAAGGATAGCGGCTGCTCCTCAAGCGTCTTCATAGCCGTGCCTCACGGTCTTCATCTTTCCCTGCTTAACTAAAAAACAACAACAATGGATTGGGTGAGACAACTTGTCTCAGTGAGTTCTATCGCGACCCCCTTACTAATCCTCTCGGTTCAATTATGCTTGATTCATTAAACTTAACTCATAACTCATAGTCCTCAAAATTGACTATGTGGCTAACTAACTAAACGTTGACCTCGTAACCCTCAAGCCGGTTACAAGATACAACACTAACTAAAGTTATAGCGTGTCACCGGTCACTTGGCATAATAAGCTTCCGGTGAACCCGTCCCCACTAATCGGCTGGGTCCCTAACGGGGCCTAGGTTCATAAGGCTCATGACTGCCTCTCCCCTAGCACACTAAACTAAAAAGGGTCGTCACCCCGACTAAAGATATATATGATGATATACCTGGACTGAACTCAACAATGAACTTAAACATAACAATAACATAATAATGAACTGAACTGAACATAAACTCATTACTAACGTGATCTAATTACTAACTTAGTCTAATTATTAAGTGATCTCTCATGGATTACTAAGGTTTGCTAACTTATCTTATCAATCTTACTAAACCAGTCAATCCAGCACAATACATCAAACACAAATTCATAACATGAAATCAATGGTCAATCACATGAGCATTCACTTAACCTGAACATAATCCAAACACAACCAATCATATGGTACTAACATAACTTAGATCCAATCATAGTCAATTACCACTCAATTCAGGGCAATTCAATTATGGTAACATTGGGGAAGGTGGAAGGAGGGATTAGAAAGCAATTGGAATCGTTTGGAATGATTTAAAACACTTTTTAAAATAGGCAACCCGAAGGCCACGCACGACCCGTGCGCCCATACACACGATCCGTGCGTGTCCATCATTTATCGTGTCATTCTGTTCCGATCCCGGATTACTTCCCGATCAATACTACCACTTCAGTCAAAGCCAAACATGTAGAATTACAGTGTTCCCATCCTAGGGGAACCTTGGGGAGTGGATTGGAAGGGACTTAGGACCAATCGGAACGACTTAGGACGTATTTCAAAATGTCGCATCAGAGAGATACGCACGGTTCGTGCGCCTTGGCACACGACCCGTGCGCGTTTTCAAAAACAGCACCATGGTTCCAGAATCTCACGCACGACCCGTGCCCAGAGGCACACGGTCCGTGTGTGACTAACAGTATTTCAGAAAAACAGTTTTCGTGTTTTCTTTTCTATTTCGATCGTTCCCCTGTCCATTCCGATTCACATTCTAACTCAATAATACATCAAAACAGACATAACAACCAGCACATTCAATCATATTCATTCAACAATCACACTCATGCAATTTAACAATTTCAATCCCAATGACTTCATGACTCGACGGTTCGCACGCGAGATTTTCGTAAACATTATCGACTCGAACTTTATAAAAACGCGAGACCTGAACCAGGACACACATGCATACACATATTCATGGTTTTCCCTAGTGAGTTATAGAACTAACCTTTTGATGATGACAACAACTCACACCGAGACTTCACGACCACGATCACACGGTGACTCCAAATTCACCCAAACCGCTCCAATTAACTTCCAACTGAAAACCCAGCCACTGAACTACTCTCTAGGTTGCTCCAATTTGTGTTTCAGGTACATGGACTGGCTCTACAACTCTTCAACATAACATGCAAGGGACAGAT